>CM062813.1:714119910-714452410 GCA_031772625.1 Pinus tabuliformis | reverse complement strand
GATTTGTTAAAAGATGTAACAAGACATGTAATGAAATGAAGTAATGTGTTTTCTTGCAATTACGTATTTGCTTTTCATTGGCGTGCAGGAAATAATTTCTGGATTTGCCAAGGTCGGGTACTAGGGAAGGCCCGGTAGTCGTATAAGTCAACACCCCCGACAGACCCCCCACGCGCTCGAATGTCGAAGGGCCACGGAGTGCACCATTAGAAAACTCGCCCTCTCTCATTCAACGGGCAACCCGCTCTTCCCGAATCCCCACCACGACTAACTCAACCGCAGTTAGGGTTGGCGCTCGTCTGCCTTGACCGTGGTTAAAACGGGGGTGCCTATCTGCAGGTCTCTGACGCAATAAACCTATAAAACTCTGACGCGCTGCCCTCACCCATTGGGGTTTGGAGCCGCTCAGGCGTCAACTGCATCGGGGAAACACAAAAGTAAAGTTTTAAAAATAATTTTTGTAAAATTTATTTGATATTAAACATTCTATTTTAAGATTAGTTGATCATGTTCTTAATGGACACGATTAGTTGATCATTTTAAGATTAGGTTTTCCTCACAAAAAACAAAAGTAAGCATCTCTGTGGTCTTTTTAACCTTTGTTTTTTTCCTCGAAAATCGCCGGTTGTGAGAATTAGTTCCAATGGCTCCACTTTCTATCATAAAGTTGGCACCCAAAGCGTGCCTGCACGAATCGTTGATCTTCACTCTCGAGCTTCAGCCTTTCCAGAGAACAATCCCAACTCCTGGAGTCATCTGCACGCGACGGAAAACCTTCACAGCTTCGACCATCACCATGTGTTCGACAACCGCTGCATCGGATGATGGTGGTGTAAAGAGACGCACAGCGAATCATCATGCCAACCTCTGGGACCACGATTTCATACACTCTCTTTCCACGCCTTACCACGTATTTTTTCATCTTTCAACTTATTACTAGAGTCCTTGATTTTTCCTTTTTATTTAGTGTGTGTGTTGAATATTGTATATGGGTCAGGCGCCTTCATACCGTGAACGTGCAGAGAGACTTATTGAAGATGGGCTATCAATCACTCCCCTCAATGATCTGCTTTCACGCCTTTCCATGGTCGACAGCATCGAACGTTTGGGAATCGACAGACATTTCAAAATGGAGATAAAGTCAGCGCTGGATTATGTTCACAGGTCAGTCATCGCTGGATCATTATTTATTTCTGCTTTATATATTATGGCATACACATGATTAAATTAATAGGAGAAATCAATTAATTAATTTGACGTACAGTTACTGGAGCGAGAAAGGCATCGGATGTGGCAGAGAAAGTGGTGTTACTGATCTCAACTCAACTGCGCTGGGTCTTCGAACTCTTCGACTACACGGATATCCGGTGTCTTCAAGTACATATAATATCCACATTTCAATATTAAATATTACAATTTGAATTTTATTTGTGGTTGCAGATAGAATACGTTATGGAATATGGTTGGCACACAAATCTCCCACGATTGGAAGCACGGAATTACATCAACGTCTTTGGACGGGACGAAAAGTATAATCAGTATGCCAACTGTCTCACGGATCACTTATTTTCCGTGTGTTCAATTTCTTTTAAGAAAATCTGATATTTATTTTTTAGGATTTATATATTTTCATTTTCATAGAAATTAATATGTATTACAAACCTATTAGATTTAAATTCCGGGGAGAAAAAAAGCTTAATATATTATATGAGGAATATAAAGTCTAAAAATTGATGAGATACATCCGCTTGGTATGATTCAGATCTGTATTCTACAAATAATCTCAAACAAAAACCTATGATCTATAGAGAAAAACATAATGTCTATGAAGCCAACTGAAAATATCTGCTATCAAAATCTCTATAAATAGTGTGGCTAACTTGCAAAACAGAGCACTAAAAGTCTAGTAAGACAAAATCATTGATTATATATATATAACTTTAATATTTTACTTATGAAATGAGTAGTTAAATTTAGTAATTATGAAATGGGTAGTTAAATTTAGCAATTAATTGATAATAGTTATCTATTATTAATTTTTTAAAATTTTCAGGAAGAAAGACAAGTTTTATTAAAACAAATGATATTCTATAATAAAATCTAAAAATTATATATAATTAATATATTAGATATTTTTTAATATTTTTTTATAAGAATAATTGATTTTTAAATTTATTACCTAAAATTACAAAATTTCCAATATAAAATGTTAAATAATTAATATTAAATATTAAATATCTAATAATAAATATTAAATTATTATCAATAGTGTATTATACAAATCTATCTAATAAGTTCTTGAAATTTTGATTCATTACATCTATCACAATATCAACTTTTATATTATGTAGAAATTATTGCTCTTCTTGTATATGTATTTTAATTCAAGTAAATATATCATAAATCGATACAATATATCTCATATATAAACAATTTAGATTTAAATTTCATAAATTATTTTTAGATTTAAAATTTATAAATTATATTATATATTTGGAAATATATTATTTTAAAATATATATTAAATTTTTCCAAAAAAATAATTTAATGAGTAATGACCATATTATTTTTCAAGTTCTCATAATATTTACTTTCCAAAAATATATTAAATTTTAATAAATATTAAATAATAAATTGTAAAAATATTATTAAATTTTCTAAAAAAACATTAATTCCTCACTATAATTATATCTTATACCATTTCTACCCTATATCCTTATATTTTTTTTCTAGTTAAGACTAACCTAAGTACCCACGGGGGATTTCAACCGATGACCTATCACAAGTAGTGCCTTAACAGGACACCCATTCACCGTCAATCCAAAGCCCCATGTATTAATTAGTCATACATTTTATATTTATAAATATTTATATTTAAAAGGTTTATACACAGTGAAATTCACCATTTTAATTATTAAATGATAAAAATTAGATATGTTATATCATCAAAATTCTCTCATAAAACCATAACCATCTTAAATATTTTAGATGATTATACTTGGGTAACTTAGTTTGATTACATCGATCATTTTTTTAACCGTTTGAGAAGTGGTTTTGCTTCCCACTTACCCAATGGGACATTGTTATTAGCCTCAGAAATCTGCTTTCGAATATTTTAGTTTCCGTATAGTATTTCAATTGTGACTAGTTGGAATTTCTATTTTCAGGATGCCATTTATGAACACCGACAAACTTTTAGAACTTGCAAAATTGGACTTCAATATATTTCAATCCATACAACAAAGGGGAAAGATATATCCAGGTTATATGAATTTTGTTATTGTATTATACATTTTCTTTTAGGAAACAGTTTTGGATAAGTGAGGTCTAATGATATCCAATATTCAAAATAACGTAAAAAGCTACGAATTCATGAGTAGATGGTGGAAAGATTCGGGTTTCCCTGAATTGACGTTTGCTCGCCATCGTCACGTGGAATTCTACACTTTGGCATCTTGCTTTGCCACTCATCCTCAACATTCTGCATTTCGAATCGGCTTTGCCAAAATGTGTCATCTTGTCACGGTTCTCGACGATATCTATGACACCTTTGGAACCATGGACGAGCTCCAACTTTTCACAGGGGCAGTTAAGAGGTATGGTGAACAAACTCCAGAGGAATATTTTCTTTCTTGTATAATGGCTCTGCAGCAACCAACCGATTTAATCAAAATTTGTGGTTATTATTGTAAATGATAGATGGGATCCGTCCGCAACAGAGTGGCTTCCAGAATATATGAAAGGAGTGTATTTGGTGCTTTACGAAACCGTAAATGAAATGGCACGAGAGGCAGATAAGTCTCAAGGCCGAGACACGATTAACTATGCTCGACACGCTGTATGGACAATACGCATATTTGTTAAAACAAGTATTATTCTTCGATAGGATTTCGCTCGCCTGATTGCTGATCAGTTAATTTTGTTTGATTGTGTATGTGCAGTGGGAGGCCTTTCTTGATTCATTTATGAAAGAAGCAGAGTGGATCTCCACTGGTTATCTTCCAACATTCGACGAGTACTACGAGAACGGAAAAGTTAGTTTTGGTTATCGTATAATCCAATTGCAACCCACTCTCACACTGGACATTCCCCTTCCTCAACACATCCTCCAGGAAGTTGACTTTCCATCGAGGTTCAATAGCTTGGCATCTGCCATCCTTCGACTGAAAAGTGACACTCGTGGTTACAAGGTACGACCTATATCCATCCGAACGCAAATGGAAGAAGTTTTGTGTTACATTGCGTGATTGAAGTTTAACTGGTTTTGATTAAAATATCATACAATTGATGGTTATGAAGCAGCTTCGTGTATATCATGTTATATGAAAGAGAATCGTGGATTAACAAAGGAAGAGGCTGTCAATCATATCCATGGCATGGTGAATGAGTTAATCAAAGAATTAAATTGGGAGCTTCTCAAACCAAAGAGCAATGTTCCCATCTCTTCCAAGAAACATGCCTTTGACATCACCAGAGCTATCCATCATGGCTACAAATACCGAGACGGTTACAGCGTCACCACCAATGAAATGAAGAATTTGGTCATGATAACAGTCCTCGAGCCCGTGCCTATATAACCACACTACGGTTCGTGCCCGACTATATTGTCCACGAGACATACATAACGCCTTGTTTCTAGTGACAGTTTGATAAGTCGTACTTTTTGTAAATTCAATTTCCCTCTCTGCCCATCTCTGTTCGAGTATTTCGCAAATGCTGGAATAACATCACGTAGACTCTAGAATTTGAAAATTATTGAATAGTATCTAACACATTCAAATCTCTTCGCAGAACCTACTTTTGAAAACAAATGATTACAATTCATATAAATATTAATTTCAATATGGTTTGGAGGTTTACTCCTCTTTTATATATATATTTTTTGAAAGTGAAGTTGTTTTACATTATTTCTTAAATTTTCAAATTTGATTCATCAAAATAGATTTACATTATAAAATTGGGCTTTATTCTTTAGTACCTATCTATTTATATGTTATGTATGACTAGGAAATTCACTTGACATAATTAAAAACATAGTACTCATAAAGAAAGGTAAGTAGATTCCACGTAGGAAAGAAAATTAGCTGATGGGTGATTCCACTTCTTTCAACATGGATGAATCATGTTTGATTGATCAAAATAGATTTACATTATAAAACTCGACTATACTTCTTAGTGTCCTTTTATTTCTATTCCATGGGTGACAAGGAAATTTACATACATAACTAAAAACATAGTACTCGTAAAGAAAAGTTAGTAGATTCCACATAAGAAAATTTAGTTGTTGCGTGATTCCACCTGGATGGGCTCTTGGTCAACAATAGTGGTTTTCATTTTTATGAAAGATGATATTAGAATCAAGTTCAACAAGGATTTTGAGCTTTTGATCTAGAAGTTGAGTTGCCTTTGAATACCCTCTAGTTAGTATGAGTCCTCGTCTACACTTCACCTTTCTCTTACAAGACCTTACCCACAATTGATTTCATCTATCAGTAAACATTCATTGCCTAGAAGTATCAAATTTTTCAGATATAGGTGCAACCCGGATCAATCATCCAATCTCCCAACTCCACCAATAGTTCAATGTATGACATGTTCCTCCTTTGCAACATTATGGCGTCCTCTACTAGAGAAAATTCCAATTGTATTACAGACAGAGTAGTGGCAAGGAATTTACTAGCGGCCTCCTATGTTGCTACTTGCACACAAGAGGTTAGTGCTTGTGATTAATGATGCCATCCATGGCCCTTCCAACCAACTTTGCTAGCATCTAAGCTACTATGCCCTTGACATCCATGTGCCATTGGATATAAACCATAAACAAGCCAATCAACTTGTTTCACACAAGCCCTGAAACCACCGCCCCCGACCTTCGCTAACCAACAAGGTTTAGCCCACACCTACCTATTACCACCTTCATAGAGAGCCATGAAAGTTGGAAAGGGAGGCTCAGAGGTAGCCCAAGGCTTGAACCACACAAATTGTCCAAAGTTTTACTTCTTCTTATAAAAACCACCCTACATAGAATTTGAATAGTAACTATGAACAACATTTGCAAATGGAAACTTCAAGATAAAAAAGTAATTACTAGTCCTATTGTCCAATAGCCATAATATGAAACTAACAAACCAAGTGATGCTCAATGCCACTTGGAAACTTTCCTCACCTTCCTGGATTAAAAGAAAACTCAAAATGACAACTCCTTGGAACAAAGAAGACTTAGAGTTCCTGCATTTAACCCCAAGTAGCCTCCTCTCAACATGATGTCTCCTTTCTTGATGGTAAGCCACCATAACCATAACATCATTGCACATGGTAAAGTTATAACAACAAATACTGTATTGTTCTTGCATCGTTTTCTTGAACCATTTGACAACCAATTTGATATAAGTACCATGCCATGTTATCATCAGAGATAACATCGGAGCCATAAAAGTATAATACCACTCAATCTCCAATCAATAGTGGTGTCTACCAGTTGTCTGAGGTTCCCTCATTCGTGATACATATTCAATTCCCACCCAACATGGGGATGAATTTTGAAGAAGGACATGGAGGTGGGTTTGATCCGCTAATTTGTGCACAGGTCAGGAAACCATTTTTAGTATAGTTTCCTTGGGTGAAAAGTATGATTTTAAATTTAATTTATACAAAAGTATTCATTTATTTTTATTTTATCTAAAACTTAAAAATATTTGTATTTTATATAATATGAATGATTTGAATATATTATGAAAATTTATTAAATGGCAATATTTTTACATATTGAAAATAATTGGACTTTAAAGAATAAATGATCCTCGAAGGTCACCCTGCTCTCCCAATACTAAATGTGTATCTAGAAAACTCACAATGGTAATCTTGATAGACCAAAGAGAAATGGTCCCCCATTTTGGAGGATCCAACTTGGGATAAATTTTGGAAAGACTTAAACAACAGAAAAATCAAAACACAACATGAGGAAAATAAACTAATAAGGGGACTTTCGTAATCTATTGAATTGTATCCGTTGGTTAGTAACAAATTCATACACCAAGTATATACTATATAAAGATATCAATTCAACACATACAGAGAAGAGAAGGAAAGATAACAAGAAGTAATGGTAGACCAACAAAAACACCCTTATATTAGTACACAATAGTTCTTCATCTGATATTTGCATATTTATACTAGAATTTGATAGTTTCATTAGTTTAACTATTTAACTAACTTTGTTGGTAGACCCGATAAGTAGGTTAAATCGACTAGAGGGTTGACATTCAGACTAGAAGTTCAACCTCACTTACATATCAACTATAGAGTCATAACTTGTTGGGTCTAGTTGACTAACCCTTCCAACTTCTCCCCTACCCTAAATTCCTTCTTTGTGTGGAAGAATGTGAGATTTAGAACATTACATATAAAAATTTGAACAAAATAACAAGAAGAATGTGCTAGTGATTATTGATGCTTCATGGAAGTGTCATTGTTGAAGTGTCTAGTTCCTTGTTATTCAAAAATGATGCTAGTGTGGAAGTTATTGGTTAACAGAATTCTTGTGGCTTATATTCTTTGTGCAAAGGAACATATTTATCTATGATTTTTATCCCTCATATTTCTAATTTTGCAGATGATCATTTTTCCCTTCGACTTCTACCTCTATTATGGCCAAGTGACTATGTTGTGCTTGTGGAGCATATTTATAAATTCTTAGACTGAAAAATTAATACTTAGGTTAGGGAGGTTAAGGTTGTCAGAAAAAAGGAAAGGCTTTTGTTTCCCAAAATGTTTTCCTATGAATTTCTAGAGCTAGCCTTTGTAGATGCCTATCAAATGTGCTTCATTATCTGACAAAACTTGTTGATCCAGGTGGATCTTCATATACAATGGCATGGAAAAGCTCAGAATCAAAGTGCTCAGAATGAAGTCAACTCAAGACCAAAGCATAGATCTCGTCATCCTGATTCCAACGATGCAAATGGAACTTCAATCCGAGTCCAGATAATGAAGTTATCGCGAAGAGAAGGGTACTATGTTCCTTAAGAAAATGAGGATTTTCCTTTTAAAATGGGTTTTAAGCCTTAAAGGAAAAATCGCAATCGGAGGATTCATGGAGGCGGACTTAAGAAAGGTGCAGTGGAATCCCCAATCACCGATCTCTGATTATCGGATCAGCGACCAGAGGGCGATCGGGTAGGAGGAAGGTATTATATATATGTATCGGCGCAGGCAGAGTGATCAGCGATAAAACGATCGGCGGGATCATTATCGGGACACCAGGTTGATATATGAGCGAGATGCTGATGTGATCGGCTGGCGCCGATATTGGCGATCGGCGATCGATGGTCGGCAATCCCCGAGTAATAGGACTATTACACCCCCCAATATGATGATTGTGCTCCCAGGCTTGGACACAATAAGAACGTAGGTCCGATTTAATGATTTTTGAAGTTCGGGGATTGAAGATTTTGGTCGAATTTTAGTGTTTTTTGGGATTTTTGGATATTGTTCATTTCAATGATAAAGAGGCCATTTTAAGGGGGCGATTGTGCCTACCGATCCTTCCACACCACCGGCCTCCATTGTGAACCAGACAGCGCCGATTGAAATGGGATTCTGTCGAAAAACCCACTGTAAAAACACGATAGATGGAAAGAGCACGGGGGAGGCATTTGGCAGCATGTTGTTTCGATTGGCAGGAGGCTGAGAGAGCATTTTGTCTATTTTGGGACAAGTCTCAGATGTTTTAAGCCCCTTTTAGTGCCACAGATGCTTTGATGCTACCGACTTCTCCATCTGAGGCATCCATCTCATATCCATATTTCAGATTGGAGGTATAAGCCTCTTGTATACATTTTCTGATTATAATTCTCTTATTTCATGCCATTTAATATAAAAGCCTCCCCATTGTTGAGCTGGGCTCGGAGACGTAGTCGGACTTGGATGAACTCTGTTATCAAGCTTTGGTGTCTTCTTTTTGTGCCTTTGTGTGCTTTCTTCTTCTTTTCTTGAGTGTACATTGAATTTCTGTGTTAAGCTGCAATTTTCCATGTGATTATTTTCATACACATTTAAGCGAAAACATCCTCAATCAAGTGGTATCAGAGCAGGGCTTTTTAGATGTGAATTGCATGTTTGCATACTAACAAGAAACAGGCTTCAAAGAGGCGAAGGGGAACTAGAACCTTTCGATCCAGAGGCAGGGCGTGCACCTCGGAGAAGAAACATGGCTGAAGATGAAGCTCATATTGAAGAGGAGCGTAATTTCAGAAAGACTTTCTATTTAATGGCAGAGAATATCAGTGAGCTAGTTTTAAGGCTAGAGAAAGCATAAGAGAGGAACCCAAAAGGACAAGGTTCAGCACATGGGAATGGTGGAGAAGAACCCCCTCCTTCTCCTTCTGTGAGTGAAGGTTCTTCTTCCTCTCACCACCATAATCATAAAAATTCAAAGGATGCATCTAAGAAACCATTCATTAAATTAGATTTTAAATTGGATCTTCCTATGTTTAATGTAGAAAAGCTTAATGATTGGATTCAGAAGATTGAGGTCTACTGCAGGATTCCGCAGATCGTGGAGGATGAGGCAAAGATCCAGCTAGCCTCTCTATGGCTGAGCAGTACCGCTCTCATTTGGTGGGAGAGAAAATTGCAGAGCAGTAAGAATGTGGGTAAGCTCTTTTCCTCATGGCCTGATTTCACTTCTGTGTTAAAGGAACAATTTTATCCCCTAGGATACAAGAAAAAAGCCTTGATGAATTGGTAGTATTTAAGGCAAGGCAAAGGGCAGGATGTTTAGAGTTTTACAGAAGAATTTAGGAAGCAAGCACTGAATTTGAGTATAGCACTTGATACACCTGAAGTTGTGACTAAGTATATAGGCTCATTGCATAGCTATATTAGGCATTCATTGTTGTTGTTTGAACCAACCACTATTGACGCAGCTAGTGTGAAGGCAATTCATATTGAGAACAGGGGCAAGAATGAAAGAGATGATTAGTCCAGAAAGCCACCGTTCAAACCTCCCAATGGTAAATCCAAAGCAAAATGGAAAGGAAAGGAGAAGAAAACAACAACAACTAAAGAAGGAGCGCAGCCTTATTGCAATCACTGCAAGAAAGAAGGCCACGATGACGATCACTGTTGGAAGCAGCACCCAGAAAAGCGTCCAAAGAAGTATGGAGGAAAAGGGAAGCAGAAGACAGTGGAAATGGCCCAGCAAGACCTTGGATCTGATTCGAGAGATGAAGCGCTGATCACAGTAGCAAGAACCGAAGGTACTCTTACACCTACTGTTAATTCTAAATTGCATGAAGGCACCAGTTTTGCAGATGAGTCCCTTTCGAATGACCAAAAAATTAATTGAATTATTTCATATCGGAGTCGTTTTAAATCATACCAAAGTTGAAACTCTGTTTGATACTGTGTCCCAAGCAAACTTAATTGTAGAATCCGTGGTAAAGAAACTCGGCCTAGAGACAAAACCACACTCGAAACCTTTCCCGTTGGGATGGATACATGATAAAGCGAAATTGAATGTAACCTAGCAGTGCAAAGTCAAATTTGTGATTGCGTCTAAGCTAGTAGATGAAGTAGAGATGGATGTAATACCATTGGATATCTGTGGCATGGTGTTGGGGAGCCCATACCTGTATGATAGAAAGGCAATCTTTTTCTGTCATGAGAACAAATATCAAATAACCAAGGATGGGATAGAATATATAGTGAGGGCTCATCAAAATAAAATTAATGCCAACTTGGTAAGCGCTGGAAAAATGAAAAGACTAGTGAATTCCAGTAAAGGATGCATGCTTATGGTTGTAAGGGAAAAAGAGTCAGAATTCATTGATGCGTTCCAGGGCTACGATCGGGAGCATAAATAGGAATTAACTGAACTTATTTCTAACTATGATGAGTTGTTTCATGAACCGAAGGGATTACCTCCGAAGAGGGAAATCCAACATGAAATCCATCTACAACATGATGCCCCTCTGCCAAATATTGGCATGTACAGGATGTCGACTATCGAGATGGAGGAAATCAAGAGACAAGTGCAGGAATTGGTGGACCAAGGTGTCATCAGGTCGAGCACCTCTCCATGTGGTTCGTTGATTGTTTTAGTGCTAAAGAAAGATGACACCTCGACAAAGTACGTGGATTACCATGCACTCAACAAGATAACAGTGAAAAATTGTTATCCCCTTCCACGCATAGATGATTTGTTAGACCAATTAAAGAGTGTTGTTTACTTCACAAAGTTGGATTTGCACAGTGGCTATCACCAGGTCAGAATTGCGGAGTAGGATGTGTGGAAAACCGCTTTCAAAACCAAGCAGGGGTTGTTCAAATGGATGGTGATGCCATTCGGGTTTTGCAATGCTCCAGCCACCTTTATGCGGGTTATGAATGATATATTTCAGCCTTCCATTGATGATTTTGTTCTTGGATATTTAAATGATATACTTGTGTTTAGTAAGAGTTGGTCTGAACATGTGTGTCATGTAAAGAAAGTGCTTGATGTGCTGAAAAAGGAAAAACTCTTTGTAAAATTGTCAAAGTGTGAGTTCGAGAAAACCTCTTTGGGTTACCTAGGTCATATTGTTGGTCATGGTCAGTTAAAAATTGATCCCTCTAAAGTTGAAGCAATTGTAAATTGGCTAAGCCTACTAGTGTAACCAACGTCCGCAGCTTTTTAGGTGCCGTCCAGTATTGGAGGAGATTTATTACTAATTTCTCTGTTATTGCAGCACCTTTGCACACCTTGACAAGTGTGAAACAAGTCTTCCAATGGGGAGGAAGACAACAGAATTCCTTCGAAACATTGAAGGAAAAGATTAGCACCGCGCTAGTCTTAACCTTACCTGATATCCAACAGCCATTTGAGATCAAAACCGATGCCAGCGGTTATGCCATGGGAGCTATACTGATGCAGCAAAAGAAGCCGATTTGTTACCATTCTGAGAAGTTTTCTCAAGCTGTGAACTATCCCACCTATGACAAGGAACTTTATGCCTTGGTACAAAGTGTGAAAAAGTGGAAACACTACCTGATTGGCGAGGAAACCATTATTCATACAGACCATCAGCCCTTGCAGTATCTTCAGTCACAAACCAAGTTGCAACAATCTCATCATTTCAGGTGGATGGGCTTTCTTCAACAATTTCATCTAGTAATAAAGTATTAGAAGGGCACTAGCAATAAAGTGGCTGATATGCTATCTCGCCCTCCTATTTCTACTTTTGTTATTTTGCATAATGCTTCGTTATATTTTGAGAGTTATGCTGAACAATATGCTAACATTGATGACTTTAAGGAGGTTTATGCAAAACTAACCCATAGTTCACAAGTGGACAACTATCACTTGCAGGGGAAATTGTTGTATCACCTTGGAAAATTGCGTCTTCCCACAAGGGAAAGAGTACATGTAATTTGAGAGGCCCACACCTCTCTTGTGTCTAGACAATTTGGTGTCGAAAAGACTTTATGTCATGTACAAAGATTTTTTTTTGGCCTCATATGAAAAACATTATGACTCGCTATGTAAAGGGTTGTGTGATGTGTTCTGTTTCAAAGCCCTCTAATAGAAAACTTGGGCTCTACACACCACTCCCTATTCCGAGTCGTCCTTGGGAAAGTGTGTCAATGGACTTTGTAGGAGGTTTACCTTTGTCTAGGAAGGGTCACGACTATTTGTATGTCGTCGTTGACCGTTTTAGCAAGATGTGTATTCTTATGCCTTGTAAAAAGCAGATTACTGCAGAGCAGACTGCTTCTCTTTTCTTTCAGCATGTTTGGGTCCACTTTGGATTACCCACATCAATTGTGTCAGATCGGGACTCTCGCTTTCTTGGAGAGTTTTGGACCAGCTTGTGGAGGATGATGGACACCAAATTGAAAAGAAGCATGGCATTTCACCCGCAGACTAACAGACAGACAAAGGTTGTAAACTGTACCATGGTACACTTATTACGAGGCTATTGTGGGAAACATCCCAAGTTGTGGGATGAACATCTCCCATATGTACAACATTCCTACAACCGAGCAGTGCATTCATCTACGCAACGTTCACCATTCGAGACATGTTTTGGTTACCTACCAAAGGACCCTTTTGATATGGTATTTGGAAGGGGAGATGGCTCCAGTGGACGTAATGATAGGGACAAAGCTCAGTAGTTTATTCAGCGAATCTAATTGATTCACCAAGCAGTGCAAGAGCAGTTGGAGAAAAGTCAAGCCCGTTACAAGGCTCAACATTTGTGCATTTTGTCTATTGTGGGACAAGTTTCAGATGTTTTCAGCCCCTTTCAGCACCATGGACGCTTTGATGCTGCCCACTTCTCCATCTGAGGCATCCATCTCACAGCCATCTTTCAGATTGGAGGTATAAGCCACTTCTATACAGTTGATTATTGTAATTCTCTTCTTTCATGCCATTTAATATAAACGTCTCCCCATTGTTGAGCTGGGCCTGGAAACGTAGTCTGACTTGGATGAACTCCGTTATCAAGCTTTGGTGTCTTCATTTTGTGCCTTTGTGTGCTTTCTTCTTCTTTTCTTGAGTGTACATTGAATTTCTTTGTTAAGCTGCAATTTTTCATGTGATTCTTTTCATACATCTTTAAGCGAAAACATCCTGGATCACTTGTGCTTCCAAGGACTTCATTTAAATGAGGTATTTGAGTTTATTCAATAACAAACTTCTCTAAAACATAGGAAATTCATGATTAACTTTATATTCCATTTCTTAGAGTGTCTATCAAAATATTTGGAGATGCAATGAAGTATTGTTGGACTACACCTGAGATGTGTTTCCTAAGCAATTTACATAAAAAAAATTATACTTCTTCATTGAAGGAACAAACATTTTTGTGAATACAGCGTCGCTGAATGGTGATACTCATGCGAGGAAAGCTAAATAAATAGTGATGGGAACTTGATTTCCTTACCTGAATTCTGGCATTCTTTGTAGTTGGTTTAATGATTTCAACCACATGTTTGCCTAATTATACTACTTACCATTTCTCACTATATTTCTTATAACTTCAAGCATGTTTGACCTATTATAATGATGTATAATGATATTATTATGCAAGTTCATTTTATGGTTAGATCTTTGATCTTACTTATGGTTCAATTTTACATCCAACAATTGACCTATTAGAGTGAGGCATAAGGATATTATTATGTAGATCCATGTTATAGCTACATCCTTGATCTAATCCATGAAAATACCCTTGGAGATTTTTGACATCCTTCCTCCTAAAAACTCCTAAATCTAAGCATTGCAGTTGATTGTCTTTAGGATCTTATCACAAATGTGTGGAAGCACTATAATGTTGAGGATTAGAACTACTATGATTTCTAAAGGTTGGTTGAAACAAAGGGCCCAATCATGGAATCTACTAATTATGAACTTCAAAACCTCATCCTTCCATCCTTGGAAGTCTACAATTAGTGGGGTGCCTAAGTAATCTCTAATGAAAACAAAATCGAGGAATGTTATCTCCAATCATCATTTAATTTAAACCATGGATGATTCTTTGAAGTTGGCCCACTGCTAATCACAAGCATTTTCCTCTAATTTTTTCATTCTAATATTATGTATTTCAACCTCCAATTCCATCTTTGTATATTTTTTAAATATAACCTTAGTGCACCATTCTACAAGGGTTTTGATCATCTGAAATTGACCATGCATCCTTAGCATCCTAAAATATTTATCAAATTCATGTTGCATAATCACTCTAGAAATTTAGAGTTGAAGTAACTTAGCTTTGGAAAATTGGGAAGCTCAAGGATGTCTAAGAGCTAAGAGATTACAACTAGGTGCTCAATTTGCAAGAGTGGTGAAAATGAGGTGTTTCAAAAACTTAATTTGAGATTTTTGGTGGACTCTTATCATAAGTGCAATGCATTAACCAAAATGTTTATTGTTCTGTTGTGTTAAATGTTTGTGTGTACGAGGCACATGAAGGGGTAATGGGATATTTGATCCTTTCCATATATTATGTTGAGTTGGATTTTACGTTAGGCTCGTCAATGGGGCGACGTTGTTGATCTCACACATGCATGTCTGAGCCCTTTTGTCGGATATTACTTTTTGGTCTATTTGAAAAGGCCCATTGGTTTTATTTGCATAGTTTACCTACTCACTTTTGTTGGTATTTCTTTGCCCAACAGTTCTAACATAAAATTGTTGATTCAAATGTCATTGCTCTTTCATTTGCATATGTTTATGCTCTCATATTGGATTCACAATTATATTAATATGTGTGAGGGGTCGGGGGAAGGGAAGGGGGGGCTGAACCAATATAATAATAATTTTGAATTATTTAAACATTCAAACAACATAAAAAATCAATATCATAAATTGAACAAGTAATACAAGATACACATGGAAACCCTTACAAGATAAAACCATAAAAATTCATTATATGAAGTATTTTGTAGGAATCAACATACAAGAAATGCCAATCCCTTTGATACTTTGTAGGTGCCAACCTACAAGAGACAACAATCTCCTCTATTGACTTGTATACACCAACCTACTTCATTGATTCTTCTTTCTTCTTCATAATGTTTGTTACCTACTTCTTCTTTCACCAAGTTTTGTTGTTTCTTCTTCCTTCCCTCATGTCTACTCTCCAAAACTTGTTTGTTTTAGCTTCTTTCCATGAAAAATTAGGAAACATATTCAATTCTACAAATATTTCTCTAAAATTTCTACCATATGTACCTAGAGATCTCCTCCAGATTTCATAGTTTGAAATATCTCAGAAATAATGTATTAGCAAAAACTCCAAGCTACCCTATTTAAATCATGTTTCAGGATTATTCAAGAACACTAACATCCTCAGATCATATCTATGAAACTATAGCAAGAAGATACATGAAATTTATACCACAAGTACCTTGAGATCCCTTCTCTATCTCCTCTAGATTTCATAGTTTGAAACATCTTAAAAAGAAATTTATAGAAAAAATTCCAAGCTAACCTATTTCAAACATGTTTCAAGAGCATTTAAGAACACTAAATTTCTTGCATCATATATCTAAAATTATAGTGAAGCAAGGATTGAAATTTTACCAGAGTACTTTGAGATCTATTCTTTATCTCCTCCGTATTTCATAGTCTAAAACATCATATAACGAGAGTTATAGTGAAAATACCAAGTTTACATGTTTGAAATATATTTCAAGATCATTCAAGAATCCTAACCAAGATCTAAAATTTTAAACATGGGTAAGTGAAGATCTTATATTTGTATTCTCAAAGTTTTAAAATCTAAAAAATTCTAGAAGAAAAGCTATAGTGAAAATGGAAAGCTAAAATGTTTGAAGTAGATTTCAAGAGAATTCATGAACACCAACTTCCTCAAAGCATATCTTTGAAATTATAGATAAACGAGGTATGGAATTTTAACCATAGATACACAAAGATATTCTCTTTATCTCCTCCAAAGTTTCATGGTGTGAAATAGCCTAGAAGAAAAATTATAGCAACAATTTCAAGATGACTCATTTATCCCATAAATCATAATTTTTCTTCCACCTTTAAACTCCAAGAATCACTCCAAAAATATTCCTCATCTCTTCTTGCATACCTCATATCTATTCTTACTTAGATACACTTAAAATTAACTAATATATCCTTTATTTATAATGTTTATACTCTCACTTATAACGAAACTTGTAAAACTATTGGATTGGTCTTCCTATACTTTGGTTGGGTCATCTTGATGAAATCATTCATATCTTGTCATTTATATTGAGTTAGAGGGAATGCCATATATCATTGGAAAGGTATCATAATAATATTTCAAACTATAAATCCTATGATATAATTTGTGATAGTAAATTAGAAAAAAAGTTCCTTCAAATATAGGGTATTCAAATTGGACGTCAAAAGTCCAAAAACAATATTTCAAATAATATACAATTTCCAATTTTGATCTTGGACATATGTAGTTTCCACCTATATTTCACATCAATGACAAAAATATTTCCAAAATATTCTTAATGTGTTGATTTCAAACTTGGATCTGCATATTTTAATCCATAAACCTATGCAAGTCTTTCTTTTTCTCCATTGTTTGTGTATTTTTCTTATGGAATGATAAATTTTGGTACTTATTGCCTAAACTACTAGTTAGTGTACCTAATTTTGTAACCAACTAATTTAATACTAATTTTATAATGCATATTTCTCTTAGTTAATGAAAATAATTTATAAAAGTCGATAAGTTAGATCGCCACAAAATGGTTTTCAACCTACCCATGTTGAAAACCACATATAGGGTTTCACAAACCTATATGTCTTCAATCACAAAGGGGTGTAGTCATGCAATTTCTAGTTTCCTTGGATTCTATTTAACTCAATTGCCATATAATGGTGTTAGAAGGTTTCGAGTATTTTCATTGATATTTTTGTCCTGACATGATTTTTTCTTATTATTTTGAGCATTATATTAATATATTTCATGGAGTTGGTCTTCTTCATGGTGAAGGAAGTATATTGTGATTTGTTCATATTGTAATTTAGTATAATTGATATTTTAGATGCATTCATAGTGAAATGAAAGAAAATTAAAGCTTCTTACCAGTAGACTAATTTAAAAGGTGTATGAACAATTGATATTTTCTTTTTATGATAATCTATAATCCCATATAATTATTAGTACCTCGTTATCCTGGTCATCTTAGTCGATTATGTAGATTTTATCTACTCTAGTTTGAAGTGTTTCATTGAATGAATCAATTGTTACCTTAAGGGTGGTATGTTGTTGTTTTCGTCAATCATGATTTTTGGTAATAATACCTGAGTTGTTTTATTAACAAAATGAGTTCCTTGGTCATTATTGAGAGTGAGAAGAGAACCAAATATTGTAATTGCATTAAATTAAGTTACAAAGTTAACGAGAATTATAACCTGAAAACGAGAACTTAACTCCGAAAACACCTATTTTTACAAAAAGGCATGAAACAACACCGGAAAACAAAAAGTGTTGATGCTAAATCATTGTTTTTTTTTTACCCCGAGTTCAAATTCCAAGGCTTTTATTAGGAATGGCCTTGAAAGCCAAAACTTTTGTGCAATCAACATGAAAAAACACCCCGGAAATGAAAAGTATTCATGTTGCATCAACATTTTTTTTAACATTGACATTAAAAACGAATTTTTTTGTGCAATAAACTTGAAAAACACCCTAAAATAACGTTTTTTTATGTAACCTGACTCCTCCCACATTCACCCACCTTCGTAAGTTTATATAAAATTTATCATCCTTTTTATTTTAATTTCTTTATAATAAACAAAAATTATTAATTTGTGAAACATATACCTATATACAAAATAAAATAAAACAATAAGATTGCAACTTTGAAAATAAAATATTTTTAAATTCATGGGTTTAAAATACATAAATCTCTTTCAATTTTATTATAAATCTTATATATTTTTTATAAAAAAGTATATGTCATACTAATATAGATTAAGATTTACAATCTAAATAAAATTTTAATTATGTGAAAGCTCTTAAAACATGCACTAATACTCAAGTTCATAATTTTATAGCTAAATTTATTACCATATTTTAATATTAAAAAATATTATTATTTATTGATCATAATAAATATTTCATAATTAATTATTTAGTTCAAATCATTTACATAACTATTTCTACAATATTTCCATAATGTCTTTAATTTTTCATTTATCTTTTTTTTTACATAAACATTTAAAATTAATCTATATCATTACAAATCCATCATATTATTTAGACATTTTCTTAATTCCTACTCATCTCTATTTGTAAACCTCGTAAATTTTTATCGCTTTCCATTTATATTTTTGACATCCTTAATTATTTTTTTGGATTGTATCATTGTACTTCTTAATCGAATCAATTATGAGTGAACTCATTAGATTTTGAATATCATGCTATTTTTATAGTGCAGTCATATTTAATTATGATTGAAACTTTGATAGTCTCATTTTAAAATATTTCATAATAATGTATTATTTTTATTAATTATTATTTTAATTTTTAATTAAAAATATATATATATAAATAAAATAGCTATAATTTTGATAGATTTAAAAAGTTTATTATGTTTAGAAAATTTATGATTATTAATAAAAAAACACCAAAATATAAATAAATAAAAAACAATGACGATGATATATATATATATATATATATATATATATATATATATATATATATATATATATATATATATATATATAGTCCTTGCCGTCTCGCCATAGGATTATAGTAATTGAAAACCACCATGTTGATATTAGTTGAGCTGTTAGTAAGTGACAGTTCATGGAGTATAATGAAATTTTTTAGGTACATAGTGATTTACCATCTTATTTGTCTTCTTCTAGAGACGGGGAGACAAAAACATAAGTTATATATATTTATTTTTTTCATATTAATTTTAAATCAACTTAATGCTAGCATTATGCTAGGCATTTAATGTTTGGGATAATGTTCATTAGTATCTAAAAAATTCTGTGGAGACCAACATTGTCTTATTTCAGACAGACAGGTGGCCTGCATGAATATGCCCATGGATAGATGAGGTCTCTATCAGAGTGGCAATTACCTTTCTTTGCAACAACTCCCATTAGCTTTCTCTTCAATAGCTATGCATACCGAATTCAAATGTAAGGATAATTACCTTTCTCTGTGGCTTTTGCAGCATACTACAGTCACACCAACAGCTAGGTTGTTGACTGAAATGATGACCCCGCAGACTTACAGAAGCAAAGATGCACCCAAAGGCTCAGTTCGATTGGTCGTTTGAGGGTTCACCTTCATTGTTGTGCTTACACACTAGGATACCCTTCTTTGAAAGCTTCATGAGCTACCTACCATTAGTCTTCTCGGGATTGCTAGGACAGGTTTACTACAAAAAAGGTCCTGGTTCTTCTTTTCTTTTCTCTAGCTTACTATTCTCTTCCCCTAAAACTAAATGTTTATGATTTGGTGTAAGACCAGCCGGCACAGGACCTTACCTGCCTGCCTTACTACTTGATCTCTTCCCTCCTGTCGGCTATCTTTGAGAATGTCTCTCTTTCAAATAGCTTTATGGAACTCTTTTTGAAAGAGAGCTTTATCACACTCTTTTTTTTTACAGAATAATAGTCAAAATAAAAATACAGGTAGCTGAATCTTGTGATTAATTGTATATAAAGACCAAAAGAGGTATGTAACTTGGAAAACTCTATATTGTAAGCCTTTTTCCCTCATGCTACTAATTAGAATGGTGAAACTCTATGCTATATGCCTTTGTCCCTAATGCTTTTGATTAGAATGTTGGGTTAAATGTTATAGCTCACACCTGTGTTTTCCTCGCTGCCTTTATTCCTGCAAATTTGTTCCTTGCTTTTCAGGATGAGATCCAAGTATGAAAGATTGCAACTTTGAAAGTTTGTGGTGGCTTGACGCAGTGAAACATTGGAACTTCGGAATCAATACTTTCGACACCTGACCTGCTCATTCCCTAGGACAAAGCCAAATAACCTGCAATCTATACTTCATTCCCTACGACAAAGCCAAATAGGCAAATTACTTTGGTTTGTCATGACATGATATAAAGACTTAAAAACTGAGAATCCAGATTCAGTTCATTAATCAAATGCAATTACATATATACAAGAATGTTGTCTCAAGATAGAGAGACTATTTTAGACACACAAACTGTTGGTTGAGGAAATCTCTCAACCACACACCAAACTAGGAAATGGATCCTAACTACTAGGAACAGACTCCTTTACTTAGTGAGAATCACAATAAGAGACAAGTAGGAATTAGATATTCAACACTCGCCCTTAATGAGTACTTGTCTCCATATCAATCTGCAGAATCTATTTGTGGTCAAATATACCAAAAAGAATATGTTGATGTCCATATAAAGGAACAACCATCTATCAAAATGCATGGGTGCCAACCGCTGCACCCGCCAATGTTGTAGGATGTCCTTCGCATACATGGTTCTATCAACCATTATCGCTGCACACCTGTACTTGTACTTGTAAATCCCCCTCCATCATTATTAACCCGGGTTTTGTCGGATTACTTGTAACCATGTTCTGGGTTTTACCGGGTCACCCTCAACCATGCCACCAAGGGCTCTCAATGTTAGTGGTTTATAGATTACCACGAACTATATGGGGATACACATGTCTTACAAGGCTTACAACACACTCCAACTTTGGAGTTAGCAAGTACATAGTTTACAAAACATCCTAGACTTGCTTACATTATGACTGTGATTCATATTACAACATAATAGAGTCTATTCTAGAAACTCACACAAACTCGCATAAACTTTCACCTTGTTGTCCATCATCATTAAATTTCTAGTGTCAATGTTGCAGAAGATCAATATTTCCTACACTTATGGTCTCTTCTTTCTTTTTCTGATTTAATTGTCTTGGATTTACTTGCATGATTTGTTAGAGTAACTAATTCTAACAAGACCACTCCATTGAGTTAGTTAAGCTCAATGCTTTTAATTCCAGAACATTTATAAATACTGTTTCATTGGAGTTTTTTTTCTTTTTTAAATATGAAATTCAATTTTACATTTAGTTGATTAGGCTCAATACCTTTACCTTCTCAAACTCCAACTCTGTGAGGTTGAATTTTCTGAGACTAGTAGCAAGGCACACTGGATTTGGAAATAGCTAGTTCGTCACTCTACCCTTATTCTACCCCTGCTCTCCTAGTCGGCCATGGCAGGTCCACGCAGGTAGTAGATCTCAACACCAACTCAAGGGAGACATATTCAGTACTCATAATAGTGAATCAGAATGCATCCAGAAATTACTGGGCAACCCTGAACGCGCGAGGTCGTGAACCCAAGACGCCAACAGGGCGTGCCATCTTAACATACCTTAATATATCAACCATCATTATTTTAACATTGTCAGAGTCTTCCAAATAAAGAAAAATAACAAATTGCAAATGCAGATGTTGTACAACGGGTTCCTTTCAACTTTATCCACCGTGCAGAAAGCAAGGATTGCACATGAAGCTATTGCAGAAACCCACCATCAAAGCGGTACTGAAGGTGAGAAGCAGCAGGAAGCGATATTATATTGGCGTGAAAATAAATTTTTAGGGATTTTAGCACCTACTTCCAATTTCTGTGGCTGAGCTCTGAGCAAGTAATTCGTTTCTACTGCATATTTGAAGGATTGTAAGTGTCGATCTCATCGGAAATACACCGTGATATGGCAGGCGTGTTGGACCTCCTCTTCTCGTTGGTGTTATGCATTCCATGAACCAGGAACATACAATTAATGCTTAGGCAACTTATTGCTTTAGCTCGCACCCTCTACTTGCTCCTTGAGAGGAGGATTAGTAGTTCACATCTGGGTGGCCCAGGTTACTCCGCTAGTACCCATTCACTTAAAAACTGAGTACAAATTGGATGGTTGGTTTATGGCTGCCTGAACCACTCGCTGCACACAACACTAATTCACTTGTTGCGCACACTTCCTACCTCACCAGCACAGAGCACAAGTCACCAGCACAACCAACCATTCTCCTTCAGCTGCTCACCACGGTGCAAATGCTCTTCACGCTCAATGATCTCAATGAGTTTCATTTAAACAAATCAAAGAAAAAGATGATGGACAAACAAAAAAATGAATTGGCAAACCAAGCTCTTTATTTCCTGGGCCCAGGATGGGCCAAGCCCACGAGGGGCCAGGCCCTCAGGGGCTTTGATACCAACTTAAAAAATGAGAATCCAGATTCATTTTATTAATCAAATGCAATTACATATATACAAGAATTTTGTCTCAAGATAGAGAGATTATTTTAGACACACAATCTATTGGTTGAGGAAATCTCTCAACCACACACCAAACTAAGAAATGGATCCTAACTACTAGGAACATACTCCTTTACTTAGTGAGAATCACAACTAGAGACAAGTAAGAATTAGATATTCCAAAATAAAGTACCTTTACTTTTATTTTTGAAGTTTATTGATGAGTGGATAGATCATGGGATGAATATGTTTCAACTAGATGCTTTAATTGATTTAATTGATACTTGGTGTTTAGATTTTTGCAAGAGAAGATAGTTTTCCTAAAGCACCCAAATTCAAATTCAAGCTGACTACAATGGAGAATACATAATAAGATAAGATGGCTCACCAGAATAACAGAGGAATGCAAAAACTCTAAGATCTTTCTCACAATTCTATATTGCTCCCCTCAGCTGAACAGACGATGAGGAGATTCTATCAGCGAGGCTTTCGGACTCAATTTCGTGGTCGCTACTACTCGTGCTGCAATGGGTGGTGGCCATACTACTGGGGTTGCAATGGGTGGTGGCCATATCTATGGTGGAAAATTTTCCTCATAACCTTGCTCAGATAGCAACTTCCTTGAGAGGATTAGTGACAGCTTCGTTGTGATTTCTGGATTTTGTACAGGATGCACTTAGTTGAACTTTTCATAATCAATAAAGCCTCTATTCACTAACTTGAACTGGGAAGCACCTCCTAAACAAATTATCTTGGCAGAAAATCAAGATCGACTTCACCAACGTCATATTTCCTGTGATTATCTCTGTATAGTACCGCTGGCGACGGAAGTAAAATACAACTATATATTTACATTGTAAATTATAGAATTCAGTAAACTAGTAATACGAGAAAACTAGACAAGGATCTTTGTCTGTTGCTTTTCAGATAAAATAATCAAGGTAACCACATACTCATAAAATGGAGATTACATATAAATGTTGTGACAGTAGAGTTAACTATTTGCTTTCTTGAATGGAAAATCAAAGTATATAAAACAAATAAAGATGATATCTTGTAAATCTTCCTAATAGCTCAAACAACTATGACCCAGATTTATTCTCATAGCCAGTCATGGATGATAGCTGAGAACGGTTATGGGCTAGTGTTGATGGAGAACATAATGTGAATGGAAAATATCATTTTAACACAATCTTCTGATACATAAAAGAACTAGAATAAATTAGGAGACAAATTTCTTGGCGGAAATACTTGCACTGCTAAAAGGAAATAAATATTTACACTTTTAGGACTATTATAATATGTTCAGAAACACCATTCGACAGCTTGAGAAGACTTTCTTTTGTTATCTTAAGTAAACAAGTAGCAAACTGGGAAATCTGAGCATTATAATATAAACTAAAAACGTTTTAGAAGCTGAAAAGAAGAACCCAAAATGGGTGTTCAGGAAACGAATGTTTCCAAGAGGGTCATGGCCCAAATCCGGTTCAGACTCTTACAATAAGTGGAAACTATTAACTAAAAACAAAACCCCAATTGTTACAGAACGTGATGAGGTTGTCGTCATGAAAAAACAGATTACAACAATCATTTAAGTCTAAACCTTGCCACAAAGCTCAAGAAATGTTTAGCACCTGGAGTTTGGGGTGCCATGGCATCCGGACAATAGGAAAAACCAACGGCGGAACTAGAAGCTGAGTAAGCAAGAAGCGCAAATCATTACCTCGATGTAAGCCTTGCTCAAAACAAGAACCCGATCAGAGATAAGATTTTATAGAATCAGTATGGAACATATGACATTAGAAACCAATACCTCAGAGGAGGCACTTAGCGTCATATTGGGCATCACCAAGAACGACATGAGAGCCGCAACAACCCTGTTTGCAACCAAGACAGGCAAAGTTGCTAGTTAATGAAATTGGAAAACGTAAGGTCTCAACAAAAACTAAATAAAATGTCGACCTGCATTACCTTGCATAGTGCCTGAAGGAGCCTCGTGAAAACAATTTGGCATAAATTTAATATAGGACAAATCTTCCTCTGGCCCTTCCCTGATATTAACCGTATATAACACTATAAAAAGCCAACCCTCGAAAAAATTAAGAGAACCTCAGGGATTTTGTGGAGAAAATTGATGAAACCACACCCGATAAGCCAACCCTCGAAAAAATTAAGAGAACCTCAGGGATTTTGTGCAGAAAATTGATGAAACCACACCCGATTTAGTAAAGGAGGAAGAGGCCTTTTAGAAGGGAAGAAATCGCGCGTAAACCTGTTATGAGAAAGGATGCAAGGAGTAGCATTATAATGCTCGAACAATGAAAATATATGAAAAAGGGGAAAACAAAATTTTATAAACAATTTAATATATAATATAAAAATAAGTTTCAATTATTTATAATAACAACTTTGCTTACATGCATTTTGACAGATGTTGTCTTGCTTGCTCTTGACGCTCAGCTTGTACTCCAGGGAATGGCCTCCCACTTCCTGAACTTCGAAAATGAGAAGGAAGACGTGTGGCCTTGAAGCCTCAGTACCCGCAACGAAGGTGTCGTCTGCTGCACCAGCCACGCCCATGGAGGCTCAGTACGCGCCCCGAAGGTGTCATCAGCTGCAGCAATGTCAAAATAAAACCAGATGGGAGCGGCGTCTAAGTTTAACCCAGACGTTCATTTTTTAACAGATACTAAGATCGATTGGGATGCTTACATGTCACAGGCACTTGATGCGTCATGTAACCATCTGATTTCTGTGCATCGTAATCTGGATTGCGAGCAGTGATACCATAAACAGCTTCTTTCGACTGCAAAATCGGAGCGATACCTGCGGATGACTGACCTGCGACCATTAAATCAAGAAATTACAGTTTTGCAATGCGTTCAATGATGGGAATGTTAAGCTCTATTACTGCTTACTGAGTGAAGAATAGTGGAATATTGCCTTGAAGTGAGGACAAGTGGAGCAGTGCATGCAAAGTGTGCAATATTGCCCGTGAACCAACGTAGGTATGAAAGGAAGAGGTTTCAGGTGAAAGTACTGATAATTCATGGTGGAAGGAGCAAGGACCATGTTCTTCAAGCCATCAATCTAGCCAGCCTGCACAACCTGCACAAGGGTGAGTTTTTTGTTTCATAATGGAAATTGATTTTGCAACAAGAACAACAGGTACTTTGTCATCCCAGTCTGACCTGTCAACCACAACCGGGACAGGATATGTCCTTGTAGGATATGCATATGGATCTTTATCTGTGCCTGGATATGCTGTAAGTGATGGTGGTGAATCTGGAGCCGTACAAAGGGAAGTAGCGGGCTATGGGACCAGGGCAACCAGATCTGTTACTTGAACAAGGCATCAGCTTAGCTCGCATCAACAGATAGTCGGATTTCAACGCTGCTTAACGCCCGACCCGACTCAGCCCGACGCTGTGTTTGTGCCCTATTATGCCGGCCTCGACGCGCTCAGATATCTGTATTCAGGCAAAGAGCGGGAGCGTCAGGCTAAAAACACCCCGGCCAACAAATACTAGACCATTTAGGGAAATTCTATTGTACCGCAGCAACATATATATAAGAGAATAACCGCGTAGCTGCATCTGTTAGGTTTTTGTCGAACCGCCCGCAAGGTTATACCCTACCTGATCCAGATATTGTCCACTAGGTGTTGGAGCTTGGTATCAGAGAACTGTTGCTGCTCCAGCAATGTGCATACCCTCTCTTCACTATAATCCATCCGGGAATGAGAATGGTAGGGTATGGCCGTGGCCGTGCCTCTTAACGGAATCCCATACCTCTTCGCAGTTCTCCTTTCGATCCTCAGGAACTCCAAATTTTCGTCCAAGAAATCTCACTTATTGAATTGTGCAGTGTTTTGTCCATGGCGATCGAGAATAGTCTCGCCGGCTTCTCCATCGAGTCTTTTGTGCCTTTCCAGACGTGATGCTTCTCACAACGAGGGTTTTAACTCACCTCTGCGATGCTCTGCCTTTGTCTTGTTCAGCCATTGTGCATCTCGGCGCAATCCCTGCTTTCTGTGCCCGCTGTACATGGATTTGGCTGAACAGTATTTGCAAGTGTTGGAAAAGATTTCTCATAGGCACGCATCTGCCTGTCTTCGTGGTGGTTATAGCACGGGCACCCCCTATAGAATCAGTTCCAATATCCAATATCTTGTAAGGGCAATCGAAGGAACGCCGGATAACTTGACCTGCACGAAGACCATCGGGAGAGCAAGGTGAAACCGCCCGCGAGGTTATACCCTACCTGATCCAGATTAAGCTCCATGCACGGACAGCTGCACAGCTGCAGCCCCTGCATGCAGAACACCTGCCTGCAAATACGCTCGAATCAAAATTGGTAACAATTAAAATTCCAAAGACTCAATTAAAATTCCAAACACTCCAAACTAATGCTAAGAAACGCTAACATTAATACCCGAATTCCTCTGACGGTCAGCAATAATATACACGCCTATTTCCCTTAGCCTAAGCTCTGGCCTCTCCCGCCTCGGGAAGAGGCCAAATAAGATGGCAGTCCAGAGCACCTTGGTCATCCTGGCACGGAGGGCACACAACATTCTAAAACCTTGATCTAAACCTTGATCTAACCAACGCATTCGGCGAAACAGTACTTCGAATTAATGCTAAATCAAACAAAACTGATTCCTATAGTCCCTGGCCATTGCCAGATGGCAGGGACTAATTATAGTTCTAAATCCAAAAATTTATATATACTACTTTCTTATTAATAGCACTATAGCTACATAAATATTGATAAATTTTTCAAATTTCTATCTTTACACTTAAAAGTTGGTGCTCCCCTACTTGACCCATAAACCATAAATATACACATTGTATATACAACCCCATACAATTATTTTCATCCAGATAAAACGGGGTGCCTATCTGCAGGGCTCTGACTCAATAAACCTCTGCATTTAAAGCTCTGACGGGCTGACCTCAGGCATTGGGGTTTGGAGCCGCTCAGGCGTCAGCTGCATCAGGGAAGCACAAAAGTAAAGTTAAACTTTAGCAAAGATCAAATAAATTTTGTAAATTTTATTAGTACGCTCTAACGAGTACTCTACGGCCATTCATATATGTCACTCACGAGTCACATTGACTTATTAATCAATTTTTATTAGAAAATATTTTAGAAAAATTCCAAATAAATCAACCCAGACCAAGTGCAGAATATATCCTGTTTGGTAGACGCAGACAATATATCAGAATCTCCGTTATGTCGACAACCGAGAAAAAACCTATGTAACAAAATCTCCTTTATTTCAAACGTCCGAGAGTAAACTTCAGAAAGATAATAACTCTAGTGAAATCCGAAAAAATATATTAATTTTTGTGGCAATTTTTAAAAACCTAGCCTGTACTGAAAACATCGCTTTCAAATCCGAGAAAGCCGGTCAGTTATACAACCATCCTTTATTGAGCACATAATGTCAAACATAACATTTTCTGTGTATGGAATATATGGCAGACGCAGGTATAATTAAAGACAAAATATCAGAATCTCCCTTTAATCCCAGAAAGAACTATGAAATAGAATCCCCGTTTATCTAAAAAAAAAATCCGAGAAATTTTTTCCGAAACATGATAACTCAATTGAAATCCGAAAAAGCTTATTTAATTTTTTGTCGCAATTTTCAAAACCTTTGGCTGTAATGAAAACAACACTTTCAAATCCCAGAAACCGAGCCCGTTATACGAGCAACCTTTTTTGGAATATAATGTAAAACGTAATATTTTCTGAGCGTGTAGTCTAAAGAGGTTATAATTTTGTTCGGAAAATAATAAAAATTTTGATAATATTTTCTTAAAATTTGGTTGGAATTTTTGAAAATTTTGGTTATAATATGAAGTTTCAGGATTTTAGGTGCTTCTAGGTTTTTCTCAGGAAAAATCAATTTAAACACTCCTAAAATCAGTTTTTGAAAAAAAATCATCAAATTTCAGCAAGAAACTTGCTCTTGAAGCAAAATTGTGACCTCAAGTACACAACACATTTTCTGATTGTGAAATAAATAGGCTTTAAATGGTTTTTCCTGGACATAGATAAATGGCTTTAACATTGTTATTTTTTCTATATTTGAAATTTTAGTTTTAAATTAGATTGGATTGTGTTTTTTTGTTTGGCTTTTATACTATTATTTTTTCTATATTTGAAATTATAGTTTTAAATTTGATTGGAATTGTGTTTTTTTTGTAAGCTTAGCAGTGCCTTTCATTCATAGAAACCGGGAGGTTACAAATATATAAGTAGTTCAGTGGCCTCAACTTGCCCAATGGGAAACTAGTTCTGTTGGCCACCGAATCGCATTATAAGTCATCCAAAAAATAAATATTTTGAGTCTCTTTAACCAAGCCTTATAAGGCTAATAGTTTGGAAACCAACGAGTAAGCATAAAACTGAAAACATAAATGCTATCCGACCTATACAATCAAAATTAACAGGGATAACTTCGACCAACTAATCATCTGACGATTCCACCAAAGCAGGATCTTTAGCACTTGATCCTGGTAATTCAGATTGCGGTAGGCATGGGATATGCCGCTCAATGTGGCCCAGGCGAGCATTTTGATTCTGCAACTAAAGTTGAATGAGTTGGAGCTCTTTTTGAATGTTTCGGAGGCCCGGATCGGGGCTTACTTTGCATAGTTGTGTTGGCGTTCGCAACCATTGCTATGGCTACTATGCATTTCATTAAACAGTAGAGATGGGCGAGCTATCTAAACATGGTGAGATGGTCGCGAGTGTACTTTGGGTCCGTGATTAGATCCTCCCGATCTTCGGTTGGCAGTTCAACCTAAGATTTTAAATTCAACTTTGCCTCCCAAGTCGCGATCAATTGTTTCACCTACACTGGGGCCCCTTTACAAAATGCTTGAACCGTGGCCTAAAGAATCTCAGAGTTCATTTTCTAACCCCTCTCTCGCGCAGTCCGACCAAAAGATGCACCAACTTCTTTTCCTTTTCCTTCTTGGTGTCTATGGCCCCTTCCACCTCGGCCCAAGTCTCCACTGCGTGGTTGAGACTTCACCAAATTTGCCAAGGTCGGGACCCCATTCTTCAGTTTTCTCCCACCTTCCTGTGCTTGTAAACTAGCGCACTAAACAAAGGCTGTGTTGTCACTCACGACATTATGAGTTTTCAGTCGTCCAAAGTGACAAGAAGAGAAGTGAAGTTCAAAGCCACCTTCCAAGCGGGAAAAACCCTCTAAGATTAATCAAACCCTCTCGATTGCATAGTACTCGGAACAAGCTTCCAACGGTATATGGGAGTCCAAAAATGGACTCCTAGATCAGAAGTTAGAGTAGATTGAAGGGACCCTTTGAAAACCAGAAAACAAAGAGAAAATGACTAAGGCTCACACTCATCACAGATCACAATCAAGGTTTTTCTAAAGTAGCAGAAGGGGAAGACAGCGAAATCTACGATCAACCGACTAGAACATAACAACTTATTAAATTACATTAAATTTTGTCCATCACAAACATGCAACCAAAAATAGGTGGAGGAGACAAAATATTTCAGGGCATTTGCAAATATGGGATGCTGAGTATTTATGAGATCCTTGCTAATCATAAATACTTATACACTTTATGATGGGAATCTTACAAATTGGGCATTTCTTTCAACCAATAGTACAAAGAGTACAATGGGTAATAATACAACTGCAACTTCTCCTTCATTGAACATCTCTATTGCCTATACACTTTGACGACAGTTAGACATTGGTCAAAGCATCTTATTTCTAGGAATATTGCAAACATAGAGCGTTCCATAAATTCCACGAAGAAAAATTGCCATGCCAACAAAAAAATCTAAACCATGTAGAAAATGAAGCAGAGTACTTTCAACCACCATAAAGCACTCTCCTCAAGATAGATGTAAAATGTTTTTGTCAGAACCATTACTACAACCAAGTCAACTATCAATGAATCTATTTTATCAAACATATGGAAGGATGATGATTGTCGTGTGGGAACACAATTCTCTCATGAGTTGTGCTTGGGATTCATCTCTGTTTCTTAGATGCCAAATCTAAGACACATTTTCCTGATCTCTTAGAGTTAGAAACAAAATTTCCTCTAACATGTCATTTGAGGAAACAACACCTTGAAATTCGTGTACCTATCAGTAAGAGCATTCCCATAGACATGTTAGGATAAATTCTAGTTTTGTGGCGGCATGTGTGTGCACCATAAGAAAATAATTAAATTCTTCTAGCTTCTCATGCGCACTTAGCTAAACACATAGTGTAAAGAAAATCTCCTCATCAAGGCCATTATGGTCAAACTCTAGAATCCCCACAGTGTGCCCGTGTTATTCCAAACCTAGTTTGAAAGCCTACACATTTTATTTGATTTATATTTTTTCCGATCGCACAATTCCTCACTTTTTATATTTGATTTGTTTTGTTAAATATAAATTTTGCAAAGAAAAAACACCATCGACGTATTAATAATAGACCCTTTTAACTTTGTGATTTTACTTTGACATGACTTCAAAATTAATAGGATATGAATTTTGCATAGCATTTGGAAGATTTAAAATTGTCTTGGAAGGGGTTTGTTTGTAGTATGCTAAAATTCGACGTTATTAGTCCCTGCCATCTCGTAATGGCATGAGACTATAGTAATCAGTTTGATGCATTTGACATTAGTTGGTCTTCATGTTTCTGAAGTTTTTTTTTCATGTTTGTTTTTTTTATATTAATCCCTTCTCATTCAACTTCACCGTCTTATTTGGCCTCTTCCCGAGGAAAAACAGGCTGGACTATATGATATTTTGGGTTTAGGCAGTTCATTTTTTTGAAATGTTTTGCAGTAGGGAACTAATGTTAACATTAATTTGAGTTTCTATGGTTGTAGGTAGTTGCATGGAGCTTATTAAGGTTTATTTGGTTTATTTTCTATGTTGCAGGTAGTTGCATGGAGTGCCTACCAAATTATAGGTGTAGGGATTACTGGATTACAATTATAGGGATTACAGGTGTATGTATGCATGCAGATCCAGATTACATGTCTAGGGATTACACATGTATGTATGCATGCAGATCGAGGTGGATGAATGCTCTGGGATTCTTGCTAAGACTGAGTCGACATTCTAGGCTGTCTGAGACTCAATATCAATCACAGACTGTACTCAACTTCTTTTCTTTCCACACACTCAAATGGACTTCTACACACTCTATGGTTGGGTGAGAGGCCTTCCTCCTACCTTTGGCTAACTATTGGGTGAGCATCCATTCCCTTCTCTGCTTTTATAACTCAGCTCGCTATCACCTACCATTTCTTTATTACACTTTTTTTACTTGAAATCCCAAGCTCTGCGTTGCTTCTTAGTGATGGGCAGTGATGATTCGCTTGCTGGAAGTAACGAACCCCCAAATGAAACTAGTTCCATCGGTAATAGAATTTATAATTAGGAGGATGGGTGCATGTGAAGGATGACTATCCTCTCATCGGGGGTGAGGATGGAACCCTAAGGCAGGTTAAGATTAGGTATTGGTTCTGCTCCTGGGTCAATGGGTTAATCTGCTACTTATGCCAGTACCACGACTGCTGCCACTGATGCCGGACTGGACTGTTGTTGGTGAGCTGTGAGCTTCCCTATTTCCGACCTCCGTCGTAACTGGATCTACTACAAAAACAAATCTAGATAAATATATCTATACCCTCGATGGAACGAGAGACCTCAAACTCACTAACTGCTATGGAACATCTGATCGTTACCCATTGCTATCTCTTGATACATGTCTCTCTTCTATACCTTCAAGCAGGAATTGTTCTGTCTAGGGAGAAGAGGAATATTCTATCGCTTCTCGTACTGAAGAAGTCTAGGAGCATGCGGAATTACATTTAAGAATGCCCCGGATCCCCTTCCATCCATATAAGCCTAGGTTTATTTAGTTCCTCTAGGCAAGGGAAAGATTGCTTGATTTATGGAGCTGTCAACCTTGCGATGCGCCCAACAATATTTCATAGGTCAATAAAGGAAGGAAATCTGATATACGGAAGGAAATACTTACCAGCGCAGAAGGCCATGAAGTTGAAACTAGTGCAGGTGCGGTGGGTAGTTGTATTATCCTTCTGCCTCCTGTATTGACATATTGATTTATTAGAAGACATATTACCATGATCAAATGTTAAGTGGTGTGGTTTACACCCTGTATTCTATGTTATGGAGAAGGAGTTAAGGCATGTGACACTCATGGGAGGGCCCGCATGGTCCATGGAGGTCCTTTTATTATTATTTTTTTAAAGCACTTTAATGATTTTGTGGACCTTAACTTTCATCTAATTCTTATTGCTGCAGAGTTGGTTTGAAGTTCTTAGTATTAGAGATACCAGAGAAACAATGGTAGAATGTTGTGAGATTTCAGTGTGGGGAGACTTATTTTTATTTGATGTAGTTCTATAAACTCTTTTTGTAATTTGCTAGTTGATCCGACATCTGGCTAGGGCATCACCATAGCACCAACCAAAATCGGAAATGCAGGAGGAGGCGATTATTATTATGACCTAGAAAGGGCGCCAAAGGACCTATAGGACTGCTTACGCGACAACGATATTCTCCAAGTTATTCAAGAAATTGGAGCCACTAAGATATTCTACAGTCATCTCTATTGTAAGTCATTGTAGAAGCATTTCAATGTTTATCATATAGGTGTTAGGTTCTGAATATGTGATGCCCATAATATTCTCTCTTATTTGTATAAGTTGGAGCTTGCCATAATCTAGAAACCCACTAAACAAAGAAGTCATTCGTGGCATATTTTTCCTGATAAGGTTCCATTTTTTCTTCAAACAATTGCATGTCCTGCAAATCTCTTGCACAATTTTTCCCCAGTGAAAAGAATGCAATCCTTATGTTTAACTTGCTCAAAATTCCATAAAATGAGATTCATCTAGGTCATTATTGGGAATAAATAATATCTAGTCAGTAGAATTCAAGCCCTATGAACTGGACTAGCTGATGAAGTATTAGCCCTATGGACTACTATAGTTTTGTTCCATCCAGATACAAAAAGCGGGGATCCATTTCATTCCATGGAAACAAGCCTTAATAGACTATGCCTCTTTATTGATCAAGTATAGTTCAACATATATATGCTAGTCCAGGTGAAACATATAGATGTTGCGATTATAGTTGAGTCATTTTATATTATATAAGGTAGGTCTCCAACTTACTTACTTAATGGATTCTCCATTTGACATCATTCTCTCGAATTTCTCTTTCAAAAACATAAAGAAAATTGTATAAAAATCCCATAAGGAAGAGCACTTAAAAGGGTCGGGGTTATTAATACATAAAAAATATTTATGTTTTGATCCACCGTGAAAGCTTTCAATGGAAGCCTTAAAGTCAAGCCAAGGCCTTTTGCTTTTATAGGGCCTACATGTCTTTAAGCCCTAGACAAGGACTACACGCTCTAGCCTTACCTTAAAGATGAAACTAGAAACCTTAAAGCACTCCTACAGATAGCTTATATACCACTACTCCTCCTCTTGCTGCTGCTAATATTCATAGATGAAACTTCCCACGCCTCTAGCATTTGAGGAGATACTCTTGGCTAGGTTTATAGGCAATAAATAAATGATAGATATGTTATGGAAAAGGGATGTATATAGTCTTTATTTAGTGACGACCTACCATGCCTATTTCCATTCGTATCCCATTCGTACCCCACTGTAAGGAAGGTGAATGTTAGGGTTCAAAGAAGGTCACTGACTCATGCTGGCAGTAAAGATAGAGAAACCAGTAAGTCGAGACATGTATTTAGTTAAGGGTGGGATGCTATTGATTGTAGTGAGCTATCCTCCTTAATCCCAAGAACAATAGTTTTCGTCCAGAAACATTACCTTCCATCTGCAATGCCTGAAAGACATTGCTAGTTAACAACTTTTTACTGTCACCTTGACTATATGGTGTATTGTTTGATTCCACATCTTCATTTACCTTCCCTCTCTAATATGCCTAAAAGGAATTTTGATTAGCAACTCTTAAGAGCCACTTTCACTATCTAGTGTATTTTTGGACTTCACATCTTCACAAGACAAGATCTTTCTTCCCCTTTCCTTTGGATGCTTTAGGAGAAAAGTTAATACTCTTCCTCACATTACTAGAGCCTTGTTTTCCTTCTCACTTTGTTGTACCCTCCCAGAACAAAGGCACCATTAAAAATATTGTTGCTTGGAACGAATCCACATTCATGGTTTCATATTTTGGGTGGTGGGGACAAGAGGGAATACTTTTATGAGTTTCCATAGAAACCATGTTTAACTTTTCAGCCTTCCTACCTGGAAAATTATTTGAGCTGATCAATTTTTAAAACGACTAGTGCTTATATTAGTGTTTGGCATTGAAATACTTTGAAATCCATGCATGTAGATTTTGTATGGAAATGTTTAGGTATATCAATATGCAATATCCAAAATTTGCTACATTTTGCCTTATACTAATGGTGAATGGATGAGGAATAGTGTAATGATCCAAATGAAGTATTGATTTCCTATACTATTATTACTGCTCAATATTTCAGCAATCTAGTCGACAAGAAGGTTAACAACCCTCAATTATAATATGCCTAGTTGACAAGAAGGTCAACAGCCCTTAATTATAATATGTTCTATGGTCATGGTTTCAGTACCTTTACTATGTAACATCATCATTGTTGCTCTTTGTGATTGAATAGGCTTGATGTTGTTTGATACAATTTGAAATGTTTAGGTATATCAATATGCAATATCCAGAATTTGCTTAGCATGGTTCTAACCTTCCTTTGGAGTCATATATAGCATTTCCCTATGAAACATCTGATACTGAATGAAATTAGCATAGTTAAATGCTTCAACCTAGAAAGAAAGTGCCATATTCTTCTAGACTAAATCATGCAAATGCCATCTCTTTTAGTTTTTGATTCTTTGTTTTAGCAATGACACTTTTGTCAGGCTATTGGATAATCCAGCGCTCCCCGTGTGTTTCGTGACATGGACTAACTGCCTCTCGAGGATCCGTTAACTCTGGCGATGCGTCGATTTACTAACACCTGCGGGTTTTGGTGTAACGGAAATCGTGATCCCAAAAAGTGGTATCAGAACCAAAGGTCTCGAGTTCGAATTGCACCCGGCTCGCGCTGGGGGGGAGATTGTTGGGCATTTGATAATCCAACACTCCACGTGTGTTTCGTGACATGGAATAACTGCCTCTCGAGGGTCCGTTAACTCTGGCGATGTGTCCGTTTACTAACACCTGCGGGTTTTGGTGTAACGGCAATCGTGATCCCAACAACTTTCTTGACACATTTGGAAAATAAAGTGTTGATATTTGGCTATTAATCATTGAGAAGTAATGCTCTCGTTGAAGCTATTACATTTGGCTCTAAGATGATTAATAAACTAATTCTTATGAGAGAATAGTTGGAGAGGTTGAGTGTTACCAGGACTTTGGTAGTGCAGATAAAGCGTGAAAGGGTCCCAGACAGTTTGTTTGAATGTATCTTCGACGAGACTATAGGAAATATCCACTCTAGTATCATCCCTTGTAAAGTGTTGTCCAGAATGGGAGTTTTTTGGAACATCTCTTATGATTCAACACAAGACTCAAAATTTAATTTTTGCTGGCGTTATTTCATATATTTTGTTGGTTTTAATTCAAACCCTTTTCATAAGTGTGATGCTCCAATGGTGAAAAGTTGTCGTACCCTGCCTACCGGGGGTAGAGCAAGCTCACCTCTTTCCTGCGCCACCCTACATCCAATTTTCAAAGAAAACGCCACCCTTGAGGCACCCATGAAAACTAACCCCTGAGGGTCTCTCCAAAACCTCATAAGCTTGTTGTGCCTGATGGAGGAAAATCATCTAGCGATTGCTGCCCAGGGTACAAATTGATCAATTCAAAATCTATGGAAGAGCTGTGTGGTTTGACATTTACTGGCTTTCGAAATTTGTTCTGAAATAAAATACTTGTAATATAATGGACTAATATAGCTTTAAAAAAATTACTAGAGTTTAAAACACAAAACCAGGAGATTTTTAATTACAAAATTAATATAGCTGAAAAATTACTGTGTTTTATTTTGCAGGCTTCCATTTTCCAGGATTACAGTGCCCGCTGTCAATGGAAACATTGTACAGTAAATGGCTTTTGCTTTTCCATCTTCAGATCCATGTTGAAGAAGGACATTGTCCATGGCCAATGCGATCATGAAGTCAAGGTCCAAGACTCAAAAATAGTACTCTTTAAGGAGAGATCGGTTATATCTCTTAGTTTCAGGTAAAATAGTTGGGCTTGGGTTAGTGAAACTTTGGATGATTGGGAAACCTTTATTTGCTTTGAGTGGTTACAGTTTTTCACATCTCTCCTTGAAGATTGTAGAAATCCTAAAGAAATACCTTGGGGCTAAGTTGGTGCAGGCTATGTGGTTGAGTCCATAGACATCTGAGGCTATGACCAAGTTTAGGGTGCATTATAATTGATATCTTAATAAAGACAAAAAAACTAAACTATTTCAGATATATACAGGTCCTTGAATATTTTAGTTAGGTCATTATGCTTTTACATAGATGTTTGATGAATAGTGTCAAAAGTTATGTTTTGTTTTTGTATTTAACATGTTTTTTGTATTATACAGGATGTACAAGCAACTGAAATGTTATGTTCTGTTTCTGTATTTAACAGTTTTTTCTGTTATACAGTATGTGAACTCTGCAACTGAAATGGAGTCCTTGCATAAGATAGTGTTTGAAGGATCAAATGCTACAACAATTCTTGTACCATTGCTTTGTTTTCAAATCTCCAAGCAAAACAGGTTACCATTTGATTTGGAAATATATATAATTTTATTGTGGCTACTTCAATGAAGTGGTGCAAATAGTCACTAAACACCATCTTTATTATATGTATTTAGTTTGGAAATTCAATTTGTAGGATAGTAATGTCAATGAACTATGCCTCCATGTTAATCATGTGGTATCTGAGGATTGTTCAGTGTCAAATCTATAGCACTAACATCACCAGTCATGTGCAGTATGGACTCTCTGAGGCTCTATCATTGCAGGCATTACTATATTTCTTATAGCAGGCGATGCCAAGCATGTTGCATTAAGTTTGTGCTAATAACCTTAAGAACATGATACTCCAATAAGATTGATGGTCCACTTTTAGGTACCCAAAGTCAAAAGAATATGTCAACCCTTGCAATGTGAGCCTAAAGGTAGTACAAATCTCACCTAGCTCTTGTCCTGAAAAAGTTCTTTAGCATGATTATGTTAGTTTATCCAATAGACAATGTGTCATATATGCATCAAATCACAATACAAATCTCACCTAGCTCTTGTCCTGGAAAAGTTCTTTAGCATGATTATGGTAGTTTATCCAATAAACAATGTGTCATATATATGCATCAAATCACTTGGAGGACTCACTTCTTTCTTGCTACATGGGTGTAATGACCATATGGAGGGATCACTGGTAGTTTAATCGTTGTTGCTTATTTTACAGGTTCATTTGTTGTTGATGCCATATTTTGTGTTTGGTATTTTAGTTTCCCTAGAGCTCAGCGAGACCGAGCAAGAAATGTAAAGAGCTTAGGCCTTCTTCCAATATGTTTTTCTTACTTTCCCCCATCTCAGCTACTGCTTTAGTTGCCTATACTATTATTACTCTGTAACATCATCATTGTTGACCTCTGTGATTGAATAGGACTATCAATTGCAACATGTTGTCCCTCTGAATTTACAAGTTGGAACAGTTCGTCCCTTTGAATTCACAAGTTCTTGTAAGAACCGTTTTGTTTTGTGCTCTTATTTTGTTGGCTAGATGATGTATACTATCATTCTTATACACTTTCAAGTTGTCTTTGTTGATTATGCATCATGAATAGATGTGAAAATTTTCTCCGTTGCACTTGCATCTATGTATCACTAAACACCATCTCTATTATATGTATTTAGTTTGTCATGGTTCATAACACATTTGTCTTTGGTGGTGTATCTCCATTGATGTGACAAGCACTAAAATCTCTTGCATGGTGTCCTTTCCAGGCAAATTTACTAGCTTCCCATGCCTTAGGTAAGGAATATAACTCTCAACTTCTTTGTTTCAAAGATTTGCACGCTGTGTGATTGGTCTTTACAGGTTTTCATCTGGAAATCCAAGTTTGTGCCCTGCAGTGGAACAAACATAAAAAGGAGCTCCTAAGAAGCCATCGATTAAGTAACAATCAATCTGATTTCAATCTAGTACCAAAATTTCTGCACTCGAGGAAAAATTATGCCTCATGGCCATGTTTGTCCAGATTACAATAATGCCTGTATAAAAGACTCCACACATGTTTAATAGTGTCAGATAACCACAACATGTATGTCTTCTTTCACTATGTTTTTCCTCCTTTCACCAGTCTCAGAACATCTTCTATTTTGAATTATGTTCCTCAATGTCTCATATTGAAGTGCTTAGTAAACTCTAGTTCCCCTGTTCCTCGAGCTTAAAGTAGGGACTAGTTGCCACGCAAATTTTAGAATTATCTTATTTGGAATTTTTTTATAATATTATCATTAAATTTATTTTTATTGAGTATTTTTTCAAATATTTTAGTGAGAAATTTATATCTATTTAAGAAATTAAAGATGGAAATCCAGTTTTTTCTATAATATACACAATTTTTACCAATATAATAACATTTTAACAATTTTTTTTAGACAATTTCATACCCAATTTTAAAGTAGCTCCATAGTCAAGAACAACCTACATACATTAAATAAAATTCATAATATCAATTCAAATCAAAATAAATGAATCATTGACAAAACCAAATTGTCTTACAAAAAATCTAAACTACTTGAAAAGATTAAAACTTACATATTTTTCATCAAGTGGGTGTGTTGTGCTTGATCGAATTGATATATAGATATGGATTACACTACTCTTACATTCCATAATGGATTTCCTCAAGCTTTTACATGGGTTTATCGTAATTAATTCCATGAACAAAATCACTAGTTGTCAAAAACATGAAGGCAGAAAACCAAAAGTTTCAATAACATAACCAGGATTTACAACAACTCTTCCAGAGTGGGCAAGAGAGCTTCTTGGCACAATAATTAGCTATTTAAAAAAATCAAATTCTCTATTAATATGGAAAAAATATTATTAAAACTGATGCTATTTAAAAAAAAAAAAAATCCAAACCTTTTGTTACTTTATGGAAAAATCAATAAAAGGAGTATATATATATGGGTCGGGAAAATACGAGAAAATACCAGCATATTATCCGTTAACCACGCGGAATCTTGTCTGGAATTATGGCTGCCCTCTGTGCACTTTCCTGGGTACCGCTGTATTATCTGTTATGTTCTGTTCGATATACACCATAACAAGGTAACAAATCTGTTATGCTGGAGATTGCGTACTGCACAGCTAATGATTCAGACCACACCCATATAGCCATTTTCCTGTAAGTATTCTTTGGCTGGACCCTATAAAATTATTTTTTGCCGAAACAACATCGAAAAGGCCATCTGGTGAATTGATTAAGCTTCGCAAACATTTAGGGGATCTCCCATGATTTGTTAAAAGATGTAACAAGACATGTAATAAAATGAAGTAATGTGTTTTCTTGCAATTACGTATTTGCTTTTCATTGGCGTGCAGGAAATAATTTCTGGATTTGCCAAGGTCGGGTACTAGGTAGTAGGGAAGGCCCGGTAGTCTTATAAGTCAAGACCCCCAACAGACCCCCCACGCTCTCGACTGTCCAAGGGCCACGGATTGCGCCATTAAAAAACTCGCCCGCTCTCATTCAACGGGCAACCCGCTCTTCCCGAATCCCCACCACGACTAACTCAACCGCAGTTAGGGTTGGCGCTCGTCTGCCTTGACCGTGGTTAAAACGGGGGTGCCTATCTGCAGGGCTCTGACGCAATAAACCTATAAAACTCTGACGCGCTGCCCTGCCCTCACCCATTGGGCTTTGGAGCCGCTCAGGCGTCAACTGCATCGGGGAAACACAAAAGTAAAGTTGAAAAATAATTTTTGTAAAATTTATTTGTACCTTTCAAACTAATAGTCTAGGGCGATTCATATATGTCACTCACAGTGACCTATTAATCAATCGTTTACTGAAAAAATATTTTACAAAATATCCAAATAAATATATATATATTCTCTTTTTCTTTTTATTTCCAAGCATTAAGGATGACGTATAAATTAAATATAATTATTGCAGAGAAATTTTCAAGAGAATTAAGGAAAATACATAAAGTCAACACAATAGAAATTCTCAATAGAATGGTATGAAAGCAGCTCACAAAAGAAAAGCAACAGACATAAAGTCAACTTAATAGAAACTCTTAATAGAATAGTATAAAAGTAGTTCACAAAAAATATCCAATCAATTTTAAGTAAAGGTAATATATCAGATTCTCTTTTTATCAAAAAAATATTATGTAACTTTGGAAGTTTTTCTAGTATAATTTTTCACAAAACAATTCTTGAAAATATGAAGGAAAAGATTCCAACGTTGATATTAAACATTCTATTTTAAGATTAGTTGATCATGTTCTTGATGGACACGATTGGTTGATCATTTTAAGATTAGGTTTTCCTCACAAAAAACAAAAGTAAGCATCTCTGTGGTCTTTTTAACCTTTGTTTTTTTCCTCTAAAATCGCCGGTTGTGAGAATTGGTTCCAATGGCTCCACTTTCTATCATAAAGTTGGCACCCAAAGCGTGCCTGCACGAATCGTTGATCTTCACTCGCGAGCTTCAGCCTTTCCAGAGAACAATCCCAACTCCTGGAGTCATGTGCACGCGACGGAAAACCTTCACAGCTTCGACCATCACCATGTGTTCCGACAACCGCTGTATCGGATGATGGTGGTGTAAAGAGACGCACAGCGATCATCATGCCAACCTCTGGGACCACGATTTCATACACTCTCTTTCAACTTATTTCTAGATGCATTTTCCCTTCCTTGATTTTTCTTTTTTATTCAGTGTGTGTTGAATATTGTATATGGGTCAGGCGCCTTCATACCGTCAACGTGCACAGAGACTTATTAAAGAAGTGAAAGAGATGTTCACTGAAATCGATGATCTGTTTTCACTCCTTTCCAGAGAGACTTATTAAAGAAGTGAAAGAGATGTTCACTGAAATCGATGACTCCTCTCAATGATCTGTTTTCACGCCTTTCCATGGTCGACAGCGTAGAACGTTTGGGAATCGACAGGCATTTCAAAATGGAGATAAAATCAGCGCTGGATTATGTTCACAGGTCAGTCATCGCTGGATCATTATTTATTTCTGCTTTATATATTATGGGATTATTAATAGGAGAACTTAATTAATTAATTAATTTAACGTACAGTTACTAGAGCGAGAAAGGCATCGGATGTGGCAGAGAAAGTGGTGTTACTGATCTCAACTCAACTGCACTGGGGCTTCGAACTCTTCGACTACACGGGTACCCGGTGTCTTCAAGTAGGAAGATCCACATTTTATTAAGAAATCATTCGTTTAGGAGAAATCAATTAATTAATTTGACGTACAGTTACTGGAGCGAGAAAGGCATCGGATGTGGCAGAAAAAGTGGTGTTAGTGATCTCAACTCAACTGCGCTGGGGCTTCGAACTCTTCGACTACACGGATATCCGGTGTCTTCAAGTACATATAATATCCACATTTCATTACTAAATATTCCCTGCTTTAACTTCTTTTATGATAGCACCCAAGTCATGTTATCAAGTGATTTGATAATACATTATGCATTAATGTCAGGTGTGTTGGAAAACTTTGAAGACGAGAACGGGCAGTTTGTCACTTCTTCCATTGAAAGGGAAGGAGAGATGAGGAGTATTTTCAAGTTATTTCGGGCATCGCTTGTTGCCTTTCCAAATGAGAAAGTTATGGAAGATGCTGAAATCTTCTGTACAAAATATTTAAAAGAATCCGTACAAAAGATTCCGGTATCTTCTGTACGAGAGGTGAGCATGTAAAACAGATAAACAAAATTCAGTAGCAAATTTCTGATTGATCCATATTTGAAATTCAAAAGCCCATTATGGAAATCAATGTTATTTTTTCTCCCCCTTTTCCTCACGGGGTTTTCCGAAAAGGTTTCTGAATGCCCGGAGCGAGCAATTTTATGAGCATATATTTACGTCTTTTGTTTCGTATCATGTAATGTGTTTAGATCCGTGCCCCTCAAGCTTTTTATAACAATTTGAATTTTATTTGTGGTTGCAGATAGAATACGTTATGGAATATGGTTGGCACACAAATCTCCCACGATTGGAAGCACGGAATTACATCAACGTCTTTGAACGGGACGAAAAGTATAATCAGTATGCCAACTGTCTCACGGACCACTTATTTTCCGTGTGTTCAATTTCTTTTAAGAAAATCTGATATTTTAGGATTTATATATTTTCATTTTCATAGAAATTAATATGTATTAAAACCTATTAGATTTAAATTATGTAAAATTATTTTTTTCTATATGAGGAATATAAAGTCTAAAAATTGCTGAGATACATTCGTTTGGTATGATTCAGATCTGTATTCCACAAATAGTCTCAAACAAAAACCTATGATCTATAGAGAAAAATATAATGTCTATGAAGCCAACTGAAAATATCTGCTATCAAAATCTCTATAAATGGTGTGGCTAACTTGCAAAACACAGCACTAAAAGTCTGGTAAGACAAAATCATTGATCATATATATATAACTTTAATATTTTACTTATGAAATGAGTAGCTAAATTTAGTAATTATGAAATGGGTAGTTAAATTTAGCAATTAATTGATAATAGTTATCTATTATTAATTTTTTTAAATTTTCAGGAAGAAAGAGAAGTTTTATTAAAACAAATGATATTCTATAATAAAATCTAAAAATTATATATAATTAATATATTAGATATTTTTTAATATTTTTTTTATAAGAATAATTGATTTTTAAATTAATTATCTAAAATTACAAAATTTCCAATATAAAATGTTAAATAATTAATATTAAATATTAAATATCTAATACTAAATATTAAATTATTATCAATAGTGTATTATACAAATCTATCTAATAAGTTCTTGAAATTTTGATTCATTACATCTATCACAATATCAACTTTTATATTATGTAGAAATTATTGCTCTTCTTGTATATGTATTTTAGTTCAAGTAAATATATCATAAATCAATACAATATATCTCATATATAAACAATTTAGATTTAAATTTCATAAATTATATTTAGATTTAAAATTTATAAATTATATTATATATTTGGAAATATATTATTTTAAAATATATATTAATTTTTTCCAAAAAAATAATTTAATTAGTAATGACCATATTATTAAATATTATGTAAATTGTGAAATACAATTTTCAAGTTCTCATAATATTTACTTTCTAAAAATATATTAAATTTTAATAAATATTAAATAATAAATTGTAAAAATATTATTAAATTTTCTAAAAAAACATTAATAACTCACTATAATTATATCTTATACCATTTTTACCCTATACCCTTATATTTTTTTTTCTAGTTAAGATTAACCGAAGTACCCACGGGGATTTCAACCGGTGACCTATCACAAGTAGTGCCTTAACAGGGCACCCATTCACCATCAATCCAAAGCCCCAGACCACCTATACCCATGTATTAATTAGTCGTAAATTTTATATTTATAAATATTTATATTTAAACGATTTATACAATGTGAAATTCACCATTTTAATTATTAAATGATAAAGATTAGATATGTTATATCATCAAAATTCTCTCATAAAACCATCATCATCTTAAATATTTTAGATGATTGTACTTGGGTAACTTAGTTTGATTACATCGATCATTTTTTTAACCGTTCGAGAAGTGGTTTTGCTTCCCACTTACCCAATGGGACATTGTTATTAGCCTCAGAAATCTGCTTTTGAATATTTTAGTTTCCGTATAGTATTTCAATTGTGACTAGTTGGAATTTCTATTTTCAGGATGCCATTTATGAACACCGACAAACTTTTAGAACTTGCAAAATTGGACTTCAATATATTTCAATCCATACAACAAAGGGAGTTGAAAGATATATCCAGGTTATATGAATTTTGTTATTGTATTATACATTTTTTTAGGAAACAGTTTTGGATAAGTGAGGTCTAATGATATCCAATATTCAAAATAACGTAAAAAGCTACGAATTCATGAGTAGATGGTGGAAAGATTCGGGTTTCCCTGAATTGACGTTTGCTCGCCATCGTCACGTGGAATTCTACACTTTGGCATCTTGCTTTGCCACTCATCCTCAACATTCTGCATTTCGAATCGGCTTTTCCAAAATGTGTCATCTTGTCACGGTTCTCGACGATATCTATGACACCTTTGGAACCATGGACGAGCTCCAACTTTTCACAGCGGCGGTTAAGAGGTATGGTGAACAAACTCCAGAGCAATATCTTCTTGCTTTTATTATACCTCTGCTGCAACCAACCGATTTAATCAAAATTTGTGGTTATTATTGTAAATGATAGATGGGATCCGTCCGCAACAGAGTGGCTTCCAGAATATATGAAAGGAGTGTATTTGGTGCTTTACGAAACCGTAAATGAAATGGCACGAGAGGCAGATAAGTCTCAAGGCCGAGACACGATTAACTATGCTCGACACGCTGTATGGACAATACGCATATTTGTTAAAACAAGTATTATTCTTCGATAGGATTTCGCTCGCCTGATTGCTGATTTTGTTTGATTGTGTATGTGCAGTGGGAGGCCTTTCTTGATTCATTTATGAAAGAAGCAGAGTGGATCTCCACTGGTTATCTTCCAACATTCGACGAGTACTACGAGAACGGAAAAGTTAGTTTTGGTTATCGCATAATCCAATTGCAACCCACTCTCACACTGGACATTCCCCTTCCTCAACACATCCTCCAGGAAATTGACTTTCCATCGAGGTTCAATAGCTTGGCATCTGCCATCCTTCGACTGAAAAGTGACATTCGTGGTTACAATGTACCACCTATATGCATCCCAATGCAAATGGAAGAAGTTTTTGTGTTGCATTGCGTGATTGAATTTTAACTATTTTTATTAAAATATCATGCAATTGATGATTCTGAAATTGGCACGGTGAATGCAGGCGGAAATGCCCGTGGAGAAGCAGCTTCGTGTATATCATGTTATATGAAAGAGAATCCTGGATTAACGAAGGATGAGGCTGTCAATCATCTCCATGGCATGGTGAATGAGTTAATCAAAGAATTAAATTGGGAGCTTCTCTAACCATATAGCAATGTTCCCATCGCTTCCAAGAAACTTGCCTTTGACATCACCAGAGCTATCCATCATGGCTACAAATACCGAGACGGTTACAGCGTCACCACCAATGAAATGAAGAATTTGGTCATGATAACAGTCCTCGAGCCCGTGCCTATATAAGAACGCCTCATAATTAACTGATAACTGTATGCGGTTTCTTGCCCGACTATATTATCCACGAGACATACATAACGCCTTGTTTCCAGAGACAGTTTGATAAGTCGTACCTTTGGTAAATTCAATTTCTCCTATGTTCGAGTGTTTCGCAAATGTTAGAATAACATCACGTAGACTCTAGAATATGAAAATTACTTAATAGTATCTAAGACATTCAAATCTAAGACATTCAAATCTCTTCGCAGAACCTAATCTTGAAAACAAATGATTACAATTCATATAAATATAAATTTCAGTATGGTTTGGAGGTTTACTCCTTTTATATATATTGAAAGTTAAGTTGTTTTATATTACTTCTTAAATTCAAAAATTACAATAGCGGTTTTATTCAAATTTGATTGATCAAAATAGATTTACATTCTTTAGTACCTTTCTATTTATATGCCATGTCTGACTAAGAAATTCACATGACATAATTAAAAACATAGTACTCATAAAGAAAGGTAAGTAAATTCTACATAAGAAAAATTAGCTGGTGGGTGATTAGCCTTCTTTCAACATGGATGAGTCATGTTTGATTGATTAAAATAGATTTATATTATAAAAATTGGACTATACTTCTTAGTGTCTTTCTATTTCTATGCCATGCATGACAAGGAAATTCACATACATAACTAAAAACATAGTACTCGTAAAGAAAAGTTAGTAGATCCAACATAAAAAAATTTAGTTGTTGGGTGATTCCACTTGGATGGGCTCTTGGTCAACAATAGTGGTCTTCATTTTTGTGAAGACGATATTAGAATCAAATTCAACAAGGATTTTTAGCTTTTGATCTAGAAGGTTGAGTTGCCTTTGAGTGCCCTCTAGTTGGATCTCAATCCTCATCTACACTTCACCTTTCTCTTACAAGACCTTACCCACAATTGATTTCATCTATTAGTAAACATCCATTGCCTAGAAGTATTGAATTTTTCAGATATGGGTGCAACCCAGATCAATCACCAAATCTCCCAACTCCACCAATAATTCAATGTATGACATGTTCCTCCTTTGCAATAATATAGTGTCCTCTACTAGAGAAAATTCCACTTGTATTACAGACAGGGTAGTGGTGAGGAAATTACTATCGGCCTCCTCCGTTGCTACTTGCACACAAGAGGTTAGTGCTTGTGATTAATGGTGTCCTCCATGGCCCTTCCAACTACCTTTGCTGGCATCTGAGCTACTTTTCCCTTGACATCCATGCGCCATTGGATATAAACCATAAACAAGCCAATCAACTTGTTCCACACAAGCGTTGAAACCACCACCCCCGACCTTTGCTAACCAACAAGGTTCAGCCCACACCTATCTATTACCACCTTCATAGAGAGCCATGAAAGTTGGGAAGGGAAGCTCAGAGGTAGCCCAAGGCTTGAACCACACAAATTGTCCAAAGTTTTGCTTCTTCCTAGAAAAACCAACCAACATAGAAGTTGAATAGTAACTATGCACAACATTTGCAGATGGAAACTTCAAGATAACAAAGTAATTAATCTAACAAGCCAAGGGAATTTTCCTAGGTGATGCTCAACACCACTTGGAAACTTTCCTCACTTCCCTGGATTAAAAGAAAACTCAAAATGACAACTCCTTGGAACAAAGAAGACATAGAGTTCCTGCATTTAACCCCAAGTAGCCTCCTCTCAACATGATGTCTCCTTTATCGATGGTAAGCCACCATAACCATAACATCATTGCACATGGTAAAGTTATCACAACAAATACCATATTGTTCTTGCATCGTTTTCTTGAACCATTTGACAACCAATTTGATATAAGTACCACACCATGTTATCATCTCAGATAACATCGGAGCCATAAAAGTATAATACCACTCAATCTCTAATCAATAGTGGTGTCTACCACTTGTCCGAGGATCCCTCGTTCGTGATACATATTCAATTCGCACCCAACATGGGGATGAATTTTGAAGAAGGACATAGAGGTGGGTTTGATCCACTTATGTGTGCACAAGTAAGGTGTTGGGCTAATTTATTAACTCAAATTAACACAAGTATTTTATTATCAATCTAGGTTTGTAAAACTTGAAGGCATGTCCACAATGTATGGATATCAGATGTAGCGAAGCTTAGAAGATAAAATATGAAGAATTAAGGAAGTGCATATTACAAATATAAATCTATTTAAATAATTTCTAATTCACTTCTTCAATATATGAGAGATGAAGTGGCTCTTAACTTAAGAGATCCATTTGTGTCCTTCCTCTACAATATCACTTGATGAATAGAAATAAAAAATCATTAATTAATAACAACTTAAGATGCATAAATAAACAATGAAGGAGACTCCTAACTTAAGATATATTTGATATTCCTCATCACAAATTCATTCATCATTATGCTATTGTTAGAAAACTAAAATTGCATAAAACTGTTTGAATACAATAAAGATGAATTCTAGTTTTGATTCATTAATTCAATAGGAGGGTTCAACTTGAACACTTTGTTGTCCCTTCTTATCAAAATGATAAACAAACTAAGATTCATCGGCAACATAAATCATCACACATCAATTCAAATAAGCAAATCTGAAACAAAACAAGTAAACAAATCTGAAGCAACTAGTTCATGAAAATTAAGCTAGTTTAACAATGAAGTGTACTTAGCTTGGAGTGGGGGCTCTCCACCCTTGCCTTGCACACTTGAAGAGGTTATCAAATACTGCAACTTCAGTCAATAATACACACCAATGAACAACAAAATGGAAGTAGAGCAAGTTCTTCAAATTAACTTCAAATATTCAAATGTCTCAACATAAAATTATACAAACTCTACATGCCATAAGCCTTCAAAGTTTTGGCTTAAATAGAAGATCATGAAACAAACTGATCTAAAGTATCTCTAACAACTATATCTATCCATATCCACCTATCCAAGTTGAATACATCCAATCTATCACTAAAAATATGGACAATCCCATGAAATCATAAAACTTCCCTATTTCCTAGGGATTTTCTTGATGGCTGGTCCTGTTTGACCAACTTTGACTGGGCCTGATTTAGCTTATTCTGACTAAACCAATTGGAGTTAGTTCAGTCATAGTTCTCAATATTTCCATACATGTATCCAACTCATGCCCAAGTGTCCTGCAAATATGACATCCATATAGCTATTACGGGAATTCCTGATTCTATCCAAAAGTTGCACTTGAAATTCAATTTTCAAAAACTTGTCGAGTCTTGGGGGAATCTTTGGTAGTTGAACAATCCACAGTTTTCTCTTCAATGACATTTTGCAACATTAGGCGCAACTTCTTCTTCTCATCCTCTGCTGCTTCAAACAATATTCTTAGTTCCATGTTCTCCACTTGAAGAAAGAATTCCTCTCTTCCAATTGTAGGATCCTTGCATGCTGCAAAATTTCACCCATGCTTACAATATGGTCAGAACATGCTCTGATACCAATGATATGAAAATCGATCAACACTTTGCAATTTGGGTCTTTAAAAGTTAACTTAGTTCGTAACTTGTTCAAACTGTGAATATTTAATTTTAAGTGAACTTAAAGATGAAACAAAATCATATGAACTCCAACATGGTAAAAATGAAGAAGGGAACAACCAAGTTGTAACGAAGTTTGTCCAATGTGGGCTACGTCTTCGGGCCCTGCCCCAATGTCTAGGCCACTTTATTGATCTCAACAATAAAAAGAGTACATTGCAAATATTTGACTCATAGAGAAAACCTCCTTTTAGAGTGGCACTATAGGTCTTAACCCTCTATAGAAATTACCTGCAAATAAATTCTTCAAACAGAAAAAATAAACAATGGCGAGAACATAAAACAAATATACACATATATTCTCCCCTAGATCCAAAAATCGGGACTACCATACTAATTTTTCATTATGTTCCTTTCAATGTTACAATACATATATATATGTTGAAGCATGCATAAACCACAATCCATCAACCCTAGATTAGAACATAATCGTAGTTCCCTTGATCAGATCTATAAAATACCATGGGCAGAAAACTATCATGCACAAAACCATGGATAGGTCCACCCACCATATTTTGGTCTGCCCCCCATCCTTAGGTCCACCCAACTATTATTGGGTCCACATAAAACAAATCACGGGGCAGTACCCTAGACCCCGTACATGGGGGCCACCACCTCTTGCGAACCCCCCGACAGGGTGGGCTTTTTCCCCCCTGTAACCCCCTCACTGCACTTGGCACAACATACATCGTGTGTGTCTAGTTGTGAAAAGAGTATAACACACACCCAACATTCCCCCACTTGTTGTTTTCTTTCCACATAGGGGGTCACAAGAGAGATTAGTCATTGGTCCAGGCCTACAATGCCCATTGTTTCTCTACACCAAGAAAACTTCTTAGTGCTCACAAACTTCGTTAATGCATCTACAACATTCTTCAAGGTGTCCACCTTTACTAGTAACATGATTTTGTCCTCAACCATATGCGTCACAGAGTGACACTAAACATCAATGTGATTTGTAGTTGAATGATAAGCAAGGTTCTTTGCTAAGAAAATTGCACTTTGGATGTCATAATCTATCCTTATATGTCGATGTACCAACCCCATACTTGAACACAATCTATGCAACCAAACTAATTCCTTGCTTGAATGAGTGGCTACCATGAATTCTGCCGCTGTAATTAAAAGTGCCACTACAGACTTTCTATTGCTTATCCAACTGAATCTTCCTCCAAATAGTTTAAACACATACCCACTTGTAGATCTTCTCTAATCTAGATCTTGAGCCCAATATGCATCAACAAATACATGAATTTACAAAAATATATCCAATCCTAGTCTTCCTTGGTAGCAAAATCGATAATCACTAATGCCATGCAAATATTGAAAATCCGCTTCATTGTTGTCCAATGCTCCTTCCTTGGTTTTAACATAAACCTATTCAATATTCCCACTACATGTGTGATATCTAGTCTAGTATAGACCATTACATATATCAAGCTACCAACCGCACTTGCATATGGAACACGAGACATGTCCTCTTCCTCTTCTTATATCTTGGGACATTATTCAGCGGATAACTTTACACCTATAGGAATAGGAACCTTCATCGGTTTACTATCCTGCATATTAAACCTTTACAATATTGTCTCAATATACTTCCTCTGGTTTAACCAAAGCTTCCTCTTTGTCTGATATCATTTAATTTTCATGCCCAAAATATAGTTTGCAACACCAAGATCCTTCATATTGACTTTGGAGAATAATTGAGTCTTCAAATCCTACATTATTTCTTTGCCATTACAATTAACAACATATCATTCACATACAAGACCCAATAAATAACATGGTCACCAATTAATTTAAAATATACACAATGATATGCTTTTCTCCTTATGAATCCAAGTCCCCATATATATGTATCAAATTTATGATACCACATCCTTGGTGACTATTATAACCCATATAGAGACTTTTTTAACATGTTGTTGTGGCCAGCAAAAACCCACCTTCTTATTTGGTGTTATTACTAATAAAAAATAGGTGGGGACCCTTAGTCAAAAATTTAAAAAATCAACTAGTGCTTATATTCCTTTTTTCAATAAAACTTACCATCTTAAACTTAGGAGAAAACCCTTAAAAAATAAAAAAAGGCTAAGTTTTATGATAAAGGAGCATTATTCCTTGGGAAATATCGTATTGCAAAAGGATCATGGATACCCCCTTGCAAGCCGAATTCTAAAATTGCGAAATCGCGATACGGGACTACGGACATATATCACATCGCATGCGTCAAACACCACTTACATTAAAAAACTTTAAACTGCCAATATGCGACGGCGCATATCGCAAATCGTAGGAAACAGATTAACGAAAATTTTCATATGCCACGCTCCCGCGATATCGCGATATTACAATATTGCGATAGAGAAATTCTGCGATATTGCGATAAAGATGGAAATGCGATAGCATGATTATGCGATAATGCGATATTGTAAATTTGCGATATAGCAAGCAAACGATGTCGTGATTCTGCAATGTTGCAATTTGTGATATTGCGAAGCAAATCGCAAAATCGCTTCATCACAGATCTTACGGGCTCATTGTTCAAAAAAGTAGTTTCCATAAACCGAGATCTAGTTATGCGCTTTAATGCCAATTAATGAGTTAGTTGCTAGTAATTAATGGAATAGGGTTTCGTGCTTATCAAAAAAATCATTTCATGTAAGGTGGTGTATTTTATATGTCTACGGCATTTAAATCTTTCTCGTCACCTTTCCTTATCATTATTCTCACTTCACTTGTAAATTACAGGAACAAAGAATAGAGAACGATACAAAGAAGTACGCAGGATACTATGGGAAAGAAAGGCAAAGCCCCGAGCTCTGAAGAGAAGGAAATGGCGCCCTTGTATACAGACACCGCCTGCAACCAAGATGTTGGTATTGCTACCTGGGAAGGCATGTACAATCTACTTGAGGAAGAGAATCCCAGAGTAATGGAGGTCGAGGCTACTGCAGGCTCACATAGTTCCTCCGAAGCATCCCTTACAGAGCTAGCTTGTTCGTTCTTACACCGAATAGTAGCGAGGCCCAAAATTCTTCCATACACAGACATGGTTAAATGGATACTGGACAGCGTGGATATCAGAAACAGACAGTTTAAGACTTAGGGTCAAGAGCTTACAGAATCATTATTTTTACAAATTTTGAGCTTTATATCCACTGAAAGAAAAAGCGCAAAAGGCGAAAAACACACCAAGGAAGCCTAGATCAAGAAACGAAGGCAGTTTCTAATGCCCGATTAGCGCCTAATCATGCATCGCTGAGAAAAACTTCTTGAAAAGGAGAGCTTCTAATTGCTCAATCACCTGCAAGCCCAAGAATTTGCAAGAAAGCAACGATAGAGGTAAAAAGTAAAACTTGAATCCTGGACCATTGGTATCTTTTAGAAATATTTTCAAAAGGGTATCTACCTAAGGCACAACAACTACAGACAGACTGGAGATAGAAGGCTCAAGAAAAGGCAGAATCAATCCAAAGGTTAACCAAGTTGAATTGGGATTCTTACTGGATGTACTTGGTAAAACCACACAGCCAGTGCATGACTCTCAAGTGCATCATCAATTCTGCCAAGAAGATGGTGCCAGCTCTCACCAATTCTGTTTTCTCAGCACAGCTAAAATCGGAAGTTGGCCAGCTGACTCTTCTCAAACAGATGCTGAACGTGTGCGATTTCAAGGATCAGATACATAGTTAGTTAGTAATTTTAATTTTTAGTTTTAATTTAGTTTTATTTTTTCCCAAAGTAAGGACGGTCATTTAAACCACATCCTACATTTTTGTAATAAGTTATTTTTAGGTTTAGTTAAGTAATATTTAAACCCTTCTCATGCATTTAGAGAAGGGTCCTGAAATTTGTCAAAAACTTATCCCCAGAACATGCACTTCTGTACCCTCTGAGGAGGTTTTGATGAATGAATGGAATAGGATTTATTGATATCTGTATTTGATATCTGCTACTGATGTTGCACTTCTGTACTCTTAGTGGATGTTGGATTAAGAAGAGATAAATCATTATCACTTGAAGCTCATGAGTAGAACTAGTTATAAATGGTACTTCTATCTCTTAACTATTTCTACCTTTGTGTTAAAAGTGATATTCAAGTTCAATTGTTTATATATTATTGTGTGAATGCTTGAGTTATCATTTGGCACTTTTGTATGGTGATAGCTATTTATTTATGCTTAATGTATGAATAGCTTATTATGTGATATGTTTTTCACAACTGTTTCGTCTAACTTTTTATATGAAGTGGTTCATATTTATTGAATTCTTTTCTTTTAGCAATTGAATGATCTTTATTACCAATTTTTATTTGAAATCATTTTAGATCGCATAACAGAAGGATTACATCCCGGGTTAGTGTAGAATTAGATGTTTCTGTTTATTAGAATAAAATTTGCATGTTATTAGAAGAGAGTTAGAATTAGAGCATCTCACTTAGGAACTTTTAGAAGGGAAATATCAATTCTTCACACACACACACATAAATTGGGAAACTGGTCCCATATCCCCAGTCGGACCCACTACACCAAACGGAAAAGGAGCTGCTAACCAAGGTCCATACCGGGTGGGTATCCCCCTTGTTGTAGACCCGATTTTCGGGGCTTCAACATATTTGGCACTAGAAGGAGGGCCTCGAACTATGAATGGCAAGTAAATCCAAATCTAAATACCATTCTAAGAGTAAATCACCCTCACCATCTCCCTCGACTTCTCCATTGCATTTAGAATCTGTAAATCCAGAGCCAGAAGTCATTAGAGAAACAACCGCTACTACAAACCCTGACATTTCAAAACAATCTACTATTGAACCTCCTGAAGTTGAATATTTGATTCACAAACCGCTCTACCATAAGGGAGAGGGAGAGGACCGGCAATAGGGCTCAACTAACAGGAGAGGAAATAAGGAGAAGGAGAAGGAGAATGGGCTCTCAGGAGAGGCTGCTCACAGCGATTTTCTATAGCTTCTCAGAAATCTAATAAATCTCAAGGCAGCGTGACTTCGCAATATAACCCTGCTCATCCTCTTACCAGATTAAAGAGTGAAAAGTTTGGTGTTCAGCCAACCGAGTTACCTCTACCTACAAGGAAGAGAGCAAGGAAATCTCCTAAAGGGTCCGATAGCGAGACTCTTTCATCATCATCATCCATCTCAACCTCTTCACCGCGAAGTCAACCATCCACCCCTCCACTTCAGATCATTGTCCATCAGTCCATCGGCACTACCACATCTTCTTCTCAATCATCTGGAGTCATAATATCCTCATCTTCTCAACTGCAGGGATCATCTTCTGCAATTTCCTCTGTTAGCAGTTCAGCAATGGCTCAATCTCCATGGAATAACCCAGGGGCAGTCTTAATGCCTGCACCCTTGAGTCAGCTACCAGCCCATCCTGAAAAATGGTTGCCTAAGTTTAACCCTGAGGCAGGCATGCTAGCAGAAGAACATATAAATAACTTTATGCTATCCATAAATCTTAATGGAGTTACCAATGAAGATGCTGTTGTTCGACTTTTTCCTTATACTCTGCAAGGAACAGCTGGATCATGGTATTTCTCATTACCGTCTGGATCTATTACTAGTTGGGAGATTTTCCAAGAACAATTCTTGATTAAATTTGGTGATGATAGGTCTACGACGACACTAATCAACGACCTGTATAACCTTAGGGCCGAGTCAAAAGAACCTATCAAAGATTTCAATTTATGTTTCAATAAAATCTTAAATAAAATCCCTGCTGCTTCCCAGCCTAGCGAAGAAGTGCGAAGTGAATGGTACATTACTGCTTTACCATCAAACATAGCAATCTTTGTTGATAGGGCTAACAAAACAACTTTAATTGAAAATATGAAAGAAGCAATAGCAGTAGAGAAACATATTATAGCCTTAGAAAAGAAAAATGCTATAGAAGAACGAAAATCCAAGAAGGTTTCTTTCAAGGAGGACCCCAAGAAAAAACAATTGAAAGATCCATTCGATTTAGAAGGATTGCAAAAAGTTTTTAAGACCATGTCTAACGAGATGGTCGACATTAAGAAACAAGTGGCAGAAATTTCTTCTAAAAAGCCATATAGACCTTTTAAAAGAAACCCTACGACCGATTCCAAACCCCCTAATGCTATTACGAGTGCTGAATCCGAAGAAGAAGAAGAGGAAATCACTACCGAAGAAAATATCGATGAAGAAGAAGTTGTAGAATTACAAGGTACGTGGGATTCCATCCTCCCAGACAAAGAGGATCAAGAGGCATCCCCAATTAGTACTCGCAGCAGAAATCAACTTGATCCTCCTCAACCTACACCTAAGCCAAAGAGCGCAAGCTCAATGACTAAGGATAAAGTTGCAGCCAAGAAAACGTCACCTAAAGCGACTCAAACCAACCCAGTCCAAACAAAACCATGAACTCCATCTAAAACATTGATCGTTTCGGATGAAATGGAGTATAATATCATAGAAGACATGAAAAATACTAGGGCCAATATTACTTTTTTCGAATTGAGCAAGTTAAAACACCAGCAAAAGGTACTTTTGAAAGAATTGCATGCTGTACCAGTTGCACCTTTACTAGCCGCTGTAATCTCTCAAGCTTCCCATGACATGGGAAGACCTCCAACTAATGCGATGAATAAAGTTGATCCAAACGATATCGCCTTAATTGGAGGAAGATAGAGATCTCATACTCCCCCATTTTTTCTTACTTATGAAATTTTCAATAAAAATGTGCATAATTTCTTAGTGGATTCCGGAGCTTCATCGAATGTTTACCAAGATCAATATGTGCAAAATTGAACGTTCAACCACAGAAATACATTGTACGCATAATTCAATTAGATCGATCGCAAGTCAAAGTGATTGGCGAATTAAATCAGGTCACCATAAGGCTGTCATCCAACCCAAAGGTATGTCAAGTAATCGATATTTTAGTTGCTGATATTCTAGAATTTTATGGCTTAATTCTTAGCAGAGATTGGTCAGAAAAGCTTCATGGATACTTCGGAACTGATTGGTCGCACATGTGGCTCCGTTACAATGGTAAACCAAATCAAATAAAAGTTGAGCGGGAAAGACATCAGAAATACATAGTAACAGAACTCGAGGGAGAAAATGAACCAGTAGCATATAATTCTAACATCATTGGCAACTACTCAGTAGATTCTTTCCTAGGAAATTTTAATGCTCATTCCTCACCTTACTTAGAAAATTCTGTTTTATCTCAAGTAGAAAATTCCTCTCAAACAGATAGTTCTAGATGTATCAATTATATAGATAGTCCTGTAAATAAATCTTTATTTTGGAAATTATTTTTTGATGGTTCTAAGTCTAACGAAGGAACAGGAGTAGGATGCGTGTTAATAAGTCAAGAGGGAGATAAGATTATGCTAAATTGCAGACTCAAATTTGATTGCACGAACAACACAACAGAATACGAGGCTTTAGTCCAAGGGTTGTACAAAGCAATCGGATTAGACGTCAAATATCTTCAAGTTTTCGGAGATTCTGAAATTATAATCAAACAGGTACGTAATAATATATACATTGTCTATTAGGTCATTTAAAACATTACCAATCTTTAGTCCAAGATCTGACTGAACACTTTATGGCATTTAATATTTCATCAATTCCTAGACTCCAGAATGCTAGTGCAGAGCTCTTAGCCAACGTAGCTTCCAAACTCATTCCTTCAGAAGATTTTAGCCCTGATCGATTTTAAATTGAATTAGTTTTTAGATCATATATTCCTGATAACATTACCAATTGGAGGATTTTCAACGACGATCCTGATATTGTGAGTTTCCTCACATCTGAAGGATCCTAGACTAATCAAATAATTGACGAAGACCAACATGACTGACAATTACAACAAGATAGTACTAACCATGCTATACCAAAGTCAGTAGTCATGTTAGAAGATCTTTAGGATTTGAAAGATCGGTTTAAAAGATCTACCAATTCAAAACTCCAAAGCTCAACTTTGAATTATGAATTAGTAAATCTAGGAATTGATACCAAACCACAGAATATCAATCTAGGCCTTGGTCTAGCTCCTAAAGAAAAATTAGCGTATATTTGTCTCTTTAGACAATACAAAAGTGTCTTTGCTTGGAATTACGATGAACTCAAAATGTACGACACATCCATCATCCAACATACTATTCCAATGATAGACAATGAAAAACTTGTCCAACAAAAGTTGAGAAAGATCCATCCCAATTTAGAAAACCAGATCAAATCTGAACTCAATAAGTTATTGAAAGCCAAAATAATTTTTCCCATTCGACATTCCAAATGGGTTTCCAATATGGTCCCTGTTAGAAAGAAAAATGGAGACATTAGAATTTGTATTGACTTTCGAAATCTTAACAAAGCCTGCCAAAAGGACAATTTTCCTTTACCTCCCATGGAACAAATACTGCAAGAGGTTGCAGGCTCAGAATTGATGTCCTTCTTGGATGGATTCTCAGTATACAATCAAGTGTTGGTACATCCCAATGATCAATTAAAAACCACATTCAGAACTAAATGGGGCACATACACATATCAGAATATGCCATTTGGTCTGATTAATGCTGGTGCCACATTTTAGAGAGCTATGGACATCGCATTCAAAGGGTTAGTTAATAAATCAGTGGTAGTCTATTTGGATGATATAACTGTATATTCCAAGAAACGAAACAATCATCTTAGAGATTTAAAACAAATCTTCCAACGTTGTCAAAAGTATGGGATTTCACTTAACCCGAAAAATCCTTTTTTCGCATTAAGTGAAGGAAAACTTCTCGGATTCATAGTGTCAAAATTTGGAATTCACATTGATCCTGACAGAATAAGGGAGATTTCTGCAGTACCCCTACCTCACAACAAGAAAACCATGCAATATTTTCTTGGCCAGATAAATTTTGTAAAAAGATCTGTTCCAGATTTTTCAAGAATTGTGTCTCCTTTACAAGCAATGATTAAAAAAAACTCAAACTTTAAATGGGGCCAAGATTAACATGAGACATTCAATAGTACCAAACAAGCAATCATTAATGCTCCATCTTTAGCAACTCCAAATTTTTCCGATCCTTTTATTTTATATACATTTGCCTCTGATAGATCATATGCTGCGATACTCACTCAAGTAAATCAAGAAAAGGCAGAAGCCCCAATTGATTTTTTCAGTTCCAATTTACAAGGGGCTGAGTTGAATTATTTAGATGTGGAGAAACAAGTTTATGTTGTTTTCAAAGCAATTAAATATTTCAGACCTTTTTTACTCAAAACACATACAAAAATTATATTACCGTCCCCAGCGGTATGAAATATTCTAGTACAGAAGGATGTGGGAGAGAAAAGAGCCAATTAGCTTACTGCTTTATAGGAATATGATGTAGAAATCAAACCAGAAAATATTGTAAAAGGTCAAGGCTTTTGCAAATGCTGGTAGGAGCATCACTGATGTCCGAAATTCCATCTACAGAGATACAAATGTATGAGGTAAGCCTAAACGATGTTGAGTCATTATACGCTGATATCATTTATTATTTAAAGAATGGTACACTCCTTCAAACCTCGATCATACTAAGAAAAGAGCTCTAAGGTTGAGAGCCAAACAATATCAGCTCGTGAATGATGTTCTTTTTAGAAAAAATTATGATTCTGTTCTCCTTAGATGTCTTGAGAAATCTAAAGCTAAAAAACTCTTGCAGGAACTCCACGATGGGCCAGCAAGCGGACACTACGCTGGAGATGCAACTGCTCATAAAATCTTACGTGCAGGCTATTACTAGCCCACATTGTTCAAAGACTCACATAACTACGTGAGGAAATGTCAAGTCTGTCAAACCACTGTTGGGAGACAAAAGAAACCATCCTGTCCACTGCAACCAGTTAACATTGAGCAGGCTTTCGATCAGTGGGGATTGGACATAATAGGTGAGATCGTTCCTCACTCTTCTAAGAAGCATAGATATATCCCTACAGCAACAGATTACTTTACTAAATGGGTAGAAGCAGTTCCACTCAAGAAGGCTAATCCTGAAAATATCATCGAGTTCATAGATCAGTTAATAATCACCAGGTTTGGGTTGCCTTCTGCTTTAATGTTTGATAATGGATCATATTTTTCTGGTAATGCAATGACCGAATTTGCACTCAAAAGAGGTTTCAAACTAAAATACTCTGCCAATTATTACCCACAAGGGAATGGGTTAGCTGAATCTACAAATAAGAATTTAATCAGAATCATTAAGCGAACCATTGACCAAAATCATAAAAATTGGCATAAGTCTTTGATATACGCTTTATTGGTAGATAAAATAACATAGAAAGCCTCAATTGGCACTTCTCCCTATAATTAAGTTTATGGGAAAGAAGTGGTTCTTCCAACTCATTTGGCAATTCCCTCTTTAGCCTTGGTTCAATATATTGATGAAGCACCAACTTCTTCCTTACAACTAAGGCAACAAGAAATAATCAAGTTAGAAGAACAACGAGAACAGGCCAAGATAACTCACGCTCATCATCAAGCCTTAGTAAAAACCTCTTTTGATTCCAATATGATATCCAGAAAATATTTTCAGATGGGAGATCTAGTTTTAAAATGGGACAAGGCTCATGAGGAAAAAGGGAAACATACAAAATTTCAACGAATGTAGCTTGGCCCTTTTCAAATCATAGAAGTCATAGGTCTGTCTACATTTATGTTACGGGATTTAACAGGAAAAAAAGATTCTTTACCTATTAACGGTCAGATTCTCAAAAAATATTTTCCATAGGAGATCATTCTTCTATTTTGTAGAATAGTTGTTTTAGTTTCATAATAAAACCGGTTGTAAATGGTTACATTTGAGATTCATGAAAAAGACACAAATTCTCTTTTAGATTTTGTTTTTCACTTGTATAAATAGAATTCTTTTTAGAAAATTGATCATTATTATTGAAAGATACAGTTAAAAGTTCTAGGCCTAGAAATGATACTAGTTTCAAATGTATAAATTTTGATAAAAAACAACTTTTAGTAAAGAAATTGTTTTGCATCAGTCCAATGAAAGGTATCAATAATAAAACAAAGATTCTCTGTAGAAAATCTCTTTCCAAAAAACTCTATTATTGTCGTCCAGAGCCATCTTAAGTAAACAATGACTTCTTGCTCACCTAGGAAGCTACAACATTCAGGGAATGATCCAATGATACACTTTAACTTAAAGAATAAGAGGTCTCATCATGAGCCAACTTATCATGATCATAGATATTATAGCTTGTTGACTTTGCCAATACTGCATACCACAACAGGGCAATGACTCAAGATTGTTGCAATCAAAAGACAAGGGGTCTCATCACGAGCCAGCTTGTTCAGCAAAGTTATAAATCAGTGAATGACTGTGTCATAAATTGGCTACCAAACCAAGACATTGTTCTTTAAGGATAAAAAAGAAAATGAAAGCGATAAGTGTGGATATGGATTTCTCTTTGAAAATTGTAAATTTCTCTAAGTAGGATACAGGATCATTGTTGGGTAACAGGTAACCCTGTCGAGGCTATAAATGCCTACTGGCAGCAGAGGCTCTACCTATGACAAATGAGCATATTCAAAACTGATTTACAGAGAAGGCTTTGTTTTTATCTTTATAAACTAAGTAATAACTGATGTAGATACAGGGGCTAGCTTGAGGGAGTAAATAATTAAAGTTGAAAATAGAAGAAACAAAATATCATTGATAGGTAAAAGCATAATGCATTTTGTCTTTCTATAATAAAGTTTAATTTCTTGGAAAATTTTCTATTTTGGAAGTTTAGAAAATTCAAAATAAAAATAGAGATAATTGGTTCTTCCAAGTGAATTTCCAATTGTTATGGCCAGCAACAGCCCCCCTTCTTATTTGGTGTTATTACTAATAACAAATAAGTGGGGACCCTTAGTAAAAAATTTGAAAAATCAACTAGTTCTTATATTCCTTTTTTCAATAAAACTTACCATCTTAAACTTAGAAGAAAACCCTTAAAAAATCAAAAAAGCCTAAGTTTTATGATAAAGTAGCAGTATTCCTTGGGAAATATCGCATCGCAAAAGGATCATGAATACCCCCTTGCAAGCCGAATTCTAAAATTACAAAATCGCGATACGAGACTACGGACATATATCGCATCACATGCGTCAAACACCGCTTACATTAAAAAACTTTAAACTACAGATATGCGAAGGTGCATGTTGCAAATCGTAGGAAATAGATTCACGAAAATTGTCATATGCCACGCTCTTGCGATATCGTGATATTGCGATATTGCGATAGAGCAATTCTGCGATATTGTGATAAAAACAGCAATGCGATAGCACGATTATGCGATAATGCGATATTGTAAATTTACGATATAGCAAGCAAGCGATGTCGTGATTCTACGATGTTGCGATCTACGATATTGCAAAGCAAATCGCAAAATCGCTTGATTGCAAATCTTACGGGCTCATTGTTAAAAAAGGTAGTTTCCATAAACCGAGACCTGCTATGTGCTTTAATTCTAATTAATGAGTTAGTTTCCAGTAATTAATGGAATAGGGTTTCGTGCTTATCAAAAAAATTATTTCACGTAAGGTGGTGTATTTTATATGTCTTCGACATTTAAAGCTTTCCCATCACCTTTCCTTATCATTATTCTCACTTCACTTGTAAATTACAGGAACAAAGAACAAAGAACGATACAAAGCAGTACGCAGGATACTATGGGAAAGAAAGGCAAAGCCCCGAGTTCTGAAGAGAAGGAAATGGCACCCTTGTATACAGACACCACCTGCAACCGAGATGCTGGTATTGCTACCTGGGAAGGCATGTACAATCTACTTGAGGAAGAGAATCCCAGAGTAATGGAGGTCGAGGCTACTACAGGCTCACATAGTTCCTCCGAAGCATCCCTTACAGAGCTAGCTTGTTTGTTCTTACACCGAATAGCGGCGAGGCCCAAAATTCTTCCATACACAGACATGGTTAAATGGATACTAGATATTGTGGATATCAAAAATAGACAGTTTAAGACTCAGGGTCAAGAGCTTACGGAATCATTATTTTTACAAATTTTGAGCTTTATATTCGCTGAAAGAAAAAGCGCAAAATGTGAAAAACGCACCAAGGAATCCTGGATCAAGAAACGGAGGCAGTTTCTGATGCGCGATTATCGCCTAATCGCGCATCGCTGAGCAAAACTTCTTGAAAAGGAGAGCTTCTAATTGCTTAGTCACCTGTAAGCCCAATAATTTGCAAGAAAGCAACGATAGAGGTAAAAAGTAAAACTTGAATCCTAGACCACTGGTATTTGTTAGAAATATCTTCAAAAGGGTATATACCTAAGGCACATCAACTACAGACAGACTAGAGACAGAAGGCTCAAGAAAAGGCAGAATCAATCGAAAAGTTAACAAGTTGAATTGGGATTCTTACTGGATGTACTTGGTAAAACCACACAGCCAGTGCATGACTCTCAAGTGCATCATCAATTCTGCCGAGAAGATGGTGCCAGCTCTCACTGATTCTGTTTTCTCAGCACAGCTAAAATCGAAAGCCGGCCAGCCGAATCTTCTCAAACAGATGCTGAACGCGTTCGATTTCAAGGATCAGATACATAGTTAGTTAGTAGTTTTAATTTTTAGTTTTAATTTAGTTTTATTTTTTCCCAATGTAAGGACGGTCATTTAAACCGCATCCTACATTTTTGTAATAAGTTATTTTTAGGTTTAATTAAGTAATATTTAAACCCTTCTCATGCATTTAGAAAAGGGTCCTAAAATTTGTCAAAAACTTATCCCCAGAACATGCACTTCTATACCCTCTGAGGAGGTTTTGATGAATGAATGGAACATGATTTATTGATATCTGTATTTGATATCTGCTACTGATGTTGCACTTCTGTACTGTTAGTGGATGTTGGATTAAGAGAAGATAAATCATTATCACTTGAAGCTCATGAGTAGGACTAGTTATAAATGGTACTCTATCTCTTAACTATTTCTGACTTTGTCTTAAAAGTGATATTCAAGTTCAGTTGTTTATATATTAATGTGTGAATGCTTGAGTTATCGTTTGGAACTTTTGTATGGTGATAGCTATTTATTTATGCTTAATGTATGAATAACTTATTATGTGATATGTTTTTCACAATTGTTTCATCTAACTTTTTATACGAAGTGGTTCATCTTTATTGAATTATTTTCTCATAGCAGTTGAATGATCTTTATTACCAATTGTTATTTGAAATCATATTAGATCACATAATAGAAGGATTACACCCCGGGTTAGTGTCGAATTAGATGTTTCTATTTATTAGAATAAAATTTGCATGTTATTAGATTAGAGTTAGAATTAGAGCATCTCACTTACGAACTTTTAGAAGGGAAATATCAATTCTTCACACACACACACATAAATTGGGAAACTAGTCCCATATCCCCAGTCGGACCCACTACACCAAACAGAAAAGGAGCTGCAAACCAAGGTCTGGACCGGGTGGGTATCCCCCTTGTTGTAGACCCGATTTTTTGGGCTTCAACACATGCATACAAGTTCTTTCTTATCCTTCACCACAAAACCTTCAAGTTTCTTCATATAGATCTCTTCTTCTATATCCCTATGAAGGAATGTTGTCTTCACGTCCATCTGTTCTACCTCAAAATCAAATGCAGCAACAACAAATAAAAGTAATCTAATAGAGGCTAACTCGGTAACAGGAGAAAAGATATGACCAAAATCAATTCCTGGCTCCTAGGAATAAAATTTTTCTACCAACCTAGCTTTGAATTTCTCCACCTTTCCTTTTGCATTCATCTTTTTCTTAAACACCCATTTTCTTCCAATGGGTTTCCTTCCAGTGGACAACTCCACCACATCCCGAGACTCATTTTTTTCCAAATATTTCATTTCATCAACCATGGCCTCTTTCCAAAGTTTTCCATCCTTTGAATCTACTACCTCCTTGAAAGTTCTAGGATCATCATCAGTAATAGATAAAGAAAAGTTTGAACATAAAGTAGATGGACTATACTTCTAGCTACGTTCTCTTTCGAACTAATCTTCTCAAAACTGAAGTTTATGGCTCTTCCTCTTTTGATTCATGTTCTTTTGTACAATTTGGTCCTTCCTCCTTTAGATCAAACTCTAACTTTTTAGGTTCCTTTAGTAAAACTTCATGTTTAATAACATATTTCACCTCTCTAAATACCACATCTCAGTTGTACTCAACCTTCCTTGTTTCTAGGTTCTGAATCTTATAACCTTTTAAATGATTCTTATACCCAATAAATATGCACCTTTCAGATTTACTATCCAACTTGGTTCTTTTCTCCTTTGGAACATGTACATATGCATCAGAGCCAAAAAGCCTCAAACATGAAAGATAAGGCTTCTTACCATTCCATACCTCATGTGGAGTTTTATCCTCCAATGTTGATGAATGTGATCTATTAGCCAAGTAACATGCAGTCTCCACTTCCTCTATCCGGAATCCATGTCCTAACCTGGAACCACTGGGCACACTTCTTGCCTTTTCCATCAATGTCCTATTCATTCTTTCTGCAACTCCATTTTGCTGAGGTGTGCATGGATTAGTCTTCTATCGTTCTATGGTGTGTATGGATTAGTCTGCTGCCATGCTATACCACACTTCTTACAAAAATCTTAAAATTCCTTGTTACATAACTATCCACCATTATATGTCCTCAACACCTTGATCTTCTTCTCTATCTAATTTTCCACCAGAGCCTTAAATTCTTTAAACTTGTCAAAGACTTTAGATTTCTTCTTGAGAAAATATATCCATGTATTCCTTGAGAAGCCCTCTATAAATGAGACATAGTACACAGAATTACCCAATGATGGAACTGAAATAAGTCCAAACAAATCATTGTGCACAAGCTCTCATATTCGTTTTTCCCTCTTAGCACCAGAGGTGAAACTCACCCAATTCTACTTCCCATATACATATGTTCACAAAAATCAAAATCTAGAGAGAAATTAGACATACCTTCTACCATACCATTACCATGTAGTATTCAAAGGCCCTTCTCTCCAATATGTCTAAGCCTTTAATTCCATAACATGGTATTTTCTCCAGAGACCACTAGGTTTTCTACTCCACTTTCACAAACCACAAAACTTTTGCACCCATCAATAATAGTGCTACCTAGAAGTTTGTACAAATTTCAGATCCAAAATCCTCATATCAATACCAATGCTCCCTGAACCATCTTGCAGGTATCTTTCTCAAACATTATTTTTACACTTGCATCATCAATATTGCTTACAAAAATCAGATTTTTCACCAATGCAGGAATATGCAGAACACCAAGAAGTGTCATAATCCTTACACCTTGAATTTTCCACATCCGATGATTCTGGCCTTCCTGTCATCCCCTAAGAAGACATCACCACCATCATATTTCTCATACTCGCAGAACCACTCCCTATGGGGAGTGAAGTGAAAGGATGCACCCAAGTCAATCAACCATGCCTCATGATCTACATGTGCACTTGAAGAAGAAGCTAAGCACACATCCCCACCTTCCTCTGAGGTGGTTTTTGCCTCTGTACAAGGAGCATCATCATATCCCTTTCCTTTCTCAGGAGATTTAGATCCATAGTCCTTTTTGTAGTGCCCTTCCTTTCCGCATTTCAGGCCCACCTTTACATGTTTTCCTTGAGATTTAGATATCCCAATTGAGGAATTATTTTTATTTATGTTCTGGGATCGTCCTCATATAGACAAGGCATCTCCTTTCAAGATCTCCATATTTTCCCATCTCATCTCCTCTGACAACAAGGATGATACTATCTCATCAAACATTAAGGTAGTTGTATTTATACCTATAGGAACAACCTGACTATCTCACAAATCTTGTAGAGAACACAACAAATTGATGTACTTATCTTCATTTGAAATTTTTATGTCAATAGATAACAACAGGCTTACCACAGTATTAAAGGCGTTCATATGCTTTGTTACCAAGTCTCTATCCTTCATCCTTGGGTTATACAATGTTTTCTATAGGAACAATTTATGCACCAGAGACTTAGATTGGTACAAAGTCCCTAACTTGACCCACAAAGCCTTCATTGTAACTTCCAGTGATACATTCAATAATATTTAATCTAAGATACAAAACCATAATATGCTCTTTTCCTTTCGATCCAACTTTGCCCAATATTCTATAAACATTGTCATTAGTTTAGTACCTAGATCTTCAACGATCCACTGATCTCTATCCACCAAATGATCCTCCATGTTGATCTTCCACAAATAAAAAATCTGACCAAAAAATTTCTTGATCTCTATATTTCCATGGTTTTCCATCTTCTTTCACCACAAGAATCAATCCCGCAAATCTCCTACTGAACAGGGTTTACCACATCCTCGAGCAAAACCCCTCAACAGTAAATGCGTCCCTTGAAGCTGAAACAATTATCATACCAAATGTAGGTTTTCACCCTATATAAAAATTACCTATCAATGAATTCTTTCAACAGAAAAAAATAAAAATAAAAATGGCAAGAACAAAAAAAAAACATGCAAATATTTTCCCCTGGATCGCAAAACTGGGACTACCAAATTTATTGATTTTTCATTATGTTCCTTTCAATGTTACAATATGTGTGTGTGTGTGTGTTGAAGTATTAATAAACCCCAATCCATTAATCCTAGATTAGAATATAATCATATTTCCCTTGACCAGATCTACAAAATACTATGGGCATAAAATTATCATGCCCAAAAACCATGTGAAAAACCCATGCACAAAACCATGGGTATCTCTACCCACCATCTTTGGGTTTTCTCCCCATTCTTAGGTTGGACCAACTATTATTGGGTCTTCATAAAAAAATATTCTCGGGCCGCTACCCCAAACCCTGTGCAAAACCCCAAACAAGGGGGGTACCGTCCCCCTTGTGACCCCCCAACTGCACCCTACACGTGTGGCTAGTCATGGAAAGAATATAACACACACCCAACAAACACTATTTATCCTTCAAAGAATCATTCTCCTTCAGAGAACTCTCACTCACAAGTTGACTCAATTTAGCAAAGAAATGATGGTGTCAAAATAAAATGACTCTCTCATTGAGTGTGGAAAAAATTCCTCATACTCATTTTGACATGAAGAACCACAACTCTAAATTCTTCATAACGAAGTGTTGAAATTATATTTTTCCATAATAATATTGAGATTAAACTGAAAGTGGTTGCTCTAATGAAGAAACAAATGTTATAGATGCATCCTGAAAGCTTGAAAACCCATGTCTATGCTCTTTCCATGCTAAAAAAGGTCTCCATATGGCCTCAAAGAACCTAATAATAGTCACTCTCTACAACACAAAAGGACTTGGCTATACAAATTTTACAACATACAATGCTCAAATCATAAAAATAATGCTTCCACTATGTCTAGAACACCCAAAAACTCCTGTGTAGGCTCTTCTCAGGCTCAAAAAGACTGAAAAATGGCCAAGATATGCTTCCTTGTTCCTTCCTCTCCTATTTTTCCTCCAAAATGACAAAATGGGCTAACCAAGGTAATTATCTGGCCCTTTGGTAGGCCCTCCAAGCGAAATTTTCATGTGTTTTTGAAGCAATTTTCGTCGTAATGGCTACAAATTATCAAACGATTAGTTGGGCTCCATGGGCCCAACTATCGCCCCTTTTCATGGTCACATGGTTGTGTTATATGCCATGTGGCCTAAGGCTAGGCTATGTGCCTGCCTCAGCCTTTGATCCCTCCACTTATGGTCAGGGGGTTTGAAGTGACCCAGGGCTAGGGCTAATTACTCGAATCCTCCACCTTCGCACCATAGTTATGTGTTGTTGCATGTGACCAAGGTTGGGCCTACGTTCCCCACCCCCTCTAAAAACCATAAAAATTTAAATATAAATGGCATTGTTTTTATAAGAATCAACACAGTTGTGGTATAACGGTTCGACGGTAGATTTTTGGCTGTGGGGTCGTGGGGTCGAACCCTGCTAGGTAGGTTGGAACCCAAACAAGTTTAAACACAAAACCCAATGGCCATGTGGGGCCCTCCCATTTGGCCAGGTGATGCCTCCTTATTAGCCAATCCAAAACCAAATAACTAATGACAATCCACCATTTGTCCCCATACAATCATGCCACATGTCAGCATCTGATTGGTCTATACAACATATTGTATCGCCCGGTCATCTGCTGACATCAGTGCCACGTCACCTGTACAGCCTACCTAGTCAACTGTTGATGTTAGCACAATGTCACCTATATGGCCTGCCTAGTCATCTACTGACATCAGTGCCACGTTACCTATACGACCTACCCATTTAGCAACCCACTCAATCCTGCAAGTTGACTTTTTAGTTGTTTGCCAAAAAATTTAGAATGTGATAACTTTCACATATGGTGTTAGATTAAGGCGATTCAAACATCGTTAGAATCAAGATAATGAGATAGGATTTGGCACCGGTTTTGGGAGATTTTGAGCACTTTGATTTTTAAGCATAATTTTATCCGCTAGATCATTCCTCCCCACTGGAAAATTTTGGACCACCAAAAGTTTGTTTTTACTCAACAAGTAAGTGAGAGTACAACTTCCTCACTTTTCCAATCTCAATCTACCTTTATTTACTTGGATTGATACCTTTGAACCCCACTCGAAGATACTCCACATTGCCTCTACATAAAGTCCTGATTCTCTTGTCAAGAATTGAGTCTTCATGCAACTCATATAGATATTCAGGAGAAACATCTTCAATAGATGGAATATAATATCATAGAAGACATGAAAAATACTAGGGCCAATATTACTTTTTTCGAATTGAGCAAGTTAAAACACCAGCAAAAGGTACGTTTGAAAGAATTGCATGCTGTACCAGTTACACCTTTACCAGCCGCTGTAATCTCTCAAGCTTCCCATGACATGGGAAGACCTCCAACTAATGCGATGAATAAAGTTGATCCAAACGATATCGCCTTAATTGGAGGAAGATAGAGATCTCATACTCCCCCATTTCTTCTTACTTATGAAATTTTCAATAAAAATGTGCATAATTGCTTAGTGGATTCTAGAGCTTCATCGAATATTTTACCAAGATCAATATGTGAAAAATTGAACGTTCAACCATAGAAATCCGTTGTACGCATAATTCAATTAGATCGATCGCAAGTCAAAGTGATTGGCGAATTAAATCAGGTCACCATAAGGCTGTCATCCAACCCAAAGGTATGTCAAGTAATCGATATTTTAGTTGCTGATATTCTAGAATTTTATGGCTTAATTCTTAGCAGAGATTGGTCAAAAAATCTTCATGGATACTTTGAAACTGACTGGTTGCACATGTGGCTCCGTTACAATGGTAAACCAAATCAAATAAAAGTTGAGCAAGAAAGACATCAGAAATACATAGTAACAGAACTCGAGGGAGAAAATGAACCAGTAGCATATAATTCTAACATCATTGGCAACTACTCAGTAGATTCTTTCCTAGGAAATTTTAATGCTCATTCTTCACCTTACTTAGAAAATTCTATTTTATCTCAAGTAGAAAATTCCTCTCAAACATATAGTTCTAGATGTATCAATTATATAGATAGTCCTGTAAATAAATCTTTATTTTGGAAATTATTTTTTGATCGTTCTAAGTCTAATGAAGGAATAGGAGTAGGATGGGTGTTAATAAGTCAAGAGGGAGATAAGACTATGCTAACTTGCAGACTCAAATTTGATTGCACGAACAACACAACAGAATACGAGGCTTTAGTCCAAGGGTTGTACAAAGCAATCGGATTAGACGTCAAATATCTTCAAGTTTTCGGAGATTCTGAAATTGTAATTAGACAGGTACGTAATAATATACATTGTCTATCAGGTCATTTAAAACATTACCAATATTTAGTCCAAGATCTGACTGAACACTCTATGGCATTTAATATTTCATCAATTCCTAGACTCCAGAATGCTAGTGCAGACCTCTTAGCCAACGTAGCTTCCAAACTCATTCCTTCAGAAGATTTTAGCCCTGATCGATTTTCAATTGAATTATTTTTTAGATCATATATTCCTGATAACATTACCAATTGGAGGATTTTCAACGACGATCCTGATATTGTGAGTTTCCTCACATCTGAAGGATCTTACACTAATCAAATAATTGACGAAGACCAACATGACTGACAATTACAACAAGATAGTACTAACAATGCTATACCAAAGTCAGTAGTCTTGTTAGAAGATCTTTATGATTTGAAAGATCGGTTTAAAAGATCTACCAATTCAAAGCTCCAAAGCTCAACTTTGAATTATGAATTAGTAAATCTAGGAACTGATACCAAACCACAGAATATCAATCTAGGCCTTGGTCTAGCTCCTAAAGAAAAATTAGCGTATATTTGTCTCTTTAGACAATACAAAAGTGTCTTTGCTTGGAATTACGATGAACTCAAAATGTACGACACATCCATCATCCAACATACTATTCCAATGATAGACAATGAAAAACTTGTCCAACAAAAGTTGAGAAAGATCCATCCCAATTTAGAAAACACGATCAAATCTGAACTCAATAAGTTATTGAAAGCCAAAATAATTTTTCTTGTTCGACATTCCAAATGGGTTTCCAATATGGTCCCTGTTAGAAAGAAAAATGGAGACATTAGAATTTGTATTGACTTTCGAAATCTTAACAAAGCCTGCCAAAAGGACAATTTTCCTTTACCTCCCATGGAACAAATACTGCAGGAGGTTGCGGGCTCAGAATTGATGTCCTTCTTGGATGGATTCTTAGTATACAATCAAGTGTTGGTACATCCCGATGATCAATTAAAAACCACATTCAGAACTAAATGGGGCACATACACATATCAAAATATGCCATTTGGTCTGATTAATGCTGGTGCCACATTTTAGAGAGCTATGGACATCGCATTCAAAGGGTTAGTTAATAAATCAATGGTAGTCTATTTGGATGATATAACTGTATATTCCAAGAAAAGAAACAATCATCTTAGAGATTTAAAACAAATCTTCCAACGTTGTCAAAAGTATGGGATTTCACTTAACCCGAAAAATCCTTTTTTGCATTAAGTGAAGGAAAACTTCTCGGATTCATAGTGTCAAAATTTGGAATTCACATTGATCCTGACAGAATAAGGGAGATTTCTGCAGTACCCCTACCTCACAACAAGAAAACCATGCAATATTTTCTTGGCGAAATAAATTTTGTAAAGAGATCTGTTCCAGATTTTTCAAGAATTGTGTCTCCTTTACAAGCAATGATTAAAAAAACTCAAACTTTAAATGGGGCCAAGATTAACATGAGGCATTCAATAGTATCAAAAAAAGCAATCATTAATGCTCCATCTTTAGCAACTCCAAATTTTTCCGATCCTTTTATTCTATATACATTTGCCTCTGATAGATCATATGTTGCGATACTCACTCAAGTAAATCAAGAAAAGGCAGAAGCCCCAATTGATTTTTTCAGTTCCAATTTACAAGGGGCTGAGTTGAATTATTTAGATGTGGAGAAACAAGTTTATGCTGTTTTCAAAGCAATTAAATATTTCAGACCTTTTCTACTCAAAACAGATACAAAAATTATAGTACCGTCCCCAACGGTATGAAATATTCTAGTACAAAAGGATGTGGGAGAGAAAAGTGTCAATTGGCTTACTGCTTTATAGAAATATGATTTAGAAATCAAACCAGAGAATATTGTAAAAGGTCAAGGATTTTGCAAATGCTGGTAGGAGCATCACTGATGTCCGAAATTCCATCTGCAGAGATACAAATGTACGAGGTAAGCCTAAACGATGTTGAGTCATTATACGCTGATATCATTTATTATCTAAAGAATGGTACACTCCTTCAAACCTCGATCATACCAAGAAAAAAGCTCTAAGGTTGAGAGCCAAACAATATCAGCTCGTGAATGATGTTCTTTTTAGAAAAAATTATGATTCTGTTCTCCTTAGATGTCTTGAGAAATCTAAAGCTGAAAAACTCTTGTAGGAACTCCACGATGGGCCAGCAAGCGGACACTACGCTGGAGATGCAACTGCTCATAAAATCTTACGTGCAGGCTATTTCTAGCCCACATTGTTCAAAGACTCACGTAACTACGTGAGGAAATGTCAAGTCTGTCAAACCGCTGTTGGGAGACAAAAGAAACCATCCTTGCCACTGCAACCAGTTAACATTGAGCAGATTTTCGATCAGTGGGGATTGGACATAATAGGTGAGATCGTTCCTCACTCTTCTAAGAAGCATAGATATATCCCTACAGCAACAGATTACTTTACTAAATAGGTAGAAGCAGTTCCACTCAAGACGGCTAATGCTGAAAATATCATCGAGTTCATAGATCAGTTCATAATCACCAGGTTTGGGTTGCCTTCTGTTTTAATGTTTGATAATGGATCATATTTTTCTGGTAATGCAATGACCGAATTTGCACTCAAAAGAGGTTTCAAACTAAAATACTCTGCCAATTATTACCCACAAGGGAATGGGTTAGCTGAATCTACAAATAAGAATTTAATCAGAATCATTAAGTGAACCATTGACCAAAATCATAAAAATTGGCATAATTCTTTGATATACGCTTTATTGGTAGATAAAATAACGTAGAAAGGCTCAATTGGCACTTCTCCCTATAATTAAGTTTATGGGAAAGAAGTGGTTCTTCCAACTCATTTGGAAATTCCCTCTTTAGCCTTGGTTCAATATATTGATGAAGCACCAACTTCTTCCTTACAACTAAGGCAACAAGAAATAATGAAGTTAGAATAACAACGAGAACAGGCCAAGATAACTCACGCTCATCATCAAGCCTTAGTAAAAACCTCTTTTGATTCCAATATGATATCCGGAAAAGATTTTCAGATGGGAGATCTAGTTTTAAAATGGGACAAGGCTCATGAGGAAAAAGGGAAACATACAAAATTTCAACGAATGTAGCTTGGCCCTTTTCAAATCATAGAATTCATAGGTCTGTCTACATTTATGTTACGGGATTTAACAGGAAAAAAAGATTCTTTACCTATTAACGATCAGATTCTCAAAAAATATTTTCCATAGGAGATCATTCTTCTATTTTGTAGAATAGTTGTTTTAGTTTCATAATAAAACCGGTTGTAAATGGTTACATTTGGGATTCATGAAAAAGACATAAATTCTCTTTTAGATTTTGTTTTTCACTTGTATAAATAGAATTCTTTTTAGAAAATTGATCATTATTATTGAAAGATACAGTTAAAAGTTCTAGGCCTAGAAATGATACTAGTTTCAACTGTATAAATTTTGATAAAAAACAACTTTTAGTAAAGAAATTGTTTTGCATCAGTCCAATGAAAGGTATCAATAATAAAACAAAGATTCTCTGTAGAAAATCTCTTTCCAAAAAACTCTATTATTGTCGTCCAGAGCCATCTTAAGTAAACAATGACTTCCTGCACACCTAGGAAGTTACAACATTCAGGGAATGATCCAATGATACACTTTAACTTAAAGAATAAGAGGTCTCATCATGAGCCGACTTATCATGATCATAGATATTATAGCTTGTTGACTTTGCCAATACTGCATACCACAACAGGGCAATGACTCAAGATTGTTGCAATCAAAAGATAAGGGGTCTCATCACGAGCCAGCTTGTTCAGCAAAGTTATAAATCAGTGAACGACTGTGTCATAAATTGGCTACCAAACCAAGACATTATTCTTTAAGGATAAAAAAGAAAATGAAAGCGATAAGTGTGGATATGGATTTCTCTTTGAAAATTGTAAATTTCTCTAAGTAGGATACAGGATCATTGTTGGGTAACAGGTAACCCTGTCGAGGCTATAAATGCCTACTGGCAGCAGAGGCTCTACCTATGACAAATGAGCATATTCAAAACTGATTTACAGAGAAGGCTTTTTTTAATCTTTATAAACTAAGTAATAACTGATGTAGATACAAGGGCTAGCTTGAGGGAGTAAATAATCAAAGTTGAAAATAGAAGAAACAAAATATCATTGATAGGTAAAAGCATAATGCACTTTGTCTTTCTATAATAAAGTTTAATTTCCTGGAAAATTTTCTGTTTTGGAAGTTTAGAAAATTCAAAAGAAAAATAGAGATAATTGGTTCTTCCAAGTGAATTTCCAATTGTTGTGGCCAACAACAACCCCCCTTCTTATTTGGTGTTATTACTAATAACAAATAAGTGGGGACCGTCAGTAAAAAATTTGAAAAATCAACTAGTTCTTATATTCCTTTTTTCAATAAAACTTACCATCTTAAACTTAGGAGAAAACCCTTAAAAAATAAAAAAAGCCTAAGTTTTATGATAAAGTAGCAGTATTCCTTGGGAAATATCGCGTCACAAAAGGATCATGAATACCCCCTTGCAAGCCGAATTCTAAAATTATGAAATCGCGATACGAGAGTACGGACATATATATCGCATCACATGCGTCAAACACCGCTTACATTAAAAAACTTTAAACTGCCGATATGCGACGATGCATATTGCAAATCGCAGGAAATAGATTCACGAAAATTGTCATATGCCACGGTCCCGCGATATCGTGATATTGCGATATTGCGATAGAGCAATTCTGTGATATTGTGATAAAAACAGCAATGCGATAGCACGATTATGCGATAATGCGATATTGTAAATTTGCGATATAGCAAGCAAGCGATGTCGTGATTCTACGGTGTTGCGATCTACGATATTGCAAAGCAAATCGCAAAATCGCTTCATTGCAAATCTTACGGGCTCATTGTTAAAAAAGGTAGTTTCCATAAACCGAGACCTGCTATGCGCTTTAATTCTAATTAATGAGTTAGTTGCCAGTAATTAATGAAATAGGGTTTCGTGCTTATCAAAAAAATTATTTCACGTAAGGTGGTGTATTTTATATGTCTTCGACATTTAAATCTTTCCCATCACCTTTCCTTATCATTATTCTCACTTCACTTGTAAATTACAGGAACAAAGAACAGAGAACGATACAAAGCAGTACGCAGGATACTATGGGAAAGAAAGGCAAAGCCCCGAGCTCTGAAGAGAAGGAAATGGCACCCTTGTATACAGACACCACCTGCAACCGAGATGTTGGTATTGCTACCTGGGAAGGCATGTACAATCTACTTGAGGAAGAGAATCCTAGAGTAATGGAGGTCGAGGCTACTACAGGCTCACATAGTTCCTCCGAATCATCCCTTACAGAGCTAGCTTGTTCGTTCTTACACCGAATAGCGGCGAGGCCCAAATTCTTCGATACACAGACATGGTTAAATGGATACTAGACATTGTGGATATCAAAAATAGTCAGTTTAAGACTCAGGGTCAAGAGCTTACGGAATCATTATTTTTACAAATTTTGAGCTTTATATTCGCTGAAAGAAAAAGCGCAAAAGGCGAAAAATGCACCAAGGAATCCCGGATCAAGAAACGGAGGCAGTTTCCGATGCGCGATTATCGCCTAATTGCGCATCGCTGAGCAAAACTTCTTGAAAAGGAGAGCTTCTAATTGCTTAGTCACCTGCAAGCCCAATAATTTGCAAGAAAGCAACGATAGAGGTAAAAAGTAAAACTTGAATCCTAGACCACTGGTGTTTGTTAGAAATATCTTCAAAAGGGTATATACCTAAGGCACATCAGCTACAGACAGACTAGAGATAGAAGGCTCAAGAAAAGACAGAATCAATCCAAAGGTTAACAAGTTGAATTGGGATTCTTACTGGATGTACTTGGTAAAACCACACAGCCAGTGCATGACTCTCAAGTGCATCATCAATTCTGCCGAGAAGATGGTGCTAGCTCTCACCGACTCTGTTTTCTCAGCACAGCTAAAATCGGAAGTCGGCCAGCCGACTCTTCTCAAACAGATGCTGAACGCGTTCGATTTCAAGGATCAGATACATAGTTAGTTAGTAATTTTAATTTTTAGAAGTTCCGTAACCTACCATCACGAACACTTAGTTAAGAATCCTTTATGTCTATAGATTGTAGACGCATGCCTTGAAGTTTACTGATCCTGGTTGAGAATAAATATAGCCTAATCTAGCACCCTAGATAGGACACTACATTTTGGCGCCGTTGCCGGGGAGGCGTAGTTAAAGGATCTAAAAAAAAAATTCAATAAAAACGAGAAAAAACATAGATTTAGAAATCATGTTCATTTATGCCTAGATTTAGAGACAATCAAGTTAGATTCATAAAAACTCCCCATCCAAAAACTAACCTATCATCAGGAGCAGACTCTTTAGGAAATACAACACCAGCTGAGGAAGTCACCATACAAGCATTAGAGGATAAACAAAAGTCAGGACAAAGACTTACTCTCATAGAAAGACAAACTTTATTAGCACATAAATCACAGAAGAAACACTTTCCTAGATCCTCCACACAAGGAGAAAGTAGCACAGTGACCGAACAATCTGTCTTTAATCTCCTCTTTTAAACAAGTGACACTGACACAGAGGAACCTATTAAAATGGCTGAGGAAGGAGATGGATCAGTACCAAATCAAGGACAAAGAGATGAAGAAGATTCAACCTTTAAGTTTCCTATACATGAACCACAAGAAGATGATGAGATCAAAATGAAAAACATACCTCCATCTGTGCTACCAAACTTTTATGGTATGGCTTCAAAAGACCCAGACTCATTCTTGTTCGAGTTTGACATTGTATGTCGAACATATGGTTACACAGATGATGCCCATAGGCTTAGACTCTTCCCAGCGACATTAAAGGCATCAGCCTTGAGATGGTTTATGAGGCTTGGTGAGCATGCGATAATTGATTGGGATGGCATGAGAAGAATATTTCTAAGGAAATATCAACCTTATTGTAGATCCAAAGATTCCAAAGACGATATCTTTAGAATGAGCCAACAAGAGGATGAAACCTTGGAGGAATACTTAGAACGGTTTGTCTACAACTTACAAAAATCCAAACACCGAACTATGCCTCTTGATTTGATCCGCACAATATTCTTGAAAGGCATCCGAGAGGAATACATGGATGATCTTAATTTGATGGGCAAAGGTGACATTTCTACCTTACCTTTTGAAGAAATCGCTGAATTATGCGAAAAGTATTCAAGGAGCAAAGCTAAAATTGGAAAAGAACCCTATCATCCAAAGTCACAAAATCTGCTTCAGCAAGTGTCACAAGGGCTGAAATAGGGAATCTGTTAGAAGAATTTAAAACAGATCTGTTAAGCACCTTAGGGAACCAAATTGACACTCTAAAAGCTAAGAAGAAACGAGAAGATGAAGATCAGATAATGGCTGTCTTCTGCCCAAAATGCCGGAAGAAACATGCCTTAAAAGACTGCCCATTAGAAAACATCGAAGTTTGTGCCTTCTGTACTGAACATCATGATATATTTAATTGTCCTAAAGTTAAGGTTTTGTAGAACTGTAATATGGCAGCTAATGCAGAGATGGAAAACGTGTATTACATGGGCACAAAGAGACCATGGAAGCCAAGGTCAACACCTCAAGGTATGTTTCCAAATCAAAATTTGCAATTTCCTGTAAATGATCAAATGTATGCTCAGAATTCATGGAATGTACCCATGCCATGGCAGCACCAAAATCACCCACAGCAACAATGGAGACCATTTTAATTAATTAATTTGACGTACAGTTACTGGAGCGAGAAAGGCATCTGATAATAGGAGAAATCAATTAATTAATTTGACGTACAGTTACTGGAGCGAGGAAGGCATCGGATGTGGCAGAGAAAGTGGTGTTACTGATCTCAACTCAACTGCGCTGGGGCTTCGAACTCTTCGACTACACGGATATCCGGTGTCTTCAAGTACATATAATATCCACATTTCATTACCACGGATAGCACCCATGTCATGTTATTTTAGTAGCAAATTTCTGATTGATCCATATTTGAAATTCAGAAGCCCATTATGGAAATCAATGTTATTTTTTCTCCACCTTTTCCTCACGGGGTTTTCCGAAAAGGTTTCTGAATGCCCGGAGCGAGCAATTTTATGAGCATATATTTACGTCTTTTGTTTCGTATCATGTAATGTGTTTGGATCTGTGCCCCTCGAGCTTTTTATAGCAATTTGAATTTTGTTTGTTTGTTTGTGGTTGGAATATGGTTGGCACACAAATCTCCCACGATTGGAAGCACGAAATTACATCAACGTCTTTGGACATGACGAAAAGTATAATCAGTATGCCAACTATCTCACGGATCACTTATTTTCCGTGTGTTCAATTTCTTTTAAGAAAATCTGATATTTCTTACAATTTATTTATTTTTATTTTCACAGAAATTAATATGTATTACAAACATTTAAATTATGTAAAATTATAATTATAATTATAATTATATATATATATATATATATATATCAAAATCACTTTAATATTTTACTTATGAAATGGGTAGTTAAATTTAGTAATTAATTGGTGAGTGTTATTTATTATTAATTTTTTAAAATTATTATGAAGAAAGACATTTTATTAAAACAAATAATATGCTATAATAAAATTTAAAAATTATATATATATATATATATATATATATATAAAACATAAATTCATATTAATTCAAGATTTATTAAGTATTTATGAGGATTAAATTTGGTGCAAGTTTTTTTTAATGTAAAATTTGAGGAAATGTTTGCAGCTTTAGAGATTTTATTTTATTTAACATTTGAAAATAGATAAAAAAAATAGAATATTGTAACTATAAAATTTATATGAAGAATGATTAAATTCAAACAACATTCAAATATCATATTTACCAATATGAATTAGGGGTTGTCTACAGAGGTCACAAATTCACTCTGAACTTTTTTTTGTCAAAAAGCCAGAATGCTAGAGTGTTTGAATCCTTTTTTTATGGTGGAAATGGATTCAACACCATCAAGAACCCTTGGGGCACCCAAAATCCTCAAGTTTCCCAGATTTTAACAAATATTCTACTGAATTTTGACATAATCTTATGAAAATTTCCATTATTTTATGGGCTAAACTCATAAATTTTTTAAACTATGCTTATGAATTATCATTATTTAAATTATTTTTAATTATATATATATTATAATTTTTGAAGATAATTATTTATAATTTTATTAATAAAATGAAATTATAAAATTGAGTAAAATTATTAATTTTTATAACTAATTCTACAATTTTTTTTAATATTTCATTTAATTAAATCTAATATGTTTTTCTTTTCTTTTATTTTTATTTTTATTTTTTAAATTAATGCTTTATTGACATAATGTTTTATTACAACATCTTTTGGATACCAAACTATAAATCAACAAATATTTAAAATTTTAAAACATTTGTAAAATAATATTTAAATGATTCAAATTTTTACTTCTTATAAATATCCATATTTGATTATTTAGTTCATGTTTTACTATTTCATTTGTATGAGTGATAAAATTTGAATCCATATTAACTTATTATATTTTTTTTATAATTACTATATAATTAATATATTTGATATTTATATATATATATATATATATATAATTGATTTTTAAATTATTACCTAAAATTACAAAATTTCCAATATAAAATGTTGAATAATTAATATAAAATATAAAATATCTAATATTAAATATTAAATTATTATCAATAAATCTATTTAATAAATTCTTGAAATTTTGATTCATTGCAGCTATCACAGTATCAACTTTTATATTATGTAGAAATTATTGCTCCTCTTGTATATGTATTTTAGTTCAAATAAATATATCATAAATCGATACAATATATCTCATATATAAAAAATTTAGATTTAAATTTCATATATTATTTTTAGATTTAAATTTTATAAATTATATTATATATTTGAAAATATATTATTTTAAAATATATATTAAACTTTTTCTAAAAATAATTTAATTAGTAATGACCATATTATGTAAATTGTGAAATACAATCTTCAAGTTCTCATAATATTTACTCCCCAAAAATATATTAAATTTTAATAAATATTAAATAATAAATTGTAAAAATATTATTAAATTAACTTAAAAAACATTAATTCCTCACTATAATTATATCATACACCATTTCTACCCTATACCCATATATTAATTACTCATACATTTTATATTTATAAATATATTAATAGCTTGGCATATGCCATCCTTCGACTGAAAAGTGACATTCGTGGTTACAAGGTACCACCTATATCCATCCCAATGCAAATGGAAGAAGTTTTTGTGTTGCATTGCGTGATTGAATTTTAACTATTTTTTATTAAAATATCATACAATTGATGATTCTGAAATTGGCACGGTGAATGCAGGCGGAAAATGCCCGTGGAGAAGCAGCTTCGTGTATATCATGTTATATGAAAGAGAATCCTGGATTAACGGAGGATGAGGCTGTCAATCATCTCCATGGCATGGTCGATGAGTTAATCAAAGAATTAAATTGGGAGCTTCTCAAACCATATAGCAATCTTCCCATCGCTTCCTAGAAACTTGCCTTTGACATCACCAGAGCTATCCATCATGGCCACAAATACCGAGACGGTTACAGCGTCACCACCAATGAAATGAAGAATTTGGTCATGATAACAGTCCTCGAGCCCGTGCCTATATAAGAACGCCTCATAATTAACTGATAACTGTATGCGGTTTCTTGCCCGACTATATTGTCCACGAGACACACATCACGCCTCGTTTCCAGAGACAGTTTGATAAGTCGTACCTTTGGTAAATTCAATTTCCCCTATGTTCGAGTGTTTCGCAAATGTTAGAGTAACATCACGTAGACTGTAGAATATGAAAATTATTGAATGGTATCTAACACATTCAAATCTCTTCGCAGAACCTAATCTTGAAAACAAATGATTACAATTCATATAAATATAAATTTCAATGTGGTTTGGAGGTTTACTCCTTTTATATATATATATATAGAAAGTTAAGTTGTTTTATATTATTTCTTAAATTCAAAAATTATAATAGCGGTTTTATTCAAATTTGATTGATCAAAATAGATTTACATTATAAAATTGGGCTATATTCTTTAGTACCTTTCTATTTATATGCCCTGTATGACTAAGAAATTCATATGGCATAATTAAAAACATAGTACTCATAAAGAAAGGTAAGTAGATTCTAAATAAGAAAAATTAGCGGGTGGGTGATTAGACTTCTTTCAACATGGATGAATCATGTCTAATGGATTAAAAGGACTATACTTTTTAGTGTCTTCTTATTTCTATGCCATGCATGATAAGGAAATTCATATACATAACTAAAAACATAGTACTCAGGAAAGAAAAGTTGGTAGATTCCACATAAGAAAATTTAGTTGTTGGGTGATTTCACCTGGATGGGGTCTTGGTCAATAATAGTGGTCTTCATTTTTGTGAAGACGATATTAGAATCAAATTCAACAAAGATTTTGAGTTTTTGATCTAGAAGGTTCAGTTGCCTTTGGATGCCCTCTAGTTGGATCTCAGTTCTCATCTATAATTCACCTTTCTCTTACAAGGCCTTACCCACAATTGATTTCATCTATCTGTAAACATCCATTGCCTAGAAGTATTGAATTTTTCAAATATGGGTGCAACCAGGATCAATCACCCAATCTCCCAACTCCACCAATAATTCAATGTATGATATGTTCCTCCTTTGCAACAATATGGTGTCCTCTACTAGAGAAAATTCCACTTGTATTACAGACAGGGTAGTGGCGAGGAATTTACTAGTGGCCTCCTCCATTGCTACTTGCACACAAGAGGTTAGTGCTTGTGATTAATGGTGTCGTCCATGGCCCTTCCAACCACCTTTGTTGGCATCTGAGCTAGTTTGCCCTTGACATTGATGCCCCATTGGATATAAACCATAAACAAGCCAATCAACTTCTTCCACACAAGCGTTGAAACCACCACCCCCGACCTTTGCTAACCAACAAGGTTCAACCCACACCTACCTATTACCACCTTCATAGAGAGCCATGAAAGTTGGGAAAGGAAGCTCAGAGGTAGCCCAAGGCTTGAACCACACAAATTGTCCAATGTTTTTCTTCTTCCTAGAGAAACCACCCTACATAGAAGTTGAATAGTAACTATGAACAACATTTGAAAATGGAAACTTCAAGATAACAAAGTAATTACTAGCCCTATGGTCCAATAGCCATAATATGAAACTAACAAGCCAAGGGAAGTTTCCTAGGTGATGCTCAACGCCACTTGGAAACTTTCCTCACTTCCCTGGATTAAAAGAAAACTCAAAATGACAACTCCTTTGAACAAATAAAACTTAATAGTTCCTCCATTGAACCCCAAGTAGCCTTCTCTCAACATGATGTCTCCTTTGTTGATGGTAAGCCACCATAACCATAACATCATTGCACATGGTAAAGTTATCACAACAAATACTATATTGTTCTTGCATCGTTTTCTTGAACCATTTGACAACCAATTTGATATAAGTACTACACGATGTTATCATATGAGATAACATCGGAGCCATAAAAGTATAATACCACTCAGTCTCCAATCAATAGTGGTGTCTACCACTTGTCCGAGGATCCCTCATTCGTGATACATATTCAATTCCCGCCCAACATGGGGATGCATTTTGAAGAAGGACATGGAGTTGGGTTTGATCCACTTATGTGTGCACAAGTAAGGTGTTGGGCTAATTTATTAACACAAGTATTTCATTATCAATCCAGGTTTGTAAAACTTGGACGCATGTCCACAATGTATGGATATCAGATGTAGCCAAGCTTAGAAGATAAAATATAAAGAATTAAGGAAGTGCATATTACAAATATAAATCTATTTAAATAATTTCTAATTCACTTCTGCAATATATGAGAGATGAAGTGGCTTTTAACTTAAGAGATCCATTTGTGTCATTCCTTTACAATATCACTTGATGAATAGAAATAAAAAATCATTAATTAACAACAGCTTAAGATGCATAAATAAACAATCAAGGAGACTCCTAACTTAAGAGATCTTCGATATTCCTTATCAAAAATTCATTTATCATTATGCTATTGTTAGAAAACTGAAATTGCATAAAACTGCTTGAACACAATAAAGATGAATTCTAGTTTTGATTCATTAATTTAATAGAAGGAGAGTTCAAATTGAACACTTTGTTGTCCCTTCTTATCAAAATGATAAACAAACTAAGATTCATCAGCAACATAAATCATCACACATCAATTCAAGTAAGCAAATCTGAAACAAAACAAGTAAACAAATCTGAAGCAACTAATTCATGAAACTTAAGCTAGTTTAATAATGAAGTGTACTTAGCTTGGAGTGGGGGTCCTCCACCCTTGCCTTGCACACTTGAAAAGGTTATCAACTACTGCAAATTCAGTCAATTATACACACTAATGAACAACAAAATGGAAGTAAAGCAAAATTTTCAAATTAACTTCAAATATTCAAATGTCTCAACATAAAATTATACAAACTCTGCATGCCATAAGCCTTCAAAGTTTTGGCTTAAATATGAAACAAATTGATCTAAAGTATTTCTAACAACTATATCTATCCATATCCACCTATCCAAGTCAAATCCATCCAATCTATTACTAAAAATATGGACAATCCCATGAAATCATAAAACTGCCCTATTTCCTAGGGATATTCTGGATGACTAGTCCTGTTTGACCAGCTTTGACTGGGCCTGATTTAGCTTTTTTTGACCAAACCAATTGGAGTTAGTTCAGTCTTACTTTTCAATATTTCCATATATGTATCCATATCATGCCCAGGTGTCTTGCAAATATGACATCTATATAGCTATTATGGGAATTTCTGATTCTGTCCAAAAATTGCACTTGAAATTCAATTTTCATAAAAACTTCTAGAAATTGCAAAATAAAAATTAAATACCTGAATATGCATAAAATACATCAAAATGAGGTGGATGTGATGGAAAATGGATGGATAATATAAGAATTAAGTAGGTTTTCTTAAGAAAAAATGGACAAAAAATGAGGGCCAACATCTCCCCCTTGCTGATTCACAAGCATGTCCTCATGCTTATTTCTTCCTCTTGGATCTCCTGACCCTTGCTATGAATCTTGTTCCTGACCGTGATGCCTCTTGCTGTGCTGCCTCTAACAGATAATCTATCCCCATGTTGTGTTCTTCTTTATACATAGTAGCCTTGACCTTCTGTTTTTCATATTTGTTCTTCCACATGTTCTTATCTTTAAGCCACTTGAATGCCTGTTTGCAAAGTATGTCATTATTTATCTTTAGTTTGCCTACCTCTTCAGTTAATTTTTCATTCTCCTTTACTAACTTTGCATTATTTTTCTTGCATGCCTTATTTTCCTTCTTCAAGTGCTTTTCCAGAATCTTGTTTATTTCTAGCTGGTCTGTCAATTCTTTGATTTTGCTCAAGTGTAACTCTTTTTCTAGTTCTTGTGTGTCTTTTGCAAATGATGTGGCTTCCACATTATCAAAATATAAATTTTTTTTGAGAGTTTTTTAATCTAATCTTTCGATTATATCCTCTACTTGTTTCTCTATAGAACATGTTTCTACAATTTGTACTTCTTGGTCCCTGGTACTTGTTTCTATTGGGCTCTTTCTCCTAAGCCTCCTAGGAGTGGATATGATGGATTTTTCCTTTTCAACCATAACAATGTTATTTTTCTTCTTAGACATGGTTCTAGGATAAAGTGGTGAATTCATGATGCCCCTGGTTTCCTGCTCTGTTTTGTTCTGTTCCTTAATGACATGTTTTTCATATTGGTTTTGGATTAAAAACTCTTTCCAAATTATGCCCTGTGTTTTGACTTGATGCTCTAAAAATATTTTTATTAGTCCCTGATGATAGACTTGAGCTTCTCTTGGTTTGTTCTCATTTATTACTAACTCTATCATTTTGACAAGACTTCGAGAGAAGAAATATGGCAAGTTTATTTTGACTTCCCCTTTAATGTGTTGGAGGAGCCTGACATGATATAAGTGTGCCACACTCTGTCCTCTCTCACATGTGAAGAATTTCTGAATGATCAAGACTAGCTCTCCCCATGGCTCATTGAACCACTCCCTGGGTATGCCTTTGGCTCTATCAAAGGCTCCCTTCCTATTTTTTTCCAAGAAGAAAGTCCATGCTTTCTCCTTGAAATGTACACCTATATGATAGTTTTCCCCTGTCAATGGAAAATCTAATGCTTGGGAGATGTATTATGTAGTCAATAGAATGCTTAAGTTTCCTACCATTGTTTGATCCTAGGTATATTTATTCACAAACTCCCTGGTTATATCCCCACTCTGACCATTAAACCTCTGTAGAAACCCTATAAGACCTACTTGATATAATTTTTCTATTGTTTCCTTTTTCCATTGCTCAATTTGAAATTTCGGTTTTATTCTGGTGGTCATATTTTCTGAAAACCAGTGGATATACCCTTCTACTGTCATTGACTTCAATTTTAACAATGGAAATAACAATCATTCATGCATAAAAATCCTTTTTGATTTAGTTTGTAGGAGGATTACCTTTCTCTTGATACTCTTTAGAAATAATAAAGCTGGCTTTTTTTAGTCTCTATCTCACTGCAACAATGAATCACTGTTTTTTTTTAATGAAAAACAAAAACAAACTGCTTATTCTGATGTAAAATCCATTCTTGGCTCTGTTCTTCTTTCACCAAAACTCTGCTCTGTCCATATAAATGAAGTATTCCTCTTTATGCATATCAATGTTTATAAGAAAGAAATTGGAAATCGAACTCTGTTTTGATTTTGAATGTTTTTTATAAAAACAAAATCATACCTTGACTTCTTTCAATTTTCATTCTTCTTATAACTCTCCTATGGTCATAAAACTCATTCATATGTCAGACCGGATTTATTTCTTCGTTCATTGGTTGTTTAATTAAGGCCATTGTGTGCAATTAAACCTACTGTCTATGCAATCGAACCCACTGTTTATGCAATTGAACTTGTTGTTTATGCAATTGAACCCATTGTTTATGCAATCAACCATAAATATTTCACTGTGTATTAAACGAATTCATTTGTTTTATGCATTCCAATACAAGTTCAAAACTCTATTTCATTGACCAATTTGGTGAAGACATGTATTTATGCATCCAGACTTTAACTTATCGTTCTGTCTCATCACCCAATCTTTAGTGAAAACATGTGTTTATGTAATCAAAACTACAACTAAACATTATGTTTTAACTCGGCAAAAACATGTGTTTATGTAATCAAAACTACACTAAACACTTTGTTTCATTACTCAATCTCGGCGAAAGCATTTAATTATGCAATCAAACTTTAATTAACATCTTGTTTCATCATTTAATTTGGAAATTTCATGAGTGAATGTAGAGGATCTGAGTTGAGTTACCTGTTTGTAATTATTTTCCCTATTTTTCTCTATGTCGTGGCTCAACCATCCTGCATTTCATAATGTTTGCCACTTATTAAACTCTGTTCCAAAAACCTTACACTTTGACTGATGGCAGAGATAACATTTAACAAACGACAAATGGAGGTTGGAGTGCTTCCCATATCCTGGAGTCTAAATTTTGTTTTATAAAAAGAATCCCTAGATTTTCTCATAAAACATCTATTTCATTTATTGAGGGAGATCAAGTTTCGATCTTACCTTGTTTCTCACGAGATTTTCTTTAACTAACTACGCTTTCTCTACTAATCTCCTCGGCTTATCTCTCAATCTTCTCCGTGTTTCCTTCTTATCACTCAAATTTCCAACTGCTATATCTCTTGCCTTCTCCCTCTCGGTTCGCTTTCCTCTATTTCCATGTTTCATCTCTCAAACAACTCATCTCAGGCACACAACTATGCCCTAATGGCTTATGCAACACTTCGTTGCTCTCCCTGAGCTTGCAAAACGACTGTGATGGTGGAGAGAAAACGATTTTCACCATGCTCTATGTAGGAGGGTAATTAGCTAACGTATTTTAGTTTTATTTGGAAGGTAATGTACTTTAAGATTCAAAAACATTAGTTGTAGTAGTTATTATTGTTCACCAATTACCTTAACACCTGGTCTCAAAATCATCAACTGCAATAGTTGGGTTGCATTCTTAGAACATTAAACAACTTATTTTTGTTCTTGTGAGAATTTTAAATGTTGATCACTTATCTTATTCGTGTTCCCACTATTTTTTTCTAACCAAATATATAACGTATGATGAGAGATCTAAGAGCTTGTTGCTTATAAGTTAACATCAATTTCATACCAAATCATGGAAAGTATAGTTTATGTTTGACCATTTTTAGTGGGGTGTTTTATTAGAATAGTAGAAAAAAACATTTTGGGAAATGTTGTTCTAGTACCTCTATTGCAATCCCATCTCTATATTCTTCTCAGGGAAACATTCTTGAGGACTAGAGTTTAATGAGACAATAGCTTGTCATAGTATTTAGAATATGCAAAGGTCAAGCATTTGGGGGAAGAGGCTCCGCATTGTCTATAATTCATCCCATGTATCATTTGAATTCCTTGACCCTATCCACTGAAGCCTAATGTGAATATGGTTGTGTAAGTTAACAAGCGAGCTTGTAAGATTGCTAAAAATGGAAACTCTGTTAGAAAAAATAATTCAACTTCCTTCTTAGTATGTCAAAAGGCTACTGTGGCTACAACTGGGCATGAAATCTTGATAGGAAAGATTTATTTAAGAATGTTTCTAGATACGTTTGGAGCCACAACAATTGGGCTTTGGTTCTATGCTCCGGGATGTTAATGAATTGATGCGGCTATAATTGATCATCCGACCTTAAAAGCTTAAATCTATAAAGTTTATATTTCTCCTTAGAATAAAAAAAAATACCAATAAAAGATGTTCTGTTATATGCTTATTCTTCCATTAGATTGGATGGCCAAACTACAATAATATGCTTCCCTAATCACCAAGGAAATTAAGAACCTTAATAGTCAGAACACCTTTAAATATGCAAAAATATGAATTGCCACATTTCACACTTAATACTCAGAAATAGAAATAATTACAACACCTATAAGAATGAAGAACTTGTTTTTCAATCCTTCCTTCCATCCTTGAGCAAATACACCAGTTTTTGTCATCTAAATTTGAAAATTTTCATTGTATTCTGTGATGAACCTGCAATCTAGCTTTCATGATGCTGACCATTTCAAAATGTCTTGCACTAATATGAACATTTTTTTTAATATTTTTCTTTTTTCATCTCACGCACTCTAGCATATTGAAGGATAAACAAGCAAAATTATGACAGTTTATGAAATCAGATGAATTTGGTCCAAAATGTATTTCTTAACTATTAATTATTGCATATGGTCATTAGACACAAGTATCAAGAAAGAAGTGAGTGCTCCAACTGATTTGATGCATCTATGACAATGTCTATTAGATAAACTACCATAATCATGATATAGATTTGACACTGAATAATCCTTGGGTACCGCATGACTAAGGTGGAGGATAAGTCCATCCCCATGAATCTCCTACTAATTGAATTTCCAATGGCTTTGTCCACAAAAAAAGTAATTCAACCTCAACCATAATGCTACAACTTAGTGAAAGGTGCAAATAAAATTCAGAATGCCCCCGAAAATCAGGGTTATTTAAGGAGTAGTTAAATTGTGTAGATATTGTTGTATCAAAGCCATGAATCAAGTATAAAATCCAATATGAAAATATCATCAAGATATCCAAGCCATTAGTCTAAGACAATAAATGAATATTTATTATTTACAATATCTAGTGATAAAAGATAACACAAATGTAAACGTGTCTCATAGATAATAAAATTTTATTATATCTAAAAAATCACCACTAAATTAAGTCAATGGAACTAAATATATATCCAACATAAGTACGATGTAGAAATGTGAACACAATTACTAACTAAATACTAAAATTGGAAATATAACCATTTTATGTATATCTTAGAGTAAATATCTAACCACATCTCAGCATTGAATAGAGAAGAGAAAGAATGTCAAGTTCTGTTAGAGAATATTCATGATATTTAGTGGAAAGTATTGTAAAGAGAATATGCATTCCATCACCACATTCATGAATTAAGGAGCAACACTAAGCCATTCATCGAGATCGAAAAGATCAGTTTGTGACATCACAAAGAGTGTTTGATAGCTAGTTTTAGTCTAGGACTCTAGCTAGGAAAGATAATGAGAAAATATTTAGATTTAAAGTCTTGATATATCATATATAGGAAGAATTAAAATCAAGTCCATGTCCTCTTTAACAATAACATTTGAATAAACTCCTGACACCTGCTTTGCAGTTCTTCCTTTGGTTCTTTCCATCTTTTGTTTGACACCTTAACTTAAGTGAGCTAGTTCATTTCAGCCAAAACCTCATCCTATCCATTGATGTTCAATGTCAAGTAGTCCTGAATTTTTGGTTTTTCCCTTCCAAATTGATGTTAACTATGTCGTATTATCATCTCTCCTGGTGCTTCTTTTCCACTTGCCCCTTATAGGTTTTTTACAACATTTGACATAGTTTCAACTTTTGACAACTGCCCTCTAATAAATTTTGGTGTTGTAATGATAGAACTTAGGAGATATAGCAAGTAATTGAGAAGCTTTCCATCTTGACTAAAGATGGAAACTTTTCATATTTATAAAACTCATGCACCCTTGAAAGAAAATATAATTACACAAACAATGGGCCACCTCTGATTGTTGTAACAAGATAGGAGACACACTAGTCTATTATCTCATTGACACACTTGCCCTGAGAGAAAAACAATTCCCCGTTGTCTTTCCATACTTCAAATTCGAGGAAGTAATGCATGAGACCCATGTGCCAAACACCATTCTTTACAATGTATTTATACTCCTCCACCATTGCATCAACCCTCATAGGTTTTTCTATCGATTCCTCAAAAGAGTATTCCTTAGTCTCTACAAGCTCATTCATTATATCCATGTAGCCAGTGTACCAATATGGTGATCTTCTCGGACTACGCTGATTTGATGGAGCACCCACATTCTCCCTAGCATCCTGCACAAGTCTCTCAACTTTCGTGGTCCTTTTTCTTCCTTCTCTATATGGTTCTAATTGAGTGGCTATCTCCACTCTCTGCTCCTCAAGTTTTTCATGCTCCACAACTTCCTGAGGTTCCTCCTTTGGAGCTAAAATCGCCTCTTCTTGTGGTATCTAAAACTCCCTCTCAAGAGAGCACAACATGGCTTTATCTTTGTCAAATTTTACATCCCTTCCCACAAATGTCATTCTGATGGATGACAAGTACACACAACAGTTGTGGAAATTTTTTGTGTAATCCACAAATACCCCCAATTCTATTGTTAGTTCTACGTTCTTCCTTGATTATTTAGAGACATGACAGTAAATAGAGGCTCCAAAAATCCTAAATTTCGACACATCTAGCTTCCTCCCCGAGAAAGACTCCTCTGGTGTAATAATGCCTAAAATCTGATTAGGACTCAGGTTATGTAAATATATTTATGTGTTGTGTGCCTCAACTCACATGTGTAGAGGTAGGCCTTGGTCATGCAACCTCTCCCTTGTTGCTTCCTTAATGCTTCAACTCTTTCTCTCAGCCAACCCATTCTACTATCGGTTGTGGGGTGTTGTCAACTCCCATCAAATGCCTTCTTTTGCACAAAAATAACTAAATTAATTCGACAAAAACTCACCTCCATTATCACTCCTGAGAGCTTTCACTTTCTTTCCCACTTCTTTCTCAACCAGTGCCTTGAATTCTACGAACTTGGAGAATGCCGTATCTTTCTTCAACGTGAAGAAGATCCAACACTTCTGTGAGAAGTCATCAATAAAAATGAAAAAATATTTGTACCTAGAATGGAGGTTGTTAAGAAAGGTCCACAAACATCAGAATTGATCTTTTCAAAGACTGCATGTGCTTTGTTGTCCCGATCATGGAAAGTGGATTTTGTGTACTTGCCCAAAGTACAACTTTTGCATACATTATGTTGTTCAAGTGCTCCTTTGGGAATTCTTGTGGTTATCTACTGCATAATATTTAAAGTGCAATGATGCAAATGGCTAAGTTTTTATGCCAAATTTTACCGACATCACAAATTTGCACCTTCTCTGCCTTTGTGCTCAATGCAGCACAATCCTCCACATCTAGCTTGTACAGGTTCTTCAAACAAGCCTTAATCTGCTTCACCTATCCCATGGTTATGTGTCTCGGGAATGCCTTTCCTTGGCAGAAGACCACATCATAACCACGGTCTTCTAAAACTGCAACATAGATGATATTTTTCTTTAGGCCCAGAACGAACATGACATTCTTGAGCCTGAAGGGGGAGCTTGACTCCCTCTGAAAGGTGATTGTACCAATATTGGTCACATTGTACCTTCCATCATCCACCATCTCGATGTGCATCTGCAAGTATTTTTCCTCCAGGTCATTGAAAAAGTCTTTATTCCCTGTCATGTGGAACGAGGCACCTGAGTCCAAGTACCACATGCTCCCCATCACTATTCTACCATGCATGAAATGAGGCTAAATTCAAGCTTGAACCGTGCAGCCAAGGCTACACCTGTTGCTCCTCTTGAGGTCTTCTTGCTTGTATTCTTATGTGGACACTTCGTGGCATAGTGCTTGAATTCATGACATGGAAGCATTTGATTTTTGACAAATATTTCTTCTTTCCCCCTTGACTAGATTCTGGTTTGGATTGGGATTTATTTCCTTTTTCCTTCTTTTCATTTCCATCCAATGCAAAGTTCTCTTCATCCTCGCCTTGGATGAAGTCCCATTTCTGGTATTCTACCTTATTTTCTCCTACACCAAATAAGACCATAAGCGCTCCAAACTCAGCAGTTTCTCTCTCCCATTCATGGAATCTTGATAGCTATGCCATCTCTTAGGAAGGCCCAGAAGGGATAGGGTTACCAGGTCTTCTCAGGGAAATTAACATCAACTCTGACAAGTTCATCACGACACTGTGTAAACTTACTCAGGTACTATAGAATTGTGTCATTCTTTTGCATCTTGATACTTTGAAGTTTATCCTTGAGTTCCAGCCTCCTGTGGCCACTACTATTCTTAAACAATTCTATCAGTGTTTTCCACATCGCGAAAAAATTTTCTTTTTCTATGGAGATTTGATATAATATGATCTCGTACTCCGTCGAATATGATTCTCATCGCTTTTACTACATATTTCTTCCCCTGAGCATGATTTTGGGCATCATATTTTGGTGGTTGTGCAACATTTTTCTTGATGTATTCTAATAGTCCATTGTCATCCAATACCTCCTCCATGTGATCCTTCCATGCAACAAAATTTGTGGCGCCTTCCAAGGCATACTCTAGCCTTAGTCCACTGAAATCCATCTTCTTATTCATGAAGAAAACCTGCAAGAATGATCTCCAAAATTAAACCTATGAGAACCAACTTTGAATTTCTTGCTCTGGTGTGAATCATGCTCTGATACTATGTATCAATTATGATGTAGATTCAAAAAGGCTCATGAAATTTACTAAATGAAAAGACTCAAATCTACTCTACTACTCTCCAGATTTCAATTCATAATCTAAAACACAAATCATAGTCATGCAGAGGAAACATCACACATACATAGAAATTTATCTAGGGGAAAGAAACTGCTGAAAACCCTTCCTATCTGTATTGCATTAATCAAATAATATAGATGAATACATATGCTTGCTCAATCCTGAGCACAACCTGTAAGTTTATTGTTTATCTCACTGCCTGTCTGACTGACCGTGGACAACACTTAGCGAATTTCGAGTCCTCCAAGCTGCTATTTCCTTGTGTTGTTCCTTGAGGAAATTAGCCCCTATTATTTAGTAAATTCCCTCAATTGGATTGCGCAATGTGAATTTTTATTAGGGATATATTGTTCTTTTCTTTGATAATTTCATTTCTTTATTAACACATTAAATTCACCCCATACCATCATAACATCATTCATATTTACATCATTATTCAACAAGATATGAAACTATCTAGAAATAACAATATCATCATCATCAATGCATTGGAACATAAAGGAACAATAAAGGAAAAGAATTCACACATAGAGACATCAGGATTGGTCAGAGACTAGGGAAAAACCCACAATGGGGAAAACCCTTTCAAATTATTCTTCTTATTAGATTGTTAATGAATGATTTAGAAAAAGAGAGTACACTGATCCATATCTTCATCCATACAACTATCCAACAAAATCCAACTAAAAAATATCCATCAGATGAACCCAATCATGTTCATACTCTAAACCACAATTCTGAAGCCTATAATGAATTGTTACTATCTGTGGTAAATTGTCGAACAATTCATCAACGAGCGTAAACTTTAGATGACTGAAAAACCAAACCCTAACTTCCAGCCACATGGAGGACATGCCGTGTGAGCGACTAAAATGTTTCAATCACAAAGATGAGCCAATGAGCGAGTGACTAGAGCCGAGATCTCTTTCAGACATGCCTGAAACTGAGGCCCAAAAACCTAAAACAATGATATGGGATTTGGACCCTGCAATTTCATATTTATGCGAACCCATTGCTCCGTGGATCTACTTCAGACCCATGCGAGCCAAAAATAAGAAAGAGAATAGAAGAATGATCCATGTTGATGTCCAAATGAGGTGGAGGTCAGTTGTATTTATAGTCTTCCAAGGGTGTCCAATTTTATTTAGGGCCAACCTGATCAAATATGTGCATGTGGGCTTATAATTCAAAAATACACTTTCCCTTGTCCAAATTTGATGATCGTTAGGTTTATCTTGGTCCTCTCAAAAATAGGAATTCAATTCAATAATCATCTTCATAAAATGAGTTATCCAAAGTGGAATTTGGACCTAGTTTCCAATTTTAACACTCCCTCTCAACAAGGTATAATTATACCTGTATCATGTCATGTGTATCCAGTCATCAAATCATATGTAATCTCAAGTATCTCATAATCATGTATCATCAATGTTCATCTTGATTCATATCTTTCTTAATCCTTCTTATCTCTTGATTGTCTTTGCTTATATGATGACCATTCTCAAACCTAAAAGAAGAAGAATTTGATATTGAAGAGGAGCCTAAGATACCACCCTCTACTCATCGGGGAGAACATATCAACCCAGAATCTCATGGCGGAGCTAAACATCTTCAACCCCATATCGAGCAATAAGTGCTTTAGGGGAGCACATCTCACCCCATCCTATATCCTACTGACCTTCCCAACAATGATCCTCAAGAGTCATATGGTAGAACACCTACATCATAATTCGAGCTTAAGCTAGATACCCAACTTAACAAAAGGTAAGGATTGCATGCCATAAGCCTCCTCAACCTATTGGCTAGATGGGGAGGGACAATCCCAACAAGCCCAACTTGTGGGTATGATGCCAACTGGGGTATACTCTTCAAAGACCAAGATAATGGAGTAACATCTCCAACCCTATGGGTAACAGATAGGGGTGATACCCTATTTTATAGAGATCCCTTAATCCCAAGGTCCTTCCATCTTATTTCCTCACCATGGAAGCTCAAACAAGGGGGAAGAGTTGACTCGGTTTCCTTGATCAACGATGCTCTCTGTAGATCAACAACATATCATCGTGCTCATATATGGTAATCATCATGTCTCAATAGAACTTGTCTCCTTTTCATACATGAGATAAAATCAAATATCATATTAGAACAATATATTCGTCGTCCTCCCTCTTACGGAGGTTCACAACAGAAGCCTAAACTTGTCTCCTACAACAACACTATCTCAGTATATGAAGGTATCTCAATATTAGCTATATACGAGATTCTCTACCAATTAGTTCCCACTCTTTGTCATCGCAACTTATCCACGTCATATCCATAACCTTCTCAAAAAAAATTCCAAAGAGATTCTTCATCCTTCCTCATAGCTTGCCATGCTAGAAACATCGTACTCAACCTCAGTCATGCTTAAAGCTATGGACTCTTCATCAAAAATATCATGGAAAATCTCATACTAAGGCAGTGCCCAAATGTGCTCATCAATAATGATCCCAAACCACATCGGTACATCCATGCAGTCACATATCATATAATGAATATCTTAGATCAAAAATTGATCATCCCATGCAAATATCTCGAAGGGTTATAGGTGGAAACTTAATTTGTATGAAGCGGCTCAATCATGAATTCACTTAATTTCTATGCACAACATCTCTCTCTCTCTCTCTCTCTCTCTCTCTCTCTCTATATATATATATATATATATATATATATATAGATATATATGGGTGTTCAGATAGAATGTCAATGCTTCAATAGATTTTCCATTTCCAAGTCAAGTTCAACAATATATTTTCACAAATTCTCGAAATTCAATGAGAGTGTCCAAGGATTTCCATTTCCACTTTCCAAAAAATATTTAATACCCTCACGATATAGATTTTATTCAACAATATATATCTATATATATATATATATATATATATATATATATATATATATATATATATATATATATATATATATATATATATGGGTGTTCAAATAGAACGTCAATGCTTCAATAGATTTTCCGTTTCCAAGTCAAGTTCAACAATATATTTTCACAAATTCTTGAAATTCAATGAGAGTGTCCAAGGATTTCCATTTCCACTTTGCAAAAACTCTTCAATACCCTCACGATATATATTTTCTTATCAAAACTTCAGGATGTGATACATCATGCCATAATTCTTCATTTGGAACTTCAAAGGCCATATCCCTCTTACTTTGATCGTCAGAGGCTCATTTCCTGTCAAGAATAGACCATCAGTATATAAAAACCAACATCAAAGTCATACCTTGGACCACATTTGAAGTAGAGGTTTGCATCAACACATCTTCTTGGCTTCACCAAATAATTGTCAATGCAAACATATCATGATCGGGGAGCTTTCTTGATACAAAGCGTTCTGTAAACATAACGCTTGACCAAAGAAATATGCTTAGTCTTACATATATAAATATTGTGCAATCAAATCAACTAAGTTAGCTTATCAAGACTTAGATTTCAAATCAAAACTAATATCAAATTCATCAATATAACAAATTATTTGGACCAGGTGACAGGCAGAGTTCACATCAAGTTATGACTTCATCTATTTTCATGCCAACAATTTGTCATTTACCAAGAAATATCAAACTAAACTTCATTAAGTCATCATCCTGATAATAGTATAAATCATTTATGTCACTAGATGCAAATGCATACATTAAGGGTAATTCATTCAGGTTCCATTCATTTATTGTGATATTACTTCATACTAAATCACAATTGTTTATACTTCAGCCAATGTGTCAAATCTGATGATGTCAACACAAATTATTTGTTGAATACCAATATAATTCACTGAAATTAATTATTCCCATATATCATTGTTATCAAGGAATATTATTAGTCATCAAATAAAATCATTAGACATCAGGTCATAACACAAAAATTGCTATCATAGTGAGATCTATAGCCCAAAAGATATCTCAACATCAAGTCAAAGTTCTAAATCATTATCAAGCATCATGTCAAAACTCCAAACACTTCTTATTTATATCAATCAGTGAAATCTAGTCAAACCCTTGCACAAGCCTCAATGGTTAAATCATATTGAAATATTGATATGCATATTTTGGTCCCCTGTAAGCACAATTTTAGTCAACACATTCACATTATAGTAAGTCAAATATCTAAAATTCCTTGCTCACTCCATGTTTTTAGGATTGACATCCTTCAGGTGAATCTTGTGCAAAACTTCGCTTTTCTATCCTACAGGCATAACCACACCCATAGGTCATTTGAGAGGCTACATTCGCACCCTTAGGCTTGCTTCCATGTAGTTGGGGCTTAGAGTAAGTGAAACGCTTTCTTCTTAGACTAGAACTTTTGCTGCAAACCAACAATATCATATATGTGTCTATTCATGTCCATAAATCTTACTTAAATAGTAAATAATATTCTATACATAAATGATAATAGGATTAAGGATATTATGGAGAGATTCTCCCTCTGAATTGGAAGCCCCTTCAGCCATTAGTATTCATGTCATCAACCTATCAGTAGAACTGTTAGATTATAAAATCAAACTATATTTGATTCTAACACATATATTCATTATGGCCATAACACATTAGCATCAGTTACTTTATCATTACATCATGACATCAATCTTTCATCAAGGTATAGTGTCAAATAGCTAATATTAGTATACTTCAAAAATCATGATCACAACATCACTTCTCTATCACATAACTCAATCCGTCAAGTGAGGGCATTCAATTTTACCATATGTCATTATTACTAGGCTCAACAAAACTTAACCATGGTCAACAAAATATCTAGAATATCAATACTTCTATCATCATGGTTATCATGCTTATCACAAGTATTATCAATAGTGTCAAGCTACCATATATAAGGATCAATGTGCAAGCCTTCTTTATGAGATCAATATATCCAAAATAGTAGATGTTAACCAAACATCAAGTATATCAATATATCAAAAATCAATATTTCTAAGTAGCTTCATAGAATCAAGAAATTCATCATGTCGAAGAAGTAAGATACTTGTTCAATACCAAGTGCATCATCTCATCATAAGAGCCATGAATCTAAATCACTTTGATATGTATGTATGAGCTATTTATGAAGGGGACATTCTCAACAAACCTTACAGCTTACCTTGCCATCAATATTGTATCTGAAACATAACATTGAAACAATACAGCATAAGTACCTTGTAGTATTCAGATACATATGCACCTTCTTACTTGACATTGGTAGCGGGAGGACTTTGTGAACTTTTTTGTCATGGGAAGTTGTATATCTTCTCTTCCTAAACTAGACATATTTTCCTACATCTTAGATGATTGTCAAGAAGGTTCCACTTATCACATCTCATCAAGAAGTTAGAGGTATCCAAATACTCACATATACATTCAAGAAGTATAAGTAATAATCAAAGAAATAATTAAATCAATAAGTCTAAACAAAAGTAAAGACATAGAGGAGCACCATAAATTGAAAAAACATTTATCTTCAATGAGAGGTGAGCACCTCCCTCTTTAATCATCCTTTAAGATCCATCATTGTTCATTTTCCACTTGTTTCCTCCAATATATATTCGTCAATTTCATTAGAAACTAGACCTAATAGAAACTATCCCATCTAGGGCTTCATCAAATTTGTCAAATTGACCATGCTAGGGTTTCTATATTTCATATCTCAAAGATTTTCCATAAGCCAAGGTTTCTCTTAAACCTTAACCTCAAAATACCCATCAAACCTAAGACACAAATTTCCTAGGGTTTCATTCAAACCCTAGAGTTCTTTTAGGTATCCACCATCCTCTCTTGCATCCTTCAATGGTGTCATCATAAGGGTGATATCCATGAATTTTCTTCAGCCTCGCTTTGATACCATGTTAATTTTTCTTAGGGTTATATTGTTCTTTGCTTTGATAATTTCATTTAATTATTAATATATTGAATTCACCCCATAACATCATATCATTATTGAGATTTACATCATTATTTAGCAACATATGCAACTATGTAGAAAGAAAAATATCACCATCATCAATGCATCAGAACATAAAAGAACAATAAGGAAAAAAACTCACTCATAGAGACATTAGGATTGGTCAGAGACCAGGGAAAAACCCACTATGGGGAAACCCTTTCAAATTCTTCTTCTTATTAGATTTTCATTGAATGATTCAAAAAAAGAGAACATACTGATCCATATCTTCATCCATACAACTATCTAGATAAAACCCACTAAAAAATGTCTATGAGATGAACCCAATCATTCTCATACTCAAAACCCTAATTCAAAAGCCTATAATGAACTATTATTGTTTGTGGTCAATAGTCGAACACTGCGGTCAACAAACGAAAACTTTGGACAACCAAAAACCAAACCCTAACTTCTGATTTCATAGAGGACATGTTGTGCGAGTGAATAAAATGATTCAGTCGCATGGATGAGCCAGCTAGTGAGTGGCTATAGCCGATATCTCTCTGTGACATGCCTGCTACTGAGGCCCAAAACCATAAAACAATGATGCGAGCTTTATACCCTACAATAGCATCTTCATGCGAACCCATTTCTCCGCAGATTTTCCTTAGACCCGTGCGAGCCAAAAAAATTAAAGAGAATATAAGAATGATCCACGATGATGTCCAAATGAGGTAGAGGTCAGTTCTATTTATATCCTTCCAAGGGTGTCCAATTTTCATTAGGGCTGACCTAATCAAATATCTACATGTGGGCTTATAATTCAAAAATACACTTTCCCTTGTCCAAAACTGATGATCTTTAGGTCGATTTTGGTCCCCTCAAAAATACGAATTCAACACAATCATAATATCTATCAAATGATTTGTCTAATGTGAAATTTGGACCTAGTTTCCAAATTTAACATGCAATTCCTCTAGGCTCATTCTCTGACTGCATCCACACCTATACACATTGGAATAGTCTACAACTGATAGTACACTACTTTGGAATATCCATCTAAATTGGGTAACTCAAATTCTTTGCATGAAAAAATTATTTTGGGTTGATTAATAAGTTCATTGGATGATCAGTCAGTGTGACTAAAGTCACACTACATAGCTTGACCTTCCACTAGTTCATCTATAAGTTAGAACTAGTTTAACTAAAAATAAACCAATTTAACTAAAATAGATTGCTACAAATTCGAAATCAATAATAATGAACTAGAATAAAGCTTCCAAAACTCGAATTATCTGAGTTAATTGAGTGAAAAGTATTGTTGGGTTGTGTTATATTCTTTCCATGACAGCAGGGGGGTCACGGGGGGGGAGATCCCCCTCTATATTGGGGGTTTGAGGGGGGCGGTTAGCCCCCCTCTACGGGGGTCGGGGCAATGCCTCTAGGAATTTTTTTTTTGGACCCATGGTTTTGTGCATGGTTTTGGGCGCGATGGTTTTCGGTCCATGGTATTGGATGCTTCAGTATATATCTATATATATATATATATATATATATATATATATATATATATATATATATATATATATATATATATATATATATATATTGTAACATTGAAAGGAATATAATGAAAAATCAATCTGGTAGTCCCGTTTTGGGATCTAGGGGAACATCTCTGTGTATATTTGTTTTATGTGTTATGCTCTCACTATTGTTCATTTTCTGTGTTTTAGAATTCATATGCAGGTGATTTTGTATGGGTTTAAAACCTACAAGTGCCATGTCACCTCAGTTAACTACCTCCAAGATTTCTGCTGAAATGAAAATGAAAATTTTCTCTAGTTTAGCCAAGTCAAGGTAAAACTAAGAATTTCTTGCTACATTTTCAACACTAAACAAACCTTGCTCTAGATTCCTGCCTTGAAATGGTAATAATACAAATATACATTATATAAATTGGCAGTTTTGTCGCGCATATATTGTATTTCATAATCCTCACTAGTAATATAGATATTGCAACCCAGATAGAGGATTATGTTTTAAAATTTGGCAGGGACAATTCCTTTCTCTCAAATTTTTTGCATAAAAGTTGTACTTAATTAAAGTAGTGATTTAACCACACGTTTTTTTGTTGCTAGTCTAACACATACCGATCATTTGTTTTTAACAAACTTTGTTGTTTCTAGTATACAAATATTTGCATGTAGGAGGATAATTAGGTAAATTATTTTAGTTTTATTTCGAAGGTAATGTACTTCCGGATCCAAAAACATTAGTTGCAATGGTTATTACTGTACACCAATTAGTTTAACAGCAGGCCTCAAGAGAATGAGCTATAATAGCTGGGTTGCATTCTTAGAACAATAAACAACTTATTTTTGTTCTTGTGAAAATTTACAATGTTGATCACTTATCCTATTCGTGTTACCAATATTGTTTGATAACCAAAGATATAACATCTCATATAAGATCCAAAAGCTTATTTGTTATAATTTAATGTCAAATTCATAATAAATCAGGGAAAGTATCTTTTAGATTTGGTCATTTTTAATGGGGTATTTTATTAGTATAGAAGGAAAACACATTTTGGGAAATATCATTCTAGAAAAGCTATTTTCTTAGAATGTATTTATGTGTGCGGTGATTACAAGATTTTAATTTTGAATGGTCTCATATGCATTTCACCATAATACCTCTATTGAAATTCCATCTCTATCTCCATCTAAGGGAAACATTCTTGAGGACTAGAGTTTAAGGAGACAATAGCTTGTCACAGTGTTTAGAGGCATATGCAAAGGTCAAGCCTTTGGGAGAAAAGGCTCCTCGTTGTATATAATTCATATCATGTATCATTTGAATTCCCTAACCCAATGCAATGAAGCCTAATGTGCATATGGTTGTGTAAGTTAAAAAGCCAACTTGCGAGATTGCTAAAAATGGAAACTCTGTTAAATAAAATGATTCAAATTCCTTCTCAGTATGTCAAAATTCTGGTGTAGCTGCAATTGGGCATCCAATCTTGATAGGAAACATTTATTTAAGAAGGTTTCTAACTACCTTTGGAACCACAACAATTGGGCTTTGGTTCTATGCTTCAGGTTGTTAATGAATTGATGCGGCTGCAATTCAACATCCAACCTTAAAATCTTCAATCTATAAAGTTTCTAGTTCTACTTAGAATCAAAACAAAGACTGGTAAATGATGTTTTGTTATATGCTTTGTCTTCCATTAGCTTGGATAGCCAAACTGCAAGAATCTGCTTTCCCAATCACCAAGGAAATTAAGAGCCTCAATAGTCACAACACCTTTAAAGATGTGTTGTAGGAGCTACAACCACCCTCCAAATTTTTTCCTTAGTTTCGTTTTGGGACCTCCGTACCAACCATCCTAGCAGCATGTCTTGCACTGTTAGTACATAGGCTTCATAGGTTTTTCAATAGCTTTCCAGCCTGTGCATGTTAGTTTGCTTCACTCCCCTCAAAAAATTGTGCAATTCTGGAGGGGAACCATCCTTCCCTCCAAAAATTTCGCAAATTTGTTGGGTAGCCCGCTGGGCTTAGAAATTGTGAAATGCAGTCAAACATTCTCCCTTGGTAAAATTGCACAATCTAGCCCAGAACTGCAGCTCAGCCCAGAAATTGTGCAATTATGGGCAGCAGTCAACTGCTCCTGCCAAAAATTGGACAATCCCTGTGGGACAGCTAGCTTAGCTCCTCCCAGAAATTGGGAAATTTTGGGTAACAGTCACCTGCTCCTCCGAAAAATTGTGCAATCCCTCTGGGACAATCAGTCCATTTCCCCTCAAAAACTTCACAAATACCTTTCTTAGTCAAGCAGGCTACCGCATGTGCCTTTAGGTTGATTGGTTCCCTCTGAGATTGAGGAAAACTGATTTGCATGCATGGGATTCTCTTCTTGAAATAGCAAAAGGCAACATGCAAAAGGCATCCCTAGATTCAGGGGTCTATTTTTAGTAGCTAGAGGTTACATGTATAGATCATTTTAGAAACCTCTCGCCAAGTGTCGCTTTTTCGTAGATTTGTGGCATGCGTGTCATAACCTCGATCTTATCAAAACTCATCAACTGGATGCTGCAGAGCTCATTTCTCACATCGACCTTGTAGCTTTGACATCCTACATTGCATCTAGGAGTCTTCATCACTTTCAACTTAGTTGTTTAGGGTAAGTCAACTTTTGATGTCTTGCGCTACGTTTCTGTCGCTTTTTGTGTTTCGATTTGTGTGAGGGCTATCTTCTTGATTTTAGTAAGCGCTTGCTATCGTTTTGATATATGTTAGCATGTAGAAGCAACTTTTCAGTTTTCGTTCACATCTCACTGTTGTCGCATGCATGACACTGTTTTTGCACTAACGGTCGTTGTTGCGGCGACTTGCTTCACACACATGCATGCTTTCCTATTTTCTAAATCCTACACTTACTATTTGCATGCATGATCATTCAACCTTGTTTACACTCAGTGTATCCATGCATTCAGACTTCTCATGTTTTCAATCACCCGTCGGCGGGTCTAGGCTCCCTTAGCTTGAACCTTGCATTGCCCAACTAACATTGTGCTTTTCTAGAAGTGAAGGTTCTACCTTCCCTCCAAAAATTTTGCAAGTTTGGCCTAGCGCTAACCTCAAGGTTCGAATTGAGCAATTTTGGAGGCAATGCCTTGCTCGCCCCAGAAATTGCACAATGCAGTTTGCTGGTTTGCATGTCATTGTTGAATGAAATTGCACATTGCGTAGTTTCAGTCCTTAGCAATCTAGGCTGGACTATGCATTGCGTAGTTCCAACAGTAAGTTAGCCTCTTGACAGCCCAAAATGTACCTTGCGCAGTTTTGGTAGTTAGTCTCCCAACCTCCTAGTGGAAATTGCACAATCTTCACAGGAAGTCATACAGGTATGTTGCATGTTAGTCCTCCTGTTTGTTTTGTTTTTCGAATGACAAATTGCTTGTCATGAGTGTTACTATGTCTCTAGGTATCATAGGTGTTCGTCTGCCTCTCAGCAACAACAAAGGTACAATGGCTTCCAGGAGAGCAGATTCAAAGACACCATTCAGAGCACAACTTGGGATGTAGTCAATCAAGTGTTTATGAACTTGCCTATCTATGAATACATCAAGTTGTTCATGGATAAGGATATCAAGATGAAATAGTAGCAGTGTCACAACGAGCAACACCATCAGCAGCAGCACAAGGTATCACACCTACATGTGACAAATACAAGAGGAAGGTTGTTGACAACACAAAGGCGGAACAAATTTGCAAGCTCATGCAGATCCACTTGTTATGAAAGCAACTTTGGAGATTGAGGCTATGAGGCGACAGCGTGAGAAGAGGATCATGCAACTATAGATAGAGAAATAGAGAAGGAGTTGTAGGTGCTAAAGTGGAAACTTAAAGAAGAATAGGATCTGCACCGACAAGAGAAAGAGTTGTAGTGGGAACAGGCACAACAGGAGGCGCAACATGCACATACTAATGAAACTGTGTCCATACAAGTTATGGACCCATTGAGTAGCTGTCATGGAGGAGATAGGGTGATCACTGCTATCGGTCGCATGCAAGGGTATTCAGAAGCATCAAGATCATTATGCACACACATGCGATCCCACCCATTTGGCACATTAACCGAGGCAAAGACAAGAAGTAAGTCCGAATGGAGCTGAACATGTATTTCGAAAAGTTAATGCGCATGGTCACCAACACACAATTGGAGATCAGAATAGACACTATGCATCAGTATGTTTCTGGTCTAGCTGCATTCAAGACGATGATGCACATGTTATCAAACGAGTTGGAGAGAGGAGCCATATTAGTGTACCTGGATGCAACGGAGGCAAGAGTTTGCTTTCAGAAGGATGTCACCTTTGAGCGCACAAACACCATCATGGACGACCAAGCTTGGAATTATTCTGCCACCATCAATCATCGCAAGGATGTTGAAGAGTTGGTATTCCCACAATTTTCTGAGTCTTAGTGATGTCTTGCATGGCTTTTTCAAGCCTACTTTGCCTCACATGGGTACATGTGCATATTGTATGTAACGTCTTGTCAAGTGGAAGTTCAAGTGTCAATATCTTAATGTAACAATCATAGAGTAGTTGAAGAGTCATGAGAGTAGATGAACAGTAAAAAAAGTGGAATCTCAAGGGTCACCCCACCCTTTTCTATATTTAGTACCTCATAACTCATTATAGAGGCTTTTGGTCAGCCAAGCTTCCGATAGGAGTATCTTAGAGAAAGCTTGGAGAGTATTGTAATGAGTCTTGGCTTCTCCACAGTGCAGAGCTAGTATATCTCTTTACAGGAGTAGGCAGCCGTGATTGTAACGTTCTGCTATCGGGACTAGTGGTTGGTCATGGTTGTATTGTATGATTGGAACTTTCACTTTTTAATATAACAAAGCCAACACGTTTCATGCATATGTTGTTATTGTATTTCAGTTATCTTGGTTACTCTAATGATATATGTATCTGTTTGCTTACGCATGCATGTATGGACTTTTTCTGTATAAGTATGTATGAATCTTATTGAGATGTGTTGTTGGTTTAACCATCACTTTGGATTGTTAGCTTACTTGCTTTCCATTTTGTGATGCATCTTTGCTCGTGTGTTCCCTTCCTAGGTGCGTGATTTCACAGGTTTCCAAGGGGCACACTCACCTCACTTTCCATGTGTTGGAACTATTCATTCACCTTCCTTGGCTTTCTGCGCATGTAACACCCTTGCTACCAACAAGGTTATCTTACTTGCCTCTGTGCACAATTGTGGTCAAGGTGATACCGTACGACCCACTGCTGGGACCCCTACACCAAACGGTCTGAGGTATAGTTGGGACTTCTTACCGAGGAAATCCCTTATCATGTTGGCAGGTCCAGCACCATCAACATTTTGGCACTAGAAGGAGGTCCAGATGACAAGCTGAGTCCTCATCATCTGTTTTTAGTCTTCACACATTTATCATGGAGTTTATTATAGTTCAACCTCTGAAATGTTTGTTTGATGGAAATATCTTTTACATTGAGAGGGAGTTATGGGATCACTTGTCACAAATCACGTATGATGATGAAGGCAAAGTGGCATGGCCAAAGCACTTAAATGAATTCCATGCGATCATGGAGGGCATGGAAGACTTTAATGAAATAGAGGTCTGTTCGTTGCTCATACACACAGTTCGCGACCACCCATTTGCAATGGTGTGGCACACTACCTCATAACTTTGTGCACTCATTCAAGCAGTTTAGTGATCTAATTGAATCTGTTTTCCTCCATTTTGATCTTGAAGTACTTGATAAAAATTTGTTAAAACAACAGAAGGCCCCGCATGAATCACCTATGGAGTTTTTGGAGCGCTTCTGTCTATTCATGTTTGAAACCCCAAAACGTGAGATGAAATTTCAGTATCTCATGGAAAAATTTGAATATTTCCTTATGAAATATGTCAATCCCAAGAAGAAGTTCAAGCTCAAAGCCCACTCAGCATACTTCGGTGACGGAGATTTGCAATCACAAATGGATGCGGTCGTTGTCACAAGTGATTGTCTGCCGTCCCTTCATCAAACAACTCCACCACTGCAGAGTGATGTGGGAGGACATGCACACACATCTGTTCAACTGTCACATCCTCCCGACATCACTTCTCACAATTTTCGCGCAAATTTGGTTGCAAATCCCATGGGTTGTCACATGTATTTCATACCTCAACCTTCATCTTCGTAATCGGATGATACTATGGATTGCACTGTATTGTGTTCCTCTATTCCGGACTCTACACCTGTTGTGAACAAGGATCAAGCCATTGACAGAGTTGGTGTTACACAACCAACCTGCGCTGTCATTCATGAAGAGTATGACTGGGAGCTTGAGCATCAGGGAAAATTTTAAGAACCCCCCCTAAATTTACATGTATAATAAATGGGTGAATCTCCATGGTATATAGGAAAAATGGAAGGCGATTTTATCAATAATATGATATGTATATATAATTTTTTGGCAAATCTCTCACCAGGAATGGCGAATATTTTACTCAATTATAAAATATTGTGTTTATTGAATACACAAATGAAATCATTGCATTTCTTTAAAATATCTTTTGAAATCAAAATTACCGAAATTACATATCGATAACCTAGTGGGTGTAGGATAAAATTCACCTGTGCCATTCACAGAAAGCATGAGAAAAAACCTAATACTATATAAAACCAAGAAAAATTCAAATTCATCACTTCTAGGGACCTCGTAACCACCCTGCCAATACACAAGTATGTTCCTGTTTGCAGTTAGAAAAATTACCCAAATTACAATCTGTTTACTCTAGCATATGTTGGAAAGTTATAGAAGGATGACTAGTGCATTCAATCCATTCCTTTTAGCCCTGGATTTGTTTCAGTTTAAAACGGAAGTATACAAATATACTTGTCCAATGTCTATTTTTTAACCATTTTTAAGGTGTTTTTACAATATAATTTCCTAAGTCTATTTAATATCTTCATTATCATAAAAACCAACTTATATCCATCTTAACTCCACATCTACCACTCTTAGGGGGAGGAAATCTATTTATCCCTCTGAGCACTTGGCAGACCCAGAATTAAGATGGATCTAAGATGATAGAATTTCCCCTTTAAATAGTCTATGCTCACATGAATACCATAGTATTACCATGGGTCAATTGGAGCTTAAAAATTACTATTAGTAATTTATAAAAATTAATAAAATTAATAGTTGATTTTTATTTTATTTTTTATTTTAACCAAGCTAAAATGTTTAACATACATTAAATTACAACATCCATTTTTACTCATGATCGGATCAAATATTTTTTCACTCTATGCTAGTTTGCATATACCTCTCGAGGGTTAGTAGATCTAGAGTAAAGATGGATCTATGCTGGTTTAATTGCCCCATTTAAATAGGCTACATTCCAGGTGAATACCATGGGCACAATACCATGTGCCATTTTGGTGAATACCATGGGTCAATACCATGTGCCATTTTTATTTTTATTAATACTAATATTAGGGTTAATAATGTTTTTTTGCATGGCATTAATAACAATCTAGTCCATGGTATTTGTCCCATAGTATTTTTCCCATAGGTTTCACCTAAATATAACACATTTTTTGAGTGTTCGTAAATATAAATATAAGGTGACTTATGGAGTAAATATAAAAAAATGTTTTATTTGTTTACCATACCTCTGGTTTATTTATTTATTTATTAATTTACCATACCTCTTTTACAAATATGGTATTTGGCCCATAGGATTCACTTAAATAAAACCTCTTTCTTGAGCCTTCATAAATAGAACGAGGGTTATGGACTAAATATAAAAAGAGGTTTTATTTATTTACCATGCGTCTAGTTTATTTATATTTTTATTTATTTACCATACCTTTTGAGTAAGTATAAAAAGACGTTTTATTTATTTACCATGCCTCCACTTTACTTATATTTTTATTTGTTTACAACCTTGCATGTATATAAGGTGAATTATGGAGTAAATATAAAAAATGTTTTATTTATTTACCATACCTCTCATTTATTTATATTTTTATTAATTTACCATACCTCTTTTATAAATATGGTATTTGGGACTTTGGCCCATAGGATTCACTTAAATAAAACCTATTCTTGAAAATGGGCGAATGGATTCACTTAAATAAAACCTATTCTTGAAAATGGGCGAATGGAAGGTTGTAACTCCTAATTTCAAGGGCTAAATTTACCTTTTTTACCCTCCCTTAAAATAAGGTGGGCTATTTGAGGTGATTTGTAAAAATGTACTATGATACAAAATATTCGCCCACTAAAAATTTAAAACCCCTTAATTTCACCAAAGGGCAAACATTCGCCCCTAAAATTTTCTATGTTGAGCATCAACCCTTGACGAAGGATTACTCCCTTCTATCCAAGCCTCCTCCATTTTTTCCTGATATCTTTGTTGATTCTGCCATCCTTGATTTCGCATGTGCATCTCCGTCTACAGATGCACCCATTTTTGATCATTCATAGAACACACTGGATGTTAGTCCATCATCCGACAACGAAGATGATAAACCACTCATTGAACATATACTTGATTCTTCATCTTCTTTTTCTCAGAACGCAACGGGTGAACATTCTTGCTTCTCATCTACCCCTCTGTGTGATTCATTAAATCATGAGGATGTAAACAAACATCCTAAATTTTCCGATCTTGGTTGTTGTGATCTCTCTACTTCTTCATCCGATCATGATGCTGATTCAATCATTCTTAATCTGTCTAAGACATTGGTGTACAATGATATATCTATCGACGAAGCCAAAACCCCATAGACTGTCGAGGCATTTCAGCCCAAGCTTATGGTTATGTCAGGCCCTCATTGTCATGAGGTTGGTTTCACTTCCGATCAAGAAATTGTTCAAACATGCAAGGCTCCTCATCACTCATCTATATGCACTGAAGAACAATCTAACACTCATATTTCACTTCCTCCACTCGAACTACACGATCCCATCGCTCATGCATTGGAGGAATCTTACACAGTAAGCACACGTGCGCGACATAAGTTGTCTTTGTTTCTTTCATTTACTTTCATGTCACAGTCAAGAGTCTGTGTATGCTTAACATCTACACGCAGTGTCACGCAACACCATGGTAAGTCCATGAACCACATGTCATGCACTTGCACTCACTTATGTTCTATGGATGCATTTAAACCTGGAGTTTGTTTGGCTTCACTATTACATCTTTCATGTTTGCTGGTTCACATAGCTGTCTTGTTCATGAACCATGCCTTCACCAACATGGGTCGACCAATGCATTGGTGCCTACACTGGAAGTATCACTTCACATGAGTAGACCCATGCACCATTAGCTTAGGAGTAGGAGTAGTGTTTTCTTTTGGTTTGTTTGCTTGCATGAATGTTTGCTTCTTACTTTCCATGTTGTTTTCTTGCCTGCTTGTTTGCTTACTCGCTTTACTTACACATTTAATTTTGCTTCTTCTTTGTTTTGTGTTTGTTTTCTTGTTTACGTTCATAGGCTAGTTTCGCATGAAACCATCTGTGACTCTTGAAACAAGTTGGGTAAAGTACAAGAGGACTTGTGAAATTATCATACTTGGTTATCTGTCGTCCTGCCTCTGCATGAAGAAATTGTTGTCTTCAGTCCCTGATGCATCAATGGAAAATATGTATTGTTCGAACTAAACCTTGGCAAAAACATGACGCTTTCACACTAACTAGTGTCAACTACTCTAGTTGGTTGTTTTGGGGTTAATCCTTGTCAGCTCAGGCAAGTAGAGGAAGGTGAGGGGGAAAAACTTAACAAGCATGCAAGAGGTATATATAAACTACTTCTCTTAAGGAACAACCTCTTCTGCTCTCAATAAGTCGGGATCCCTCTTCCACCTCTAAAATGAATAAGTGCTATGCACAGTTACAAAAAATGAAAAATGAAAAAAAGAAAATGTGAAAAAATTTCGAAAAGATGAAAAATGAATAAGGTGAAAGAAGAGAAAGGCTTCTTGCATAGAGAGGTGATGCAAGTAACTCCACCGAGGTACTAACGAGGCCCACTAGCAGCGGAATGATGCTTGAGTTCCAGCGTGACTCCGCCAGGGTAATGTCCGAGACTACAGGCAATGGAGCAACACCAGAGATGAAACTAAAACTCTAACGATCATATGGTTTGTGCACCAATATAACCCTCATCCCAATCAAAACAACTGTGTTAGATTGGATTGGAATGTGTGTTGACCAACCAAGATCTTGTTAGATGCTACATCTTACAATCAAGCAAGTGTGGAAACCAGGACAAACAGAGAATTGAACAATACTTCCAGAGGTGTTAGACTTTCTTTTCATGAACAAGGTCCATTCAAAGAGCTAGATTTCTACCAGAGTCTTGCTAAGTGTTGTAGCGACTACAACCACCCTCCAAAATTTTTCCTTAGCTTTGTTTCGGAGCTTCCCTACCAACCATCCTAGCAGCGTGTCTTGCATTGTCAAGAACATATGCTTCATTGGTTTTTTAGCAGCTTTCCAGCCTGTGCATTGGTTTTTTTTCTAGCTTTCTAGCCTGTTCCACTCCGAACTTGGGCTAGTTGCTGGCTGAGCAACTCCCTCAGAATATTACACAATTCTGAAGGGGAACTATCCTACCATCCAGAAATTTTTTAAATCTTTGGGGCAGCCTGCTGGGCTCAAAAATTGCGCTATGAAGTTAGAAAGTCTTCCTTGGGAAAATTGCGCAATCTGACCTAGCACTACATCTCAGCCCAGAAAATGTGCAATTCTGGGCAGCAGTCAACTTCTCCTCCCAAAAATTGCACAATCCCTCTGGGACAGCCTGTGCAGCTCCTCCCAGAAACTGTGCAATTCTAGGCAATAGTCACCTGCTCCTCCCAAAAAATTGTGAAATACCCCTGGGACAACCAGCCCAGTTCCTCTCAGAAACTATGCAAATCCCTCTCTCAGTCAAGCAGGTTGTCGCACATGCCTTCAGGTTGAGCAGTTCCCTCCAAGACCAAGCAAAACTAATTTTCATGCATGGGCTTCTCTACCCAAAATAGAAAAAGGTAGCATGTAAAAAGAAACCCTAGATTTAGGGATCTATTTTTAACAGCTGGAGATTACACGCATAGATAATTTTAGAAACCTCTCACCAAGTGTCACTTTTTCCTATATTTATGACACGCGGGTCATAACCTTGATGTTATCAAAACTCATCAATCGGACACTACATAGCTCATTCCTCACATCGACCTTGCAGCTCTAACATCTCACATTGCATCCAAGAGTCTTCGGCACTTTCAGCTTAGCTGTTTTAGGGTAAGTCTACTTTTCATGTCTTACACTGCGTTTCTATCGTATTTTGTGTTTTGCTTTGTGTGAGTCCTGTATGCTTGATTTCAGTGAGCGCTTGCTGTTTTTTTTGATATATGTTAGCTTGTAGAAGCACCATTTCCATTTTCGTTCGCATCTCATTGTTGTCGCATGCATGACAGTATTTTTGCACTAACGGTCGTTGTTGCGGCGAATCACTTCAAACACATGCATGCTTTCCCATTTTCTGAATCTTGCACTTACTGTGCATGAATGACCATTCGCTCTTGTTTACACTCAGTATCACCATGCATTCATACTTCTCATGTTTTCATTTGCCTGTCCACGAGTCTGGGATGCCTTAGCCCAGACCTTGCCTTACCCGCCTAACATTGCACATTTCTAGAAGTGAAGGCTCTGCCTTCCCTCCAGAAATTGTGCAATTTTGGCCTAACACTGACCTCTAGGCTTCCATTGTGTAATTCTGGCTAGAATTGCCTCGCTGGCCCCAGAAACTGCAAAATGTAGTTTGCTGGTTTGCATGTCACTACTGACTGAAATTGCGCATTGCACAGTTTCAGTCCTTAGCACGCCAACCTGGACTATGCATTATGCAGTTCCAATAGTCAGTTAACCTGTTGACAGCCTGGACTATACCTTACGCAATTTTGGCAGTCAGTCTCCTAGCCTCCCAGTTGAAATTGCATAATCTTCATAGGCAGTCCTATAGGTATGTTGCATGTCATTCCTCTAGTTTGTTTTGGTTTTTGACTAACAGATTACTTGTCATGAGGGTTTCTATGTCTCCAGGTATCATAGGTGTTTGTCTCCCTCTCAACAACAACACAGGTACAATGGCTTCCAGGAGAGCAGAGTCGAAGACACCATTTAGAGCACAACTGAGGATGCAGTCGATCGAGTGTCTATGAACTTTGCCTATCTATGAAGACATCAAGTTTTTCATGGACAAGGATATCAAGATGAAATAGCAGCAATGTCACACCGAGTAGCATGATCAAAAAACAACAAAATATAGGACACCTGCATGTGACATATGTAAGAGGAAGGTTGTTAACAGCGCAGAGGCGGAAAAAAGTTGCAAGCTTAGGCAGATCCACTTGTGATGAAAGCAGCTTTGGAGATTGAGGCTATGAGGCGACAACACGACAAGAGGATCATGCAAAGGCATAGAGAGAAATAGAGAAGGAGTTGAAGGTGCTGAAGCAACAAGTCAAATAAGAACAGGAGCTGCACCGATAAGAGAAAGAGTTGCAGCAGGAATAGAAACAGCAGAAGAGGCAACATGTACAAACTAATGAAATTGTGCCCATACAGGCTATGGACCCATCCAGAAGCTGGCATGGAGTAGACAGGGTGAGCAGTGATGTTGATCGCATGCAAGGGTATTCAAGAGCATGGATGTCATTATGCACATGCATGAGATCCCAATCATTTTTCACATTCACCGAGGCGAAGACAAGAAGCAAGTCTGACTGGAGCTGAACATGTATTTTAACAAGTTGATGTGCATGGTCACTAGCACACACTTGGAGATTAGCACAAACACTATGCATCAGTATGTTGTTGGTCCGGCTACACTTAAGATGATGATGTGCATGTTATCAAAAGAGTTGGACATAGGAGCCATATCAGTGTACCCAGATGCAACGGAGGCAAGATTTCACTTTGAGCATCATGTCACCATCGAGCGCACAGACACCATCATGGACGACCAAGCTTGGCATCAGTTCGTCAGTGTCGATTAGTGCAAGGATGTCAAATATTTGGTCTTCCCACAATTATTTGAGTCTTACTAATGTCTTTCATGGATTTCTCAAGCCAATTTTGTCTCACATGGGTACATGTGCAGATTGTATGTAAAGTCTTGTCAAGTGGAAGTTCAAGTGTCAATAGCTGAATGTAACAGTCATAGAGTAGTTGAAGAGTCATGAGGGTAGATGAATAGTCAACAAAGGGGAATTTCAAGGGTCACCCCACCCTTTTCTATATGTAGTACCTCATAACTCATTGTAGAGGCTTTTGGTCAGCCAAGCTTCTGATAGGAGTATCTTAAGGAAAGCTTGGAGAGTATTGTAATGAGCCTTGGCTTCTCCACAGTGTAGAGCTAGTATATATATTTAGAGGAGCAGGTGGCAGTGACTGTAACATTTCACTATCAGGACTAGTGGTTGGTCATGGTTGTACCATATGATTGGAACTTTCACTTCTTAATATAACAGAGCCAACATGTTTCATGCATATGTTGTTATTGTATTTCAGCTATCTTGGTTACTCTAATTATATATGTATCTATTTGCTTACACATGCATGTATGGACTCTTTCTGTATAAGTATGTATGAATCTTATCGAGATGTGATGTTGGTTTAACCATCACATTTTATTGTTAGCTTACTCTCTTTCCAGTTTGTGATGCATCTTTTCTCATGTGTTCCCTTCTTAGCCGCATGATTTCAAGGTTTCCAACGAGTGCACTCACCTCACTTTCCATGTGTTAGAATCATTCATGCACCTTCCTTGGCTTGTTGCACATATCACACCCTTTATACCAACAGGGACATCTTACTTTCTTCATGCGCAACCATAGTCAAGGCGATACCATACAACCCACTGCTGGGACTCCTACACCAAACAGTTTGAGGTCTAGTTGGGACTTCTTACCAGGGAGAGCCCCTAACATGTTGGAAGGTCCAACACTGTCAAAAAGATACAACAATATGAATGGGCACATTTCACACTTAATAATCAAAAATAGAAATAATTACAACACCTATAAGAATGAAGAACTTGTTTTTGCAATCCTTCCTTCCATCCTTGAGAAAATACACCAGTTGTTGTCATCTAACTTTGCAAATTTTCATTGTGTTCTGTGATGAACCTGAGATCTAACTTTCATGATGTTGACTATTTCAAAATATCTTACACTAATTGAACACTTTTTTTAATACTTTTCCTTTTTCATTTGACGCACTCTAGCATATTAAAGGATAAACAAGCAAAATTATGACAATTTATGAAATAAGACAACTTTGTTCCAAAATGTACTTCCGAACTATAAAGTACTAATATGGTGATTAGACACAAGTAAAAAGAAAGAAGTGAGTGCTCCAAGTGATTTGATGCATATATGACAATGTTTATTAGATAAACTACCATAATCATGTTGTAGATTTGAAATAGAATAATCCCTGGGTACTACATGACTGAGGTAGAGGCATAGTCCATCCACATGAATCTCCTACTAATTGAATTTCCAATGGTTTTTTCCACAAAAAATAATTCAATCTCAACCATAATGCTACAGCTCATTGAAAGGTGCATATAAAATTTAGAATGCCCCCCAAAATGAGTGTTATTTAAGGAGTGTTTGTATTGTGTAGAGATTGTTGTATCAAAGACATGAATCAAGTATAAAATCCAATATGAAATTATAATCAATATATCCAAGCCATTAAATGAATAAGATAGATGAATATTTATTATTTACAAGATCTAGTGATAAAAGATAACACAAATGTAAATGTCTCTCATAGATAAGAAAATTTTATTATATCCAAGAAATGACCACTAAATTAAGTCAATGGAACTAAAAGATATATCCAATGTAAGTACAATTTAGAAGTGTGAACACAGTTACTAAATAAATACTAAAAGTAGACATAACATTATATGTATATCTTAGAGGTAAATATTTAGCGGCATCTCTGTGTTAAATAGAGAAGATAAAGAATGTCAATTTTTGTTAGAGAATATGCATGACATTTAATGGAAAGTATTTTAAAGATAATATGCATTCCATCACCACAACCATGAATTAAATAACAACACTAAGCCATTCATGAAGATTGAAAACATTAGTCCGTGACAGCACAAAGAGTGTTGATAGCTAGTTTTAGTCTTGGACTTTAGCGAGGAAAGATAATGAGAAATTATTTGGATTTAAAGTCTCAATAAAACATATATACGAAGAATGAAAATCATGTCCATGCATGTTTAACAATAAAATTTGAATAAATGCTTGACACCCGCTTTCCCATTCTTCCTTTGGTTCTTGCCATCTTCTGTTTGACACCTTAACTTAAGTGAGCTAGTTCATTTGAGCTAAAGCCTCATCCTATCCATTGATGTTCAATGTCAAGTAGTCTTGAATTTTTGGTTTTTCCCTTACAAATTGAAGTTAACTATGTCGTATTATCATTTCTCCGGGTGCTTCTTTTCCACTTGCCCCTTATAGGTTTTTTACAACATTTTACATAGTTTCAACTTTTGACAACTACCCTCTAATAAATTTTGGTTTTGTAATGATAGAACTTAGGAGATATAGCAAGTAATTGAGAAGCTTTCCATCTTGACTAAAAATGACAAATTTTCATATTTATAAAACTCATGTACCCTTGAAAGAAAATATAATTACACAAACAATGGGCCACCTCCAATTGTTGCAACAAGATAGGACATATAATTGCACTGGCCCTTATATTATAGATCATGAATAATTAACACTTTTGGACCAAGAAAGGCATAATCAAATAGGGTAATGTTATTCCTGGATAATACAAAATATGACACTTACCATAACTTTTGGTTATGTTGTCATGACAATTATGGTAATGATATTCATCTTAAGACACATAGAATTCATCTCTAGTTATGTGCTCTTACATTTGTGTAATGTAGTATCAACCAATGAAAATTAAAAGAGAATTTTATCGATGCAAACATTAAGTATAGGGACACTTTGAATAGGGCCATGGAGATCATTAGTGTCAGTGTCTTCACACTGCCATCAATAATAAAAATTTACTCTTTTGCATTTCATACTAGGAGTCCCATTCAGATGAATTTCATTCCATTAGGTCATGGATCTACTGATGGTAGGGTTCATCTTAGTCTTTTCCCTCATGACATATATTTGCTGACCTCCTTTTTCAGTCAATGATTCATACTTATTTTCAGTTCATTTCATCAATTAGGTCTTAGGTCTTAGGGTTTCAATTTCATTAGGTATTAGGGTTTTAACATGGTCAAATTCCAGTGACTATTGATTAATAATGGTCAGCAGACACATGAGGATGATAATAATGATCATTGTCAAATATTAAAAAGTGAAAGTCATATAAAGCCATATCTCTTTGGATCATTTCATTATGCTAATGTTGAAATTCAAATGCTAAAGGAGAGCCAAAAATGAAATTTTTGAGTGTCATTGAGCAAAGGTGTGCAATCGCTGTGTTTTTGGAGAAAATTAGACTGACGTTGCACACCAGAGGCCGGCGCTGTGCTCCTGGCCAGTGCTACGCACTTGGAAGATTTCCTCAATGCAAAACTAAACAGGCATTGCACACTTGGGTGAGGCACCGCACACCTGTTAGCCAAGCCCCAAATCATTTCAAATCGCTCAAATTTGCCTCAAATTTTCCAAGTTACCTCTTTGCAGGTAAGTGCCTCAGTGTTTCTTGTTGAAAAAGGGTTTTTATAGAAAGTTTTGGCGATTCTCTCACTCATAAAGTCAAACCCTAGTGTTTTCACCAAACTCTCTCATAAAATTTAAAATCTCACTCATTTATTGCTTTCCTATCTCATCCATTTGCTATTGTTACCTAAACCCCATTCCCTCATATAAATTTCCTAAACTCCGTTCCCTCATATATTTTCCCCAAATACCATTCCCACATACAAATTTCCCACACCCTATACATACACCCCTAAACCTTACACTATACCCAAACCCTTCTCACTCTCTAAATCTCATTCACACTCCCATTCACTCTTACCTACTCATCCATAAAATCTCTTCATACTCATCTTTCATTCATCCACTCTATCTCTTCATTCACCACAAGTGATCACAACTATAAAAGCCATGGAAAGAGACAGTGAATATGAGCTTGAAGAAGACACCCATAGTGACAGTTCGAGGGAGAGAAACATACAGCACAGGAAGCCTCATAAAGGAGAGAGGATTATCAAAGAGGAGCCCACCAGTTTGAGGGAGTTGCAAGCCTGCCCACTTGCCATTTCTTGCTTTAAACACCAGTCATGTTTTGGTTTTTGTGAAATGGTAGAAAGGGTTAAATTTCATCATGAATTAGCAAGGTTGTTTGTGACACATTTGGAAAACAATGAAGTATCCCTTACTGGAATTACATTCACCTTATCACCAGCTATCATTTCAGAGGCTATAATTATTCAAGATGTGGGTGAAAAGTGGAACAAAGGTCAGGATATTGATAGGGAGCACTATGAGCCTTACATCAAGGCTAGCTACTAAGAAAAACTCAAGAGAGTATTCCCCTTCAAGTTCTTGGAAGATAGGTTTTCTCCTTTTATGAAGATCATTATCAAGTACTTCACTTGTGAAGGTAGGTTCTCCCGATTGTATGCCTACCACATTAGACTGCTGATGCATTTCACTAGAGTAAGGATGATGAATATCCCTTACTTCATGTTTAGAAACATTGAGAAGATGGCACTTATTGTAAAGAAGAAACCATACCCCCAACAGTTAAATAGCATTTTCCACTACTCTTTGATTAAAATCATTGTTCTACATGAGCTGAACCTTTTAAACATGCCATGGGAGACTTTCATTTCTCATGAGATGTTCAAAGGCGCACAAATATTTTCATTAGTGCATCATGAAGAAGGTGGACCTTCAGGACATGAAAAGGTCAAAGAGACTGAAACTGTTGGAGTGCCAGTTTTTGTGACATATGAGAGGGGCACTAGAAAACTTTTTTCAGCTGCCAGGTGAGTATTATCTCTAGAAGGAGTGGAAGGGGTCTCGCCTTCATCATCAGGCTACAGGCAAATGCTATCTCCACAAGGAGTGGAAGGGGATTTGATTTATTCTTCAGCTAAACAGGTATAGGTTGAGCAGCAAAGCAAGGGCAAAGGTAAAGGCAAGAAAAAGATGCATAAGAAGGATCTTAGTGATGAGCAAGAAAGATATTTTGACCTTGTTAATTATGAGGAGACACAAGGAGTTGATGTCATTAACTTAGAAACTCAAGATCGAAAAACTGACAAAGACATGATCATAAGAGAAAAAGAGGCTGAGATACAAGCATTGTTGGACAACTTAGAGAGGGCTAAGTGGGTCATCAAATATCTAGAGAAAGAAAAAAAGAAATTGAGTGATAAGCAAGTCCTCATGGAGCTGCAAATGATAAAGGAAAACAGGCAAAAGGCTAAGAAGTCCAAGGTCAAGTTGACTTCAATTGAACAAGAGATTGAGAATGACCAGGAAACTTGGATTGAGAGGTTTAATATACACCTTTATGGGATGATTGAGAAGGCCAACAGAGACAAGAAGATGCTTCGCCACATGGCCTACCACTACATGACTTGCAATAAGATCTGGAATATAAGAATGAGGAAGCTTAAGGCTAGGTTGAGGAAGGCCTTAAGGAGAAAAAAGGAGCAAGACAAGTTGAAAATCTTGGTTGAATTCTCAGTAGCCCATCAAAGCAACTAATGGTGGTGCCTTGTGCCAAATTTAGGCGAGTTTTGATAAATTTTTGCCATTTTCAAATTTTGAAATTTCGAAGACAAAAAATTGCCTGGTGGTGCTGCGCTTTTCATTGGAGGACTTTTTGAAGAAATGGCTTGTATATATAGATTTACCATGATGAGAGCATCAAACCCAGAAAATCTCAGCAATTTTGGAGCAAAACTAGGTCACCAAAAGGTTAAAAAACTACTAAAAAATGACCTCTCTGCCTCTTTTTGGACACACAAAAGCAGCCTTGGGAGATTTCACTTTTGATGGGGTAAATGACCTCCAAATGCAACAATTCAAGATGTTCCAAAAACGAGACAGGAAGACCTTTTTGATGACCTATCGTGGGATCAATTTGGCTGAGGGGAAGGCCTCCAAATGTGGGTCTAAAGTGGCGTTGCGCACCTCGCCAGTGGCGCTACGCATAGAGCCAGTTTGCCCAAAAAATCCAGTTTTCGCCTAGTTTCTCTGCAAGTTAAATTTTTCTCTCTTCATGGATGAATTTATGTTTGTAATTAATGCCATGACATGTAAATGTAATTGTGAAATTATCTTAGAGGGTAGATTCATCAGTTTGAGTTGGTTTGGGGGTCATTGAATCAGTTTCCATGGTTTTAGAGGCAAGCTATTCCACTGCCTATATTCTTGTTCCTTGTTTGGAAATGGTTGTAATAGTTCCTTATCTCTTGGATTCAACCGTGATGGCTAGCATAGGTGGTTTGATGTCTATATTATGTATTTTTTTGGTCATTATCAAAGGTTGGACTCTCTTGGATGCTATGAGCTACATTGTACACCTTTATCAGCAATTTAGCAAGGAAATAAACCAGGATTTGCAGCTATTTTTATGGGCTACTTGTGGTAAAGTGTTTTTGCATAGTTTCTTCTTCTGTTATTATTTTTTCTCATGTGTTATGTGTGCCACAATCTGATTCATTCTTCTAGCTAAATGATATCAAGATAAATAGGTAGAATACATTGGTTACAGTGCTCTACCATGGGAAATCATTTAGCTTTTGATGTTTTCCACTGTTTGAGAAGGACACCTGATATTTGCATGCCCTCCTTAGCTCCTCACCAGTCTTAGACCTACCATATCACTCAATTTCAAGTGCTAAAACACCTACTGACCTTGCCCCATAGAACACCCTGCATTCCTGACTTGATTTCCCAGACCCAAAGCTGCCTACTCCATTTGATCTAGCAAAAAAACAAACAAAATCAACCAAAACCCTAGAGATACTATACCTAGCCTAAAATCCTTATTTGATCCAGTCATATTGACTAAGATTGATAAGGAGAGAGCCCTCTCCCGACTTGGTAGGGCTAGCTACCAGGTTAAGCTTGGTTTGTGGTTATCCTAGGATTGCCTTCTTTCAGCCTGAGGTCAATCTAGGCTCTAATATAGTGGTGACCATACTGGGGAAGAAAGGCAAATCACCCCAATACTATTGAGAAGTTCTGAACTTTTGGATGTTAAGTTTAGAATTCATTAGGCTGAAAAGTGGAAATTTGTAATGCAATATAAAAATCTTGAGAATTTTGAGCACACTGGCTTCAAGAAGATACACCGGGTTTAATCCTGATCCTGATTCGCCTCCCATATTTGAAAATCCTAATCTCATTCTGAGGATACTCAAGCAAGAAAGTTCATTAAGTCCAAGACCAGTTTTCAAATCTCAATCATGCCCTGTGGAGTGGCTATTCCTTGAAGATCTTCCTTTTGACGAATATTTTGGTCTCTCCCTGTTTAGAACTACATATGATAGTGAATTGTTGGACATAGTCCCAGACCCAGAATTCACCAAAGAACTTGAAATCGAAAGGGCCAAATTGCTAAGTAACCGTAACTTTCAAAACTCTCCACAGTCGTCCCTAACTACTGATCAAATTCCTCAACTCTGTGATTCAGCTTCAACATCTTTTGCCTCTCCATCATTTCCCCATATTTCAGAGAATCATCCGTCATCTCCATTTATACCTTCACTCCCTCATCAGCCTATCATTACCCCTCAAATACCCATCACTTCTACTACATCAACAACTCTTGTTGTCATAAATCCTCCTCTTTCCCCAAGACCAATTTCAAATCCGCCTTGAGTCATGGCTACCAGATATGCACCTCTCGTTCTGCCTCATAATTTGGATGATATGCCCACTAATTACCAAAGTAAGATACCTTTGTTCAATCCACTCAAAGTATCACAGTGTAGTAGCATGTTGATAGGATGAATGAATTATTTGATCTTCATGAGGTAGATGTCGAAAATGTGTCCATGAGATTATTTGTGCAGAGTTTTGGAGGCAAGGTTCGAAAGTGGTTCAGAGCATTACCAGCGGGATCTATCAATACTTTGCTGGTTCTCCATAGACAATTCCTAGACCAATGGGAGGTAAAGAAAAGTCCTCTCCAAATTCTATCTGAGTATGAAAATATCAAAAGGAATGTAGGTGAAAGTGTCCAAGATTACTGTGTAAGGTTCAATGGAGCTTATAATGCTATTCCAGCTAATATTAAACCACCGATTGGGTTAGTGTTGATCAAATTTCTAGACGGTTTTGATGCTGATATGGCATATCAGTCGCGAGAGAGAGATCCTACCACACTTGAGGACATGTAGAAGAACGCAGTGAGTGTAGAGGCAAATCTTCTAGCCAAAAGAGCAAGGATGAAAACTGAAAAGAAGGTGACTATATAGGAAGAAGCATCTTCCTCAGATGTTGAGGCAGATAATATTCTCTGGAAAATTGAGAAGATGTTTAATCGGTTGACAATTGTAGACAAGCCTGAAACAATGATCAGAAATCCCAACTTTAGAGGACAGTAGCAGCCCCAATTCAGGATTAAACAAAGGGAGCAAAAGGCACATGATCAGTCATTGTAGCAGCAGGTTAAAACTCCTTTGCAGCAAAACTATGTACATGGAATAGAGGATGAGGATGATGATGATCCGGTGGTTGAGGCGAATCATTTCTTTACTGCTGATGGTTTTCCCATCTATCCCATGAAAGATGAAGAATATTCGGAGATCCCTGATTCTCAAAAGTATGAAGATTACATACTATCAAATGAGGCAGTTTTGGAGGATGAGTCAGACGATTATCAGCGAGGATATATGAATGCGTTGACAACATAGCAGAAACAATATTCATTGAGAAGTAGAGATGTACCAGTTAATCCAGTTCAAAAGAGAAAGGAAGCACAACCCAAAAATGACTCCTCAAACATTCAGAAGAAAGGGAAGGAGCCTGCTGACCCAACTTCCAGCAAAGGATCATCTGCAAATGAGAAGACCAATCAGCAAAGTGCATCAAAAGAAAAAGTCAAAAAGAAGGACCCTCCAATCAAAGAGGTAGATAAAGTTTCAGCTTTTAGTTTAGAAAATGAGATTGCTAAATTAAAAGTTTCAATTCCTTTGACTGAATTGATGAAGAACAGTAGCTATAAACACCAAGTGTCCAAAATTTTGAACATAGATCCTTTATCTGATATGGTTAATGTAGAAGATGATCACCCTGAGCTCATTTTTGGCCCTGCCTTAGAAGGTCAGTCTGAGGATAGTGAAGTTCCTCCATTCTATATAAGCCTTAGATTGCACGAGTATGTCCTCCATAATGCCATGTTTGATTTCGTAGCTTCCTATAATCTGACGCCAAAAGCCATAATGGAGAAATTGGGCCTTGACATTACTCAAAAATATCATGACCTGTATTCTTTTGATTTGGGTAGAGTCCATTGTATTGGTCTTATTAAAGACTTAGTGGTATCTTTAGACCAAATCCCAGCAAAGAATGTTCTGATGGATGTGGTTGTTGCGGACATTCCACCTCAATTTGGTATGCTTTTGTCCAGATTGTGGGGTGCAAAGCTTAAAGGGACTTTACAACTAGATTTCTCCTATGCTACCATTCCCGTGTTTGTGATGAGCCCCAATTTTTGGTACAATTTGGGCTCATTTGGCCTACTTGCTTTGCTCAAACCATTCATCTTTTATTGCTTATGCATTCATTTCTTGGTTTATTCGTGTTGTTTGTAGGAAGAAGGGTAGGCATTCTATCTACGTGACTAATACATGATGATTTCAGGTTTTTGGCATTAAAAGGGAGCAAAGACCACGAAAAAGGAGACAAGGAGATAGTAAGGTGGCACTGCTGGTTTTTAGGAGAGGATGTCCACAGTCTTGGGGACCTTCCTCGTGATTCCCACCATAGCTCCGAGCTCCAACCAATCTCCCCACCGATCTTAGAGGCAGCCAACCATTCTACAGGAACAACAGTTACAACTGTTCTACAGGATCAGCAGTTTAACCTTCAGTTGGATAGCCGAGCTCCACAAATCAAGGAAACCTGTTGGATTATCATTTTGCATAAATACTAAGGCCGTAGCCTCTGATAGGAGCTTTTTTGAACTTTTGCATTACCATTGTAATTTTGAAGTACGAGCTACAGCTCGGTGTTGGTTCTTGTTGTAAGCCAGTTTTGGCATGACATCAGATTTTTGGTTATGAATGAAGGCAGGCAGATTTTGATCTCATTCTGAGTTTCTAAGGGAGCTATAGCTCTCAGGTTAGGGCCCAACATGAGAGCAATAGACCTCCTCTGTGTTGTAATGTTATTTTCCTTTTGTTCCAGCACTTCGTTTCTTTACTTTGACATGCAATTCGAATTTACAGTCTGCTGATTTAGTTTTTATGAGATTGAATAGGATTCGTTTATGGTGAATTTGCTTCCAGTTGCTTAGGTTAGAAGAGGATAGTTATAATTCATTGGAGCTCCAGAAAAAGGTTGAAAGGACCTCACTACCATCTCTGTTAGGGATTGGGGTGTAGTCTGAACCAACCACCAAAATCAAACGCAGTTCTTTTCACGTCCATGCAAGCTGCAACAGTTAATTTAGTCGTAGATCCATCCATGCACTTTGGTCTTGATCATTACTTCTTCATTCCACTTCCATGCACGAGTTTCTTTCACAAATTGCACTGTTGTTCATTGGTTCAAAATAGCATAGTTAACGTAGGTTAAAGAGTTCTCGTTTTTGGTGACATTCAAAGACAATTTGTTTCATCTACACTGCTCCACACCATTCCATTACCTTCCTCTTCTTGCCAACCACACCTGAAGCCACTCAACCGACCTCTGTTCAGCTCGTTTACCTTCCAGCTCTTCTATTACTCACGTAGCTCTATTTACTTAACCTTTCGTTGATCCCATCCTCCCAGCCATCGACCCACTGCATGCACTCTTTCTCCATCTGACTTCTCTTCTCCTGAGCCATCACCAGTTCCATCTCCATCTCACCTATCCTCCCATACCACTCCATCACTTCACCATCTCCCAAAACTCCCACGGTCGAACATCCTGTAGAATTTCACAGACTTCCTGTAGAACCCCTGAGTTTCCTGTAGGATCCCCTGCAGACTTCCTGTAGAAGCCTGCAAACTCGGTTGTTGAGCATCCGAACGTGGTAGACTTCTGTGGACTGATGCTAGAGATCCTCTGGGGCCTCTCCTAGCCCCCCTGACCTTGCCCATGATTTCCTTCCATTCGAACCGCTCCTGCACAGTCAAACCCTAATCAAAAGCATCATCACAATAAATCCAACCACTTAATGAAAAAATAAAAAAACATGTCTTTTAAGATGCAAGTAGCTTAGATGCATGTATTTCAGCTCACTACAAGTAATGGAATCATTGGTAGAAGTTTCATTCACAATTTTGCATTGTAAGGGCCTAGCTAGTCAAATTAGGGTTTACTAGGGTTTTCATGCTTTGTTGGCTTTCAGTTTCTTTCTGCAAGTAGATTAGCCTCCTTTGAGTTAGCTTTCGTCCATCACTCATAAAGCTTCTTCTGTGAGCATATAGAAGTTTGCTTGAGCCCTAGTGGACTTGTGCCAGCTGACCAAGTGACAGCTGCGACAAGAGCTAGTACTTGTGCATACAACACCGTCGCTTCCAAGTTTGTACGAACTACCGGGTTGATAAAATTAGAGATAGGAAGCTCCAGGAGTTGTAGCATTATTGCTACAATACTGGAGCCCACCATCTTTTTGGCGCCGTTGCCGGGGAAGCGTCAGAGTATTAGTAATTGTTGCTTTTCTTCTATTTTCTTACTCTTGCCTTCTGCTAAGTAGTTTATTTCATTTCCATTCTGCAAAAGTAGCATAGACATTTCCTGCTTTCATAGATTAGCATTTCCTGCTTTCATAGATTAGAATTTCCTGCTTTCATAGATTAGCATTTCCTTTCTGCAAGCGTAGACTAGCATTTCCATTCTTGCAATTTCGTTTGAGCAAAGTAGATTAGTTCTTTCCTGCTTTCAGTTTAATTCTGCATCTTTCATAGTTAGTTGTAGATCAATCTGTTTCAGTTTTGCAGGTACCAAAATAAAAAAAGAAGCAAAAACAATCAAAAGAAAAAGAAAGTCTTTTCCATTTCATGCCTCGTAGGAACCGAGATAGATCAGGCAAATTCCTACCAAACACCCCCACCACATCACTGAGTCACCCTTCTCTCTTCTTTGGTGACAGTGACCCAGAAGAACTTATAGGTGAACATCCCGAGATATACAAAGATCCTATAGTAGAAGAAGAGTTAGAGACCACTCCATCTGAAGCTATGGCTGACAATAGAAGAGAAGATGAGAGAATAGAAGGTGCCTTCCCCATTCGAGAGACCAATGGAGAAATGAAAATGAAGAACATTAGCCCCTCCGCCTTACCTCACTTCCATGGGCTGACTACTGAAGATCCTGATACCTTCCTGTTTGAGTTTGCTGTCCTTTGTAGAACCTATGACTATACTGAAGATGAGCAAAAGCTGAAACTTTTCCCTTCCACTCTTAAGGATGCAGCATTACGCTGGTTCATGGGCTTACCTGGGAATAGTATCACGACTTGGGCTTAGATGCAGCAAGCTTTCAATACCAAGTACAGGGATTATTGTAGGTCTAAGGAAACCAAGGGAGAAATCTTTCAGATGACCATGGGAAATGATGAGTCCTTACAGGATTATGAGGAGAGGTTCCAACTAAGCTACAAGCGGGCCAGGTGCACACTTGACCCTGAATCCCTCAAGTTGGTCCTGCTCCGAGGAGTCCCTGAAGACCTCTTAGATACCCTTCACATGTTAGCTGGGGGGGACATTTACCAACTGCCTTATGAGGACATCAAGACTGTGTTTAGAAACCACTCCAGGGCAGCTAGGAAATGAGGTAGAGGAAACCTCCCCTCAACTAGTGTCCCTTTCTCCAAACATGAGCTTGCAAATCAATTAGAAGATCTCAAGAGTGAGGTGAGACAGACCATTGCCATGCAGCTGGACACATTCAGAATTCAGCAAAAGAAAGAAGAAGCTGAGAGAGCCTTGGCTGTCTTCTGCCCTAGGTGCACAAGGAAACACCCTAAGAACGAATGTCCATTGCATTCGGTTGAAGTGTGTTTCGTTTGTGAGGAGGACCACCCCACAAATCAGTGTCCAACCTTACCTGGGTTTAAAACCATGTACCAAGGGACAGAAGCTCCCACTGAACCTCTCTATTACCTCAACCAAAGGAGGCCACAAGGATCTAGACCTTATTAGCAGGGGATGCAAGGGGCACCTCAAGCTTATTACAACCCCAACCAATCAACTCCTATGCCTTCCTGGGGTCCCCCTGCTCATCCTTCCTGGTCCATGCCTCCTCCATGGTCTTATCCACCTCAGTACCCTACTCAACCTACTTCTCATTCATATCATTCACATGCCCAGCCACAGCCTCAATGGAATGCACCTCAATCGGGGTGGAGGCCCCAATACAACACTCCTCCCGCCATCTTGCCTCCACCACCAGTTCAACCTCAGCCATTACCTCCTGCTCCTCCAAGGAAACCTCAAATGCCTGCTCAACCGAACCCAAACCCCAACAATAGACAGGCCCAACAGGTATACACTGGGGAAACCTCATGCCCTACCTATGCTGTGGAGATCCAGGAGATCAATCTTCGATCTGGAAAGACTCTACCAGATCGCCAACTTCCTCCCCCAGAGGATGAGGAAGATAAACAGGAAAGTGAACCAAAGGCTATTCCACCCTTTCCTGAGAGACTAACAGCCACCACACAACCCAACCCAGAGGAGGATGAGCTTCTGGGAGAGCTCAAGTAGTTGTGTGTGAAAATAACCCTTCTCCAAGCCATTAAGGATGTGCCAATATACAACAAACTGGTTAAGGAGAAGTGTTTCAAACACCCAGGCAGACGGAAGAAAGATGCTTCAACTATCAATGTCATAGGACAGTTGTCTGAACTTATGTTAGGACAAGTCATCTGCCCAAAGTACCTAGATCCTGGAAGTCCTGTAGTAGATGTCCACATCAATGGCACCATTATACCTCACACCTTGATTGATCTGGGGGCTGCCATTAATGTGATGACCAGGGATACCATGCTTAAATTCAATCTTCAGGGTTCCTTGAGGAAGACCTCGACAGTACTGCAACTGGCAGATCGCTCCACCGTGACTCCCGAAGGGATTGTGGAGGATGTCTTGGTCTCTATTGACTCTTGGGAATACCCTGCAGACTTCCTGGTTCTGCAACCAAAGGCAAAGCTTACTGGATATCCCCTCATTTTGGGAAGGCCTTGGTTAGCCACTGCAGATGCCTACATTAGTTGCCGTGCAGGAAATATGACCATAAAAAATGGTCCTATGTCCAAGCAGCTAGTCCTATACCCTCCTGCCCAACCCTCCTTAGAGCATGACTTACCTCTCTGGTTGGAAGAAGGAGAGGAAGACGAGGTGTACTCAGCACCTCTGTGCACCTTAGATACCACTAGAAGAGACCCCCCAACCGAGGATGACTTGATCGAGACCTTGATCCAGAATCCACCTTCCAGTGCACTACCCTTAGAGAAATTGGTGGAGGATGCCCAAGCTAGCACCTTAGTGGATCTTTGTACAGCCAACCCTGTCACTCCCAGAGTTAAGAATGTGGAGTTCAGCCCTGAGAGAGCATTAAATATCACCTCCTCCCTATCTCCTTCCCAGGAAAAGGAGCTGTGTAGCATGTTGGCCAGCCACTTAGATGCTTTTGCTTGGAGCTATAAGGAGATGAAAGGAGTTCATCCTTCAGTTTGTACCCATCATATATACATCAAAGAGGATTGTAAACCGGTTAGGCAACCTCAGAGGAGAATGAATCCAGCTCTTAAGGACATTGTCAAGGAAGAATTGCAAAAACTGTTGGATGCAAGATTCATCTACCCCATCTCAGATAGTGAATGGGTGTCCCCTCTAGTGTTGGTTCCCAAGAAAAATGGAAAGTGGAGAATCTGTGTGGACTACCGAGAATTGAACAAAGCTACCAAGAAAGACCATTTCCCTCTACCTTTCATAGATCAAGTGTTGGATAGACTGGCAGGAAAGAAGTTCTTCTCTTTCCTCGATGGGTTTAGCGGGTACAACCAAATCCAAATCAGCCCGGAAGACCAAGATAAGACCACCTTCACTTGTCCTTGGGGTACCTTTGCCTATCGAGTCCTTCCCTTTGGGCTATGCAATGCTCCTGCTACCTTCCAGAGAGCTGTCTTGAGCATCTTCTCGGAGCTGGTCCATGATGCAGTAGAAATCTATATGGATGACTTTACTCCTTATGGGGCCAACTTCCAGGAAGCATTGTCCAACCTGGGAAAAGTCCTAACCAAATGCATTGAGATGAACTTGCCCCTTAGTCCTAAAAAATGTGAATTCCTGATGACTGAAGGGACCGTGCTAGGCCATACCATTTCTTGCCAAGGGTTGCAGGTGGATCCTAACAAAATTGCTCTCATCAAGAAGGTTCCACCTCCTCAAAAGGTAACGGATGTTCGGAGTTTCTTGGGATTAGCAGGATACTACCGGAGATTCATTAAAGATTTCAGCAAGCTAGCCTCGCCATTGTTTGGCCTGTTGGCAAAAGATGTGGAGTTTAATTGGACTGACGATTGTCAGAGGGCTTTAAATGAATTGAAGGACAAGTTGGTGTCAGCCCCAATCTTGAGAGGTCCAAACTGGGCCTTACCTTTCCACATCCACACTGATGCCTCGAACAAAGCCATAGGTGCAGCTTTAGGACAAGTTGAGCAAAAACTTCCATATGCCATTTACTTTGTTAGCAAAAACTTGACCAAAGCTGAGCTGAATTACACTGTAACCGAGAAAGAATTCTTGGCTGTGGTCCATGCACTAAACAAGTTCCGACATTATATTACTGGCTATCAAACATTTGTACATACTGACCATGCTGCAATCAGATATTTAATGAATAAACCAGATGTGAATGCTCGTATTATTAGATGGTTACTTTTATTGCAGCAGTTTGATTTGACCATTGTTGACAAACCAGGTAGAGAAAATGTTGTTGCTGACTTTTTATCTAGATTGGATTTGTCTGCAGATGAGGATGGAACAGTGGATGACCAGATGCCCGATGAACATCTGTTTGCTATTTCAGTACTCTCTCCATGGTTTGCTGATATAGAAAACTACCTTGTTTCAGCACAGTTCCCTCCGCACCTATCTTCCAGAGAGAAGAGCAGAACCATCAGAAAAAGTGCCTCATTTACTTGGATCGGGGGCAATCTGTTCAAGCTTGGCCCCGATCAGATCTTAAGGCGTTGTGTAAGGGAGGAGGAAGTCTTTGATATCCTCCTCACTTGTCATGATGGGCCTTGTGGAGGACATTTTGCAGCAAAGAGAACTGCCTTCAAAATCCTGCAGGCAGGCTACTATTGGCCCACACTTCATCAAGATGTCAGAAGATATGTCAGCCAGTGTGACCAATGCCAAAGAATGGGGAAACCGACCCAAAGGGATGAGATGCCTCTCCAACCTCAAGTGACTCTTGAGCCATTTGAGAAGTGGAGCATGGAATTTGTGGGCCCAATCAACCCTCCTTCGAGGCAAAGGTCTTACATCATTGTGTGTACTGACTACTTGACAAAGTGGGTAGAGACTAAAGCAATCAAAGCAGCAACAGAAGAAAAGGTTGCCGAGTTCCTAAGAGAAAACATCTTCTATAAGTTTGGCTATCCAAGAGAGCTGGTCACCGATCAAGGGAGCCAGTTCACCTCCAACCTAGTTGAAGATCTACTAGCTCATCACAAGATCAAGCATAGGACTTCCACCCCTTATCACCCTCAAGCAAATGGGCAGGTGGAAGTCACCAATAGAGCATTGGAAGGGATCTTGACTAAGGTGGTGAGCAGCCGCAGAAAGGACTGGGCAGATCGCCTGGTTGAAGCCACATGGGCTTACAACACCACTTGGAAGACCACCATCGGCTTCACACCTTATGAGCTGGTCTATGGGAAGAAAGCTTTGCTGTCCATTGAGTTTGAATACAACACTTTGAGGATGGCAGCTCAGCTGGACCTAGATCTCAGCCATGCACAGCAAGAAAGGTTATTGCAGCTGAATGGATTGGATGAGCACCGAATGCAGGCCCTCCTTCACTCAGAAGTGGTTCAACTTCAGAGAAAGGTGTGGCATGACCAACATCTCCATGACAAGCAATTTTAGCCGGGAGATTGGGCTTTGTTGTATGACTCCATATACAAAGATTTCAAGGGGAAGCTGAGAACCAGATGGCTAGGACCATATGCAGTGGAAAAATGCCATGACAATGGATCTGTCCTTATTCGAACCATTGATGAGGAAGCCATTCCCATGCTTGTCAATGGGCATCGATTGAAGATCTACAGGAGACCTCTCTCAAGACAAGAGTTCATCAAAACTATGGAGAAATCTGTATTGGTCATAGAGAAGGGTTTTGCCTCTGCTTTGGGCATACCCTGAAGGATTTAAAAAAAAAAAGAAAAAAATAATAAAGATCCTTGGGTGAAAACCTCTCTGAGGCGCCCAAGGCAGGTGGTAGGGGTGAAAACCTCATTGAGGCGCCCCTATTGTCTTTCAAAAAAAAAAGGAAAAGGTTTGAGAAAGATCCTTGAGTGAAAACCTCTCTGAGGCGCTCAAGGCAGATGGCACGGGTGAAAACCTCTTTGAGGCGCCCCTGTTATCTTTCAAAAAAAAAAAAAAAGAAAAAAAAAAAAAACAATAAGCAAAATATGGTAAAATTGCATGCAGGTTGCAAATGTTCTATGGAGGGGAGGAAGCCTCTCAACTCAAAGCCAAGGGTCCTTATCATGCTGTCAAGGGACCTCACCAACACCTCCTCCAAGGATACCCATGTTTTTTCAAGGTATGTGCAATTTTATCATGGTTTGAATCTTCTACAGGAAGATGCAGTCTTTCTACAGGAAGACGCGGATTTTCTACAGGAAAGTGCAGACTTTCTACAGGAAGCTCTGTGTTCTACAGGAAACTTCCTGTAGAAGTTTGGGACGGCCCAGAATTCATTTTAAAAGGAGATCTAGAGACTAAGGATCGGTTTGGACGCATGCAAGCCTCTGATTGGCACCCTTGCACATTGTTGTTACCTTGCTCCACCATCCTTGTCGACATGCAACCAAGTTCCCTGCACTAGCAAAGCAGATCGATGAGTTCTCGCAGGAAAAGCCATTTTCAAAGATAAACAAGTGCTGAGATCTCATACCACAGGCATCAGAAGCTCTGAGAGCATGATCGAAAGGCCAGATCCTCCGTCGTGCAGCATGCACCCAAGGAGGAAGAACTGTTACGAGACACCCCGCGGGAATCCTGTAACAGTTAAACCTGCTAGAGTGATACCGTTCACAGCACCGCCATCTGCAATGAAACGCGGGCGCATGCAACCAAAGTATCGACTCCATCATCGGCAGCCTGTAACCATGAGCCTCCGGGTCTGTGTAAGTTCGCATGTAGCAGGTAGATCCACTCACCATCGTCCAAAAACTAGAAAAATCGTGTGCAGCCACGCAGGTAAGTGTCTCGACCCTTCCTTCCATCAAATCGCATGAATTTTACTTTGAATTGTCTGCACAGCGTAAAAGTGAATGGTTGAGTGGCCGTATGGCCAGTCGACTGGCCACGTCGGCTAGTTATGGTATAGTTGGATGTTTGGGTGGCGGCCACGACAAAGAGAATGAGCAGCACGCACGTGAGAACACTCCCGTCGGAAGCAATGAGTTTAATAGAAAGAGGCGGCGGCAGATCTGTGGGAATGGATGCGGCAGTAAGTGAATACGCAGGCGAATGATGGATGACGTCGCCCAACGGTCCGGCGGGGACAGCTCACCCCCCACGCCACGGATTGCGTCGATTCAAAATCTAATCGGCTAGATTGTGCACATGCATTTATCAACCACCACTTCAAACTCGAGTGGCTATTCTGATCTCCTCTGCACTTTGATACGCCGAGATTTTGGCTACCAGAATGCCGGTGAAGCACACCTCGAGCGCAGGCCAACTACAGTCCTCCCCGAAATCTGCACACTGCTCCTACAGGAACACAGTTTCTACAGGAACGTAGTCTCTACAGGGACGCAGTTCTACAGGAAGGCGGGTTCCCCACGTAAAAAAAGGTGGCAGAAAGAGGTAACCCTGAAACTCTTCATGCAATTGGTTTTCAAAGGTGGCAGGATCATCGTCCACAGTCTGGTCATAAAGATATCGGTGAAATTCTTGTTTGCTGTGCCTATACTGTCATTCTACAGGATGTCAGTGTAATTAGACTGTGTTGAATTTTGTGGATTATGTGCATGCTCTATCTCAGTAGACCAAATCTCTTTCGCATTTGCCACCTTTAGTTAAAACAACCGTGTTCATCATGCCGGGTGGGTTTATTAGACGGGAACCCACCGATTCAACCAAGTTAAGGGAAAACCAGGAGGTGGTAGAACTCTTCACACGGGTTCAATGGATATCTTTTTGTGATAAATTGCAGGGTTACGATGATGAAGTGGCCGACGAATTTCTGCAAGCTCTAAGGCCGAAATCCAAAACGTTGGCTACAGTAACCTTCAGGGGCCTAAGCCTCAAGCTCACCCCACAGTATATCAGTCAGATTACAGAACTTCCTATGGGTTTGCCGTGGGATAAGGAAGAAAGAAAGCTGAGCCAGCAGGCAAAGAAAGAATTCTTTCCACCTGAGGAGGAATTCTCGGAGGACAAAAATGGGGTGCGAAGAATGAATCTGTTGCCACCATGGAATGAAGTCAGTTTGCAAATCATGAAATATATAACTTGTGAAGGCCGTTTTAGCATCGTGTATGCCTATCACTTTCGGTTGCTCACTGAATTAAGGCACCAGATTGATCTTCCTGTAGAACAAAAACAGAGCATCCCTTATTTCCTATTGCAGTCTCTAATGGAGTGTGCTACCAAGCTAAAAGAGGGCATACCAGATCAGATAGCCCACCATGGGCTGATAAAGCTTCTTGTGGAGGATGCACTACATTCATATAAGGTTCCCCTCTCATGGGAATCCTTCCGGAATTTGACAAGAGATGGAGACATTAAAATGTTGATCAAAGAAACAGGGTCCTCCAGCAGTGAGGAACAAGAAGCAGTGGCTGAGGAAAAGAGAGAAAAAGGCCAGAAGACCCCGACCACAGTGCAGAAGAAAGAACAAAAGAAGAAGCATGAGGAAAAGGATGACAAAGAAAAAGGTGGCACACCTATCTTGTCAGCAAGAGAAAAGAGGCTGAAGAGCAGAATGGACAAAGCTGAGGTGGTCCACGTCAGCCCAAGTACCTCATCAGCACCTGCAACCAAAGCAAAAAGCAAAACCCACGCGACTAAGCAAGAAAAGGTGGTGACACCTGTGTCTACAGGAAAGCAGAAGCAGGCTTCTACAGGAAGCCCGAAATTGGAAAAAGGGGCTTCTACAGGAAGCCCAAAAATCATTGAGAAACAGGCTTCTACAGGAAGCCTGAAGACAGAGAAAGGGTCTTCTACAGGAAGCCCGAAAATTACCAAAGCAGGGGCTTCTACAGGAAGCCCGAGAGTGGCTAAAACCGGGTCTTCTACAGGAAGCCCAAAATTGGTAAAGAAAGGATCTTCTACAGAAGGCCCGGAAGTGGGCAAAGCAGGGTCTTCTACAGGAAGCCCGAAATCTGAAAATAAGGGACCCTCTACAAGGAGCTCTGAGAAAGCAAAATGCAAGAAAGAGAAGGCTGGTATTCTCGAAAAGGAGGCAGCAGCTGCGCTGGCTGCCCTCAGTACACCTCCAAAGCCGAAGGAGAAGAGAGAGAGGGAGACCCCTCTACCATCTGAAGCCAGGAGAAGTAAGAGGATAAACACGGGCAAGCCGCAGCCGCCACCTAGCAGCCAAACCATTTTAGGGGATGTCCCTACTTCACCCAGTGCAAGAACCCCCTCTAAAACATCAGCCACCCCCGAGAGGGGAAGCCCAAAAATAACTTCCTGGACACGAAAAATAGGCCAATCGCCTTCCGAAGCCCGGCTCAAGGAAATGGAAAAGGGGGAAGAAGCGCCACCCTCGTCACCACCAGGGGCAGAAAAGGCAGGGCCACCAAGAATAGGAAAGGAAGAGCATGCTCCGGGCTCTAGTTCTCGGCCAAAGACGAGGAGCCAGAGGAAAGTTTCTCAAGGATGAGCAAATAGTTTAGCTGGGGGGTGATGATGAGCCCCAATTTTTGGTACAATTTGGGCTCATTTGGCCTACTTGCTTTGCTCAAACCATTCATCTTTTATTGCTTATGCATTCATTTCTTGGTTTATTCGTGTTGTTTGTAGGAAGAAGGGTAGGCATTCTATCTACGTGACTAATACATGATGATTTTAGGTTTTTGGCATTAAAAGGGAGCAAAGACCACGAAAAAGGAGACAAGGAGACAGTAAGGTGGCACTGCTGGTTTTTAGGAGAGGATGTCCACAGTCTTGGGGACCTTCCTCGTGATTCCCACCATAGCTCCGAGCTCCAACCAATCTCCCCACCGAGCTTAGAGGCAGCCAACCGTTCTACAGGAACAGCAGTTACAACTGTTCTACAGGATCAGCAGTTTAACCTTCATTTGGACAGTCGAGCTCCACAAATCAAGGAAACCTGTTGGATTATCATTTTGCATAAATACTGAGGCCGTAGCCTCTGATAGGAGATTTTTTGAACTTTTTCATTACCATTGTAATTTTGAAGTACGAGCTACAGCTCAGTGTTGGTTCTTGTTGTAAGCCAGTTTTGGCATGACATCAGATTTTTTGTTATGAATAAAGGCAGGCAGATTTTGATCTCATTCTGAGTTTCTAAGGGAGCTATAGCTCTCAGGTTAGGGCCCAACCTGAGAGCAATAGACCTCCTCTGTGTTGTAATGTTATTTGCCTTTCGTTCCAGCACTTCGTTTCTTTACTTTGACATGCAATTCGAATTTACAGTCTGCTGATTTAGTTTTTATGAGATTGAATAGGATTCATTTATGGTGAATTTGCTTCCAGTTGCTTAGGTTAGAAGAGGATAGTTATAATTCATTGGAGCTCTAGAAAAAGGTTGAAAGGACCTCACTGCCATCTCTGTTAGGGATTGGGGTGTAGTCTGAACCAACCACCAAAATCAAACGCAGTTCTTTTCACGTCCATGCAAGTTGCAACAGTTACTTTAGTCGTAGATCCATCCATGCACTTTGGTCTTGATCATTACTTCTTCATTCCACTTCCATGCACGAGTTTCTTTCACAAATTGCACTGCTGTTCATTGGTTCAAAATAGCATAGTTAACGTAGGTTAAAGAGTTCTCGTTTTTGGTGACATTCAAAGACAATTTGTTTCATCTACACTGCTCCACACCATTCCATTACCTTCCTCTTCTTGCCAACCACACCTGAAGCCACTCAACCGACCTCTGTTCAGCTCGTTTACCTTCCAGCTCTTCCATTACTCACGTAGCTCCATTTACTTAACCTTTCGTTGATCCCATCCTCCCAGCCATCGACCCACTGCATGCACTCTTTCTCCATCTGACTTCTCTACTCCTGAGCCATCACCAGTTCCATCTCCATCTCACCTATCCTCCCATACCACTCCATCACTTCACCATCTCCCAAACTCCCACGGTCGAACATCCTGTAGAATTTCACAGACTTCTTGTAGAACCCATGAGTTTCCTGTAGGATCCCCTGCAGACTTCCTGTAGAAGCCTGCAAACTCAGTTGCTGAGCATCCGAACGTGGTAGACTTCTGTGGACTGATGCTAGAGATCCTCTGGGGCCTCTGCTAGCCCCCCTGACCTTGCCCATGATTTCCTTCCATTCGAACCGCTCCTGCACAGTCAAACCCTAATCAAAAGCATCATCACAATAAATCCAACCACTTAATGAAAAAATACAAAAACATGTCTTTTCAGATGCAAGTAGCTTAGATGCATGTATTTCAGCTCACTACAAGTAATGGCATCATTGGTAGAAGTTTCATTCACAGTTTTGCATTGTAAGGGCCTAGCTAGTCAAATTAGGGTTTACTAGGGTTTTCATGCTTTGTTGGCTTTCAGTTTATTTCTGCAAGTAGATTAGCCTCCTTTGAGTTAGCTTTCGTCCATCACTCATAAAGCTTCTTCTGTGAGCATATAGAAGTTGGCTTGAGCCCTAGCGGACTTGTGCCAGCTGACCAAGTGACAGCTGCGACAAGAGCTAGTACTTGTGCATACAACACCGTCGCTTCCAAGTTTGTACGAACTACCGGGTTGATAAAATTAGAGATAGGAAGCTCCAGGAGTTGTAGCATTATTGCTACAATACTGGAGCCCACCAGTTTGGCCAATTGAGAAAACTATACAGGGAAAAGAAAATGATATACATGATTACAAGCAAGGAGAAACCGCTTAATCATCCAATTAATGTTGTACATACAGATTTAGAGTCATTTGTATTATATTCAGATAGTAGTTTGAATGATGTTGATAGTCAATTAGTTGAAGTAGAAGTTATGCTAGAGATTTCAGAAAAATTTAGAGCAGTCCTTAGCCAAGAAAGACAAAAAATTGCAAGTACCTCTGAGTAGTCCACATACAGACAGCAGCAAAAAGGTAATGAACAACAGCAAAATGAAGAGTTTAGTCAAAGTGAAAAAGAGAAGGAAATAGAATTTCAGCATTTAGAAGAAGCAGGTCTATGGAGCATGGATTTTGATGGAGCTGTGGGTAAGGATGGTGTCGGCATAGGGATTTGGATTCGTAGCCTTGCTTTGCAGCCAAATAAAGTCCCTAGTAATATTAGAATTTGTTCATATAAATTGGCCTTTGATTGTTCTAACAATGAAGCCGAATATGAAGTGCTGATCGTAGGGTTGAAAATTCTCAAAAAGCTGAACGCAAAAAGGATATCATTCTATAGAGATTCGAAGCTGATAATCAAGAAAGTCAAGGGTGAATATCAAGCCAAACACCCACGAATGAGGGCCTACCAAAATGAAATTTTAGATATCTTAAGGATGTTTCCAGATTATACCTTGACAACAGTACCTCGTGCTCAAAATGTTACTGCAGATTCTCTTGCCACTGCTGCAAGTAATTTGAAGATTCCTATGAATTCCAACAACAAGTTTGAGATCCATGTTAAAAACCGCCCTGTTGTTCCGGGCAATTTAAGGTATTGGCAAGTGTTTTGGGATGATAAGGAGATCAATACCTTTTTGCAGAATGAAGGGAACTACAAGGATGCTTCCATAAATGTTAACTATGATATCAATGAACCGGAAATTGAGGTGAATCAAATGGAAATATTGCAGCTGAAGGACAACATCATCCCTAAAGGTCTTATACCTTTAGAAGAACTTTTCGATCAAGATGATGTGGCTATAAATCCAAACTTGGTGCCTGCAGACAAAGGTGTAGGGGATGTGAATCTCAAAACAACAGATAAGCCCAAGTTTGTGAGATTTTCAAAAACATTGTCTCCTGAGGTAAAGTCTAAATATGTTAGATTATTATCTGAATTTGCTGATGTGTTTTCTTGGGATTATTCAGATCTAAAGGTGTATAACAAAGACATAACTCAACATACTATTCCCATCAAGCCAAATCAGAAGCCATTCCGACAGAAGCTGAGAAGAATCAATCCCAAGTTGTTGTCGTCCATTGAAAAAGAGGTAAATAGATTGTACAAGGCTGGTATAATTGTCTCAATCAGATTTTCTGATTGGATTCCGAATCTTATTCCTATGAGAAAGAAGACAAGGGAGATCAAATTGCGTATCGATTTCTGGAATCTAAATAAAGTGTCATTGAAGGACAATTACCCACTGCCAAAGATGGATCATATCCTCCAGAGAGTGGTTGGAGCATCGCGCATGTCACTACTCAATGGATATTCAGGGTATAATCAAATTTTAGTACATGAGGATGACCGAGATAAGACTACATTTACCACCCCTTGGGGAACGTTTCATTATGCTAAAATGCCATTTGGTTTGAAAAATGCTGGAGCCACATTTCAGTGTGCAATGTACATCGCTTTTGCCAATGAAAAGGATGTATTTCTGGTTGTATATTTAGATTATTTAACATTGTTTTCAGGTTCAGATGATGAGCATCTTCACCATTTGAGGATTGTGTTTCAGCGATGTAGGAAATTTTGGATATCACTCAATCCAAAGAAAATTCTCTTTTCCATGGATGAAGGGAAGCTACTTTGCCATATTATCTCAAAAGAAGGAATTCACATTGATCCTTCAAGGTTAGAAGCAATTCAGCAGATATATTTTCCTAGGAACAAGAAAGAGATACAAGCTTTTAATGGTAAGATGAATTTCCTACAAAGATTTGTACCAAATCTAGCTAAGCATTTGAGAGAAATTACTAATATGTTAAAGAAGGATAGCGTGGTAAAATGGACGGAAGATGCTATGAAATCATTTAATTTGGTAAAGTATGCTTTATCTATAGCCCCAGTTTTGATTAGTCCTGATTATACACAAGATTTCATTTTATTCTCATTTGCATCTGAGCATACCATGGCAGCAGTTTTAATGCAGAAGAGAGATCAACTAGAAAAGCCCATTGCATTTTTCAGCAGGACCATTAGAGATGTTGCTTTGTGGTACAACATAATTGAGAAACAAGCTCTTGCCCTTGTCAAAGATTTGAAGGACTTCAGAGTGTATATTCTGCACTCTCACATCATAGCATATGTTCCTAACACAACGGTTAAGGATGTGCTGGTACAAACCAATCCGGAAGGAAGGCAGGGAAAATGGATTGCAGCAATGTTAGAATACGATTTGGAGATCAAGCCTACAAAGTTGATCAAAGGACAAGGCCTAACGAGGCTAATGGCGGAATCAAATTTTCATGCTTTAGATATAAATCTTATTGCAGCCATGTCCGAAGATGAAGAAGAAAGCTCCCTGATTCAAGTGTCTGAAATGTTCCTTCAGTCACCATGGTATTCAGATATTGTGTATGTACTTTAGCACCTCTCACCACCTCCGGGGATGACAAAGAACAAAGGTAGATCTCTCAAACTTAAAGCTGCTAAATTCTGCATTTTGAATAATGCTCTTTATTGGAAGGATCCAGGAGGTGTTTTGCTGAACTGTTTAATTGAAGATGAAGCCCAGCAGGTGATGAGTGACTTTCACAAAGGTGATTGTGGTGGTCACTTGTTCTGAAAGACAACAACAAACAAAATACTGAGAGCATATTATTACTGGCGAACCTTATTTTCAGATGTTTACAAAATAGTCATGAGCTGTCATGAATGTCAGGTCTTTTAGGGTAAAAGAAAATTGTTGCCTCTTCCTCTAAAACCGGTTGAAGTCAATGCACCCTTTCAGTAGTGGGGACTCGATTTTATTGGGGAAATCCATCCAACATCGTCAGCTTAGCACAAGTGGATCCTAATAGCAACCGACTATTTTACCAAGTGGATTGAAGCAATCCCAACCAAACAGGCAATAGATGCAGTAATCATTCAATTTTTGGAATCAAATATTTTATCTCGTTTTGGTTGTCCTAGTAAAATAATCATAGATAATGCATCTGCATTCAAATCCAAGAAGATGATCGATTTTTGCAGCAAGTATAAGATTACCTTGGGTCATTCTACAGCATATTATCCGCAAGGTAATGGTTTGGTTGAATCATCCAATAAGTCATTGGTGAACATCATCAAGAAGCTGTTGGAAACAAATAAGAAAGGCTAGCATAAAAAGTTAGTTAATGCCTTGTGGGCTGACAGGGTGAGCCAAAAGAAGTCCATAGGTATGTCTCCATTTAAAATAGCTTATGTAATTGACATAGTCTTTCCGACATCTCTTGCAGTTCTGGTTGTGAAACTTTTACAGGAGGCTGGCAGTGAGGAAGATGATTTTCAGTGAAAAATCAATCAGATGATCCATTTACAGTAGACAAGGGAGGAAGTTTTCCAAAACATTTTTAGATTACAAGAGAAGATCAAAAAGATCTATGACCAGAAAACAAAAGCATATAAATTCCAACTTGAGGATGTAGTGTTACAGTGGGATGCTAGGAATGATGATAAAGGAAAGCATGGTAAGTTTGAAAATTTATGGAAGGGACCCTAAAAGATTGCTACATACAGAGGACAAAATGCATTTCTACTCAAAGAGATGGATGGACAAGATTGTTCAGGAGGACCAGTCAATGGTAGGCTCCTGAAGCACTACTTCTTCTAAGGTGATTTCTGAAATCATGAAATGATCATTGTATATACCATTTTCCTTTTCATTGCAACTATTCAAAGGTACACAATCATTTCAGCTTGGGGCCCGAGGTGAAGGCTATAAAGTTGAGTGATTTGTCTCAGTTTGTGTATTTAATTCAATCTTTGAGTCCGAAGTCAGTTTTTATAGTGTCAATTTCAATTTTTGAAGTATCTTGACCATATTGCCTAATGGATGAGGCACTAGTCTACTTGTTCCTAGAGATCTATGGTTCTTGGCACCTCTAAGGAGCTACCATCCCCATTGGAGCCAATGTTAGTGTCAGTGTCTTCACATTGCCATCAGTGATCAAAATTTACTCTTTTTCATTTCATACTAGGAGTCCCATTATGATGAGTTGCATTCCATTAGGTCATGGATCTACTGATGGTAGGGTTCATTTTAGTTTTTTCCCTCATGACATATATCTACTGACCTCCTTTTTCAATCAATGATTCATACTTAATTTAAGCTCATTTAATCAATTAGGTCTTAGGTCTTAGGGTTTCAGTTTCATTACGTATTAGGGTTTTACCATGGTCAAATTTCAGTGACTATTGATTAATAATGGTTAGCAGACACATGAGGATGATAATAATGATCAGAAAAGTACTAATTTCTTAATTGGTAAGCCTAATAAAGTTCTCACCTCAAAACTAGTTTTGAGGTGAAAACAAAGCATTTGTAATTTATTGTTAAATTTCATGTAATTTTATTGATTTCATATGTAATAAATGGTTCCATGCTGCTCCTGGTCACCTGGTGATATCGCCAAGTACTTGCCACTACTAAAAGTCAAATAAATTGAGCATCAATTCACCTATCCAAGTAAAATATCAAGCATCCAAGAAACATAGTATTTGAAAAAGCACATAGACATTACAAAAGTGGGTTTTCACCGTCAAATATTAAAAAGTGAAAGTCATATAAAGCCATATCTCTTTGGATCATTTCATTATGCTAATGTTGAAATTAAAATGCTAAAGGAGAGCCAAAAATGCAATTTTTGAGTGTCATTGAGCAAAGGTGTACAATCGCTGCATATTTGGAGAAAATCAGACCGGCGCTACACACAAGAGGCCGGCGCTGCACTCCTGACTGGCACTACGCACCTAGCAGATTTCCTCAGTGCAAAACTAAATGGGCTCTGTGCACCTGCGAGGCACTGCGCACCTGGGTGAGGCACTGCGCACCTGGTAGCCAAGCCCCAAATCGTTTCAAATCGCTCCAATTTGCCTCAAATTTTCAAAGTTACCTCCTTGCAAGTAATTACCTCAGTGTTTCTTGTTGAAAAAAGGTTTTTATAGCAAGTCTTGGTGATTCCCTCACTCATAAAGTCAAACCCTAGTGTTTTCACCAAACTGTATCATAAAATTTAAAAGCTCACTCATTTATTGCTTTCCTATCTCATCCATTTGCTATTGTTCCCTAAACATCATTCCCTCACATAAATTTCCTAAACACCATTCCCTCATATATTTCCCCAAATCCCATTCCCACATACAAATTTCCCACACCCTATACATACACCCCTAAACCCTACACTATCCCCAAACCCTACTTACTCTCTAAATCTCATTCACACTCCCATTCACTCTCACCTACTCATCCATAAAATCTCTTCATACTCATCTTTCATTCATCCACTCTATCTATTCATTCACCACAAGTGATCACAGCTATAAAAACAATGGAAAGAGACAGTGAATATGAGCTTGAAGAAGACACCCTTAGTGATAGTTCCAGGGAGATAAACATACAGCACAGGAAGCCTCATAAAGGAGGAAGGATTATCAGAGAGGAGCCCACCAGTTTGAGGGAGTTGCAAGCCTGCCCACTTGCCATTTCTTGCTTTAAACACCAGTCATGTTTTGGTTTTTGTGAAATGGTAGAAAGGGTTAAATTTCATCATGAATTAGCAAGGTTGTTTGTGACACATTTGGAAAACAATGAAGTATCCCTTACTGAAACTACATTCACCTTATCACCAACTATCATTTCAGAGGCTGCAAGTATTCCAGATGTGGGTGAAAAGTGGAACAAAGGTCAGGATATTGATAGGGAGTACTATGAGCCTTACATCAAGGCTAGATACAAAGACAAACTCAAGAGAGTATTCCCCTTCAAGTTCTTGGAAGATAGGTTTGCTCCTTTGATGAAGATCATTATCAAGTACTTCATTTGTGAAGGTAAGTTCTCCCGATTGTATGCCTACCACATTAGACTGCTGATGCATTTCACTAGAGTAAGGATGATGTATATCCCTTACTTCATGTTCAGAAACATTGAGAAGATGGCACTTATTGTAAAGAAAAACCATACCCCCAATAGTTACATAGCATTTTACACTACTCCTTGATTAAAATCATTATTCTACATCAGCTGAACCTTTTAAACATGCCATGGGAGACTTTCATTTCTCATGATATGTTCAAAGGCCCACAAATATTTTCATCAGTGCATCATGAAGAAGGTGGACATTTAGGACATGAAAAGGTCAAAGAGACTGAAACTTTTAGAGTGCCAGTGTTTGTGACATATGAGAGGGGCACTAGAAAACTTTTTGCAGCTGCTAGGTGAGTATTATCTCCAGAAGGAGTGGAAGGGGTCTCGCCTTCATCATCAGGCTATAGGCAAATTCTATCTCCACAAGGAGTGGAAGGGGCTTTGCCTTGTTCTTCAACTAAACAGGTATAGGTTGAGCAGCAAAGCAAGGGAAAAGGTAAAGGCAAGAAAAATATGCATAAGAAGCATTTTAATGATGAGCAAGAAAGATATTTTGAACTTTCTAATCATGAGGAGACACAGGGAGTTGATATCATTGACTTAGAAACTCAAGATCCAAAAACTACCAAAGACATGATCACAAAAGAATAAGACGCTGAGATACAAGCCATGTCAGACAGCTTAGAGAGGGCTAAGTGGGTCATCAAATATCTAGAGCAAGAAAACAAGAAATTGAGCGATAAGAAAGTCCTCATGGAGCTGCAAATGATCAAGGAAAACAAGCAAAAGGCTAAGAAGGCGAAGGTCAAGTTGTCTTCAATTGAACTAGAGATCGAGAATGACCAAGAAACTTGGCTTGAGAGGGTTAATATACACCTTGAGGGGCTGATTGAGAAGGCCAATAGAGACAAGAAGATGTTTCGCCACATGGCCTACCACTACATGAATCGCAACAAGATTTGCAATATAAGAATGAGGAAGCTTAAGGCTAGGTTGAGGAAGGCCTTAAGGAGAAAAAAGGAGCAAGACAAGTTGAAAATCTTGGTTGAAGCCTCACTAGCCCATCAAAGCAACTAATGGTGGTGCCTTGTGCCAAATCTGGGCAAGTTTTGATAAATTTTTGCCATTTTCAAATTTTGAAATTTTGAACACAGAAAATTGCCCTAGGTGCGTAGCACCACCAGTGCTGTGCTTTTCACTGGAGGAATTTTTGAAGAAATGGCTTGTATATCTGGATTCAACATGATGAGAGCATCAAACCCAGAAAATATCAGTAATTTTGGAGCAAAACTAGGTCACCAAAAGGTAAAAAAACTACCAAAAAATGACTTTTTTTGCCTCTGTTTGGACACACAGAAGCAGCCTTTGGATATTTCAATTTTGAGGGGGAAAATGACCTCAAAATGAAAAAATTCAAGATGTTCCAAAAACTAGATAGGAATACATTTCCAATGAACTATCTTGGGCTCAATTTGGCTAAGGAGAAGGCCTCCAAAAGTGGGTCTGAAGCGGCGCTGCGCACATGTCCAGTGATGCTGTGCATAGAGCCAGTTTTCCCACTTCATGGATGAATTTATGTTTGTAATTAATGCCATGACATGTAAATGTAATTGTAAAGTGATCTTAGAGGGTAGATTCATCAGTTTGAGCTGGTTTGGGGTTCAATGAATCAATTTCCATGGTTTTAGAGGCAAGTTGTTCCACTGCCTATATTCTTGTTCCTTGTTTGGAAATGGTTGTAACAGTTCCTTATCTCTTGGATTCTACCCCTGATGGCTAGCATAGGTGTTTTGATTTATATATTATGTATTTTTTCAGTCATTAGCAAAGGTTAGACTCTCTTGGATGCTCTGAGCTACATTGTACACCTTTATCAGTAGTTTGGCAAGGAAATAAACCATGATTTGTAGCTATTTTTATGGGATTCTTGTGGTAAAGTGTTTTGCATAGTTTCTTCTTATATTATTAGTTTTTCTCATGTGTTATGTGTGCCGCAATCTGATTCATTATTCTAGCTAAATGATATCAAGATAGATAGGTAGAATACATTGGTTACAATGCTCTACCTTGGGAAATCATTTAGTTTTTGATGTTTTCTACTATTTGAGAAGGACACATGATCTTTCCATGCCCTTCTCAGCTCCTCACCAGTCTCAGACCTACCATATCACTCAATTTTAAGTGCTAAAACACCTACCGACCTTGCCCCGTAGAACACCCTGCATTCCTAACTTGATTTCACAGACCCAAAGCTGCCTGCTCCATTTGATCCAGCAATAAAACCAACAAAATCAACCAAAAAACCTAGAGCTACTATACCTAACCTAAAATCCATAATTGACCCAGTCATCTTGACTGCAATTGACAAGGAGAGAGCCCTCTCTTGACCTGGTATGGCTAGCTACCAGGTTAAGCTTGGTTTGTGGTTATCCTAGGATTGCCTTCTTTTAGCCTCAGGTCAATCTAGGCTCTAACAGAGATGAAAAGGATGCCTCTTTTTTTCTCTACACACCAGAAGGAAATTAAATTATTCTAAAAGCAAAGTTGGTTCTATAATATGTAGAGTACATTGGAGTGGTTGGAGTGGGTTGGAACATGGTCAGTCTTATATAACATTATATTCAATTTGAGACATGATCAACGTGGAAATTAAGATTCTATAAAAGTATTTTATGGTATAAATACAGGATGAGATATATATAGATGTAGTTGACAGTGAGGAACTAATCACATATACGTAGTTGGCAATAGTTTAAATGTTGGTGGGGATGGTAGAGCGCATTTTGGTAAAATAGTTGGATTGTTCCAACAAGCTCGGGTAGACAAGATAGAAAATAGAGACATGGGGCGATGGTTTTTTTGCTACTATAATCAACCAAAATGGTGTATCTCTAGCTAGCAAGGCTCCATCCTAGACAACTTTTCTAATCTGTTAAATGAGTTCTTCTATCATATATGCCTCCCATTGGCATCAAACCCATCAAATTTTTGCACGCAACCATTTCTTCTATTTCTTCTAGTAGTCTTACATTCGTCCTCAACTCCACTAACGGTTCCTAAAAGCTCAGTGACAAGAACAAGACAAATGGGAAAAGGTTGATTATTTGGTGTTGTAGAAAACTTTAGTCAAATAGATTTTAGTTGGGAAGAAAGATGTTTCTCTGCAAGAGCTAAGATCCCTTCTTTCTCGGTTAGAAGATACCCATTTATAATTCTAAGCATAGGCTTTCAAGCATGAATATATTGGATTTGAGTTCTAGTCATTTTTTTTATTGAAAATCCTTTAACCAAAACAAAGAAGATATTGGTTTTAACTTCTATTCAATTTTTTATTGCACACCTTGACCTTCCAATAGTTCCTCCAATAGTTACAACTAGTCTAACTGAAAATAACTCAATTTAACTGAAATAGATTGCTACAAATTAGAAATCAATCATATTGAAATAAACCCAATCTTAGCCAACTCAAATTAACTGAGTTAGCTGAGTGATAAGTGCCATGTACCCTTAGTTAACTACCTCTAAGATTTCTGCTAAAATGGAAATTCAAATTTTCTTTAGTTTGACTAAGGCAAGGTCAAATTGAGACTTTCTTGTTGCATTTTCAACACTAAACAAACCTTCCTCTATATTTCTACCTTCAAATGGTAATAATGCAGATATAAATTTCATAAATTGGCATTTTTGGCACGAATATATTGTATTTCATAAACCTCACAAGTTATATATATATTGTGTCGCAGATAGAGGATCATATTTTAAAATTTGGCATGGATGATTCCTTGCCCTCAAATTTGTTGCATGAAAGTTGTACTTAATTAAAGTAGTGATTTAACCACACGTTTTTTTTCTAGTCTAACACATATCGATCATCTATTTTTATACAAACTCTGTTGTTTCTAGTATACAAATACTTGCATGTAGGAGGGTAATTAGGTAACTTATTTTAGTTTTATTTGGAAGGTAATGTACTTCAGATTCAAAAACATTAGTTGTCATGGTTATTATTGTTCACCAATTACCTTAACACCTGATCTCAAAATCATTAATTTCAATAGTTGGGTCGCATTCTTAGAACAATAAACAACTTATTTTTGTTCTTGTGAGAATTTGAAATGTTGATCACTTATCCTATTCATGTTTCCATTATTTTTTGCTAAAAAAATATATAACATATGATGTTAAATCCAAGAGCTTGTTGCTTATAAGTTAACATCAAGTTCATACTAAATCATGGAAAGTATATTTTAGGTTTGACCATATTTAATGGGGTGTTTTATCATTATAGCAGGAAAACAAATTTTGGGAAATGTTGTTATAAACACGTTATTTTCTTAGAATGCCTTTATGTTTCAAGAGATTACAAGATTTTACTTTTGAATGGTCTCTGATTCATTTCACCATAATACGTCTATTGCAATGGCATATCTATCTTCATCTAAGGGAAACATTATTGAGGACTAGAGTTTGATGAGACAATAGCTTGTCACAATGTTTAGAGGCATATGCAAAGGTCAAGCCTCTGGGGGAAGAGGCTCATCATTATCTATAATTCATCTCATGTCTCATTTGAATTCCTTGACCCAATCCGCTAAAGCCTAATGTACATATGGTTGTGTAAGTTAACAAGCGAGCTTGTAAGATTGTGTTGTGACTATCAACAACCCCCCCCTTTTATTAGTGTTAGTAATAACATTAATAAATAGGGACTCTTCCAAAAAATCAAATCTTAACATTTAATGTTGCCTTCTTGTTTTTAGAATGAAATAAGATGTCAAAGTGGAACTTGCTAAAACATCGAAATTTACCTTTTCACACTCCAAGCGCATAAAATTTCACAAACTATGAGTTTCCTTATAAAAAGTGCTACATGAACATAAGGCCTAAGAAAAGCTTTATAAAGGAATGTCTTGAATATTCAAGTAAATCATGAAAAACCTGCTTTAAAAAGGATTATTCTCGCATCGCAAAAGGTTATAGCGGGCATCCCTTATAAAAGTCACTTCTTGAAAATGCGATCCGTGAGAATGCGAGATCATGAAGCCTATAACCTCATCGCATCACAAATTACAATATCGCGGTGCCACTTTATGTAACACAACCAAATAATGCGAAATGTGATAGCATCTTGTAAATCGCATATTGCAGCAGCTCAACGTAATGATGGTTTTTAACGAAAACAAGTTTTGTGATATAGCGATCTGTGATATTGCGAAGCAAATCATAAAATCACTTTGATCACGATTCGAAGGGCTCAGAGTTCTAGGACAGTGATTTCCGACATTTGATGCAAAGTTATGAACATTAAATTTCAGCATAACAGTCCATTAGTGGTCATTTATTAAAAACGATTTGGATCAGTGTAAAGGAACATTTGACGCAAGTTGATATCTTTTGATATTATTTAGAACTAAAGACCTCCTATCATGTTATTTTCGTCTTTATATTGATCATTCCTTTATTAACTATCATCTTTATCATATTTTTTCTCTCTGCTTGCAACTTTCAGGAAGAGCACATAGAGCATAATACACAAAGAAATGCGGAAGAAAGGCAAGGCTCCCACGTCTGAGAAGTTAGAAATGACCCCATTATTCACAAACACTACTTGTAGTTGAGACGCAAGGATATCTACATGGGAAAATATGTATCAGTTGTTAGAGGACGAACAACCAAGAATTATGGAAGTTACAGTTACAGCGGATGGACGCGGCTCTTCTGAAGCATCCCTAACTGAACTTGCATGCTTGTTTCTACACCGCATTGCTGCAAGGCCGAAGATACTCCCCTACACTGACATGGTGAAATGGATTATAGATCACGTAGACATATCTGACAGAGAGTTCAAAACGAAAAGCTAAGAGGTCATGGGGTCATTTACTCCAAACAATTTGAGGCGTATGTACCACTTACCAGAACCCCAGGCCAGCTACAACAAGAAATTTGTCGAGAAGTTCACCAAGGAGAATGAAGACTTGGCAGAATGCACAAAGCACTGGTCAAACAATGACGAAAGATTGAAGAAGGATAAAAATGGTATGTACGCCACTGGATCTCTTTGTTCTCCTTACTGTTTTTCCGTTGCAATGTTATGTAGACTGTTTGGGAAACCAGACATCAATAAGTTTTCATCGGAATGGTTACCTCTAGTGGATGCGGCTATCAATGCCACAATAATAGATTGGGCACAAATCCTGTTGAAAAATTTAGCCACCGCAATTTTAGGATACAGAACTAAAAGAATCTTTGCTTTGAGGGTTTACCCTCCATTCTTTTTGAGCACCTATGTTATGGATGCTATTTGTTTTGTTTCTTAATTTCCTATTATGGGATAGAGGTGGACGGTACAAAATCCACTTCCCATTTAGGTTTATCACAAAGTATTGTGGGAATCCAATTTCATCCCACATTTCTTCAAAAATTTTCATGGAGTTATGATCCCGATTTATAAAATGCTCTACAACCAAGATGCCCCATTGCTTCACCCCATGTGCTACCTTTTTACATCCTTGATAAACTGATGGCTAGCGAGATAGCCTATTAGACCTGCGGGATGGGGGCAATGAGCAAGGTACTAAAAGATTCCAAGAAGGCCATTTGGCCCCAATTTCCTGTAATATGCAGAGAATTTGCATTACATGACTTAAGTCATGCTTTCAAAGAAGTTGATAATGTATTATGTTTACAACTACCAAAGTTCTCGGGGAGGAAATATGATCCCTTTGGTGCTGTGAGTAATTTTACTACAATGGTTAAAATAAAAGTATTTTCCCATGAATAAGATCCCTTTGACGATTTTTTTCTACAGAAAAACACCTTCATAGAGGTTCAGCATACAACATGAATTGTTTTTTACCAAGAAAATCTCCAAAAGTTTGACAATTATAGAAAGAAGTGGTTATCAAAGGTCCCATTGGACCAATTGCTCATCGAACCAATAAGGGAGCCTACTCCCAGTGTTAGCATAAGTGAAGGTTCAAAAGAGAAGTCCAAAACAAGTTCTGAAAAGGAATCAGCTGAAAAGTCTGGTGATCAATCCAAGAGTGAACACAACAGAAGCGAGGAGTCAATAAAAGACAGCTCAATCTACAGAAAAGCCTGATTAGCAGGCTTTGTCCCCAAAACAAGCTGAAGTTCCCACTCTTCTTACAAAGCCAACAAAGCCACTTGTAATTGATCTAGAAGGGGAATGGGAAAATTTTAATAAGATACTGAGCATAGAAGAACAGAGCACAGAGCCATCAACAAATCCAAAAGAGACAACCACAGAAATGGTAATAGAAAGGGCTGTCAATACTTAGGAAATGGAGCACATTCCTGTTGCTCCCTCATCTGAAATTGTACTAAGGATAGAGGAAATTCCTCCTCTAGACATATTTTATAGCCCTCAACATAAGGCTGTCATCAGAAGGCAAAGAAAGAAACGAAAATTGGATTCTATGCTCGCTCCCGAGGATGAACCTCTGGATGTTCTTTGGAAAGACCCCTCTACAGACCTGTCAGCAAATCTTACTAGGCTCTCACAGGTAGCAGGTGCGTATGCTTTGGCAACTATTGATAAAGTAGCAGAGGTTCAATTGCTACTTAAAGAAAAAGAGGATAGGATTTTGTTTTTGGAACAATAGTTACAACAGGTCAGCATCAATCAAGAAGCAGAAACATAGTTTGAAAAACTCCAGCAAGACTTCGAGCAAATGCAATTAGCACATCAAAGCAGTTTGGCTAGTAAGGAAGAATAGTTACAAGGTATGATATAACTGCACAAAGATGATCCCAAAATTGGGGAGTTTATCACAGAAGCACTTGCTCTCAATTCCGAGATCTTGAAATAGAAATAACTACTATCCCAGAAGATCTCGCAATGGAATTCCCATTGCGGAATGAGCGATAATATTACAAATCAAGTCGTAGAATTACGACTTGAATATTATTCAATTTTTAAGAAGGTCTCAGACATCTTGAACTGGCAGAGATCCGAATAAGGGAATAGAGCAGACATGCCCAGAATTGACGAATCGCACAAGGAAATTTTATTTGTGAAATTGGATTCTCGGCTAAAGGAAGCAGAACAGGCAATGGAAGACGCAGCGGCAACAACGAACAATGTCATTGAATGCATAAATTAAAATCTACACAAGGCCAATTTGGTAGCAGAGACCACACCGGCCTTCCTTCCAAAGGCACAACAACTTCAAACAGAGTGGAAACAAATAGCATAGGAAAGGGCAAAGGAAATTAAACAGGTAAACAAGTTAAACTGGGAAACATATTGGTAGTACCTGGTAAAACTACATAGCCAATGGATGAACCTGAAGTGCTTCATAACTTCTACCGAGAAGATAGTGCGAGCTATTTCCAACGTCGTATTTGCAGGATAGTTAAAAGTTGAAGTTGTCCAACCGACACACTTGAAACCGATGCTGGATATTTGTGATCTAAAGGATCAGATGTAGGATTTATCATAGATACAATTTATTTTTGTTTTAGTTTATTTTTGCTTAAAATGAGGCAGGTCGTTTAAACCTCCTCATCTATTTTTGTAATATTTATTTTTAGATTTCATAGAGTAGTATTTAAACCCCTCTCATGCATTTAGAGAGAGGTCCAGAGTTTTATCAAAAAAAATTCTTCAGAACATGCATTTTTCCCCCCACTGAGGAGGTTTTGATAAAATCAATGGAACGAGATTTATTTTTATATGAGTTTAATATCTGCTACTGAATTGCACTTTTGTACTCTTAGTGGATGTTAAGTGATTTGAAGATAGATCTATATTGCTACAGCTCATGAGTAGAACTTATTACAAACGGTATTTTTATCTCCTAATACTTTTTACTTATGTGTCAAGCGATAAATCATTTTCAGTTATTTATACATGAAAGTTTGAAATGTTTAGTTATCATTATTGCACTTCTGTATGGTGATGACTTACTTTTTTATGCTGAATATGTGAATAACTCTTATGCGATATATTTCTCATAATTGTTTCAGCTAACTGTTTATACGAAACAATCATTTTTAAATGGATTATTTTCTCATGGTGATTGAATGATCTTCATTATCAATTGCTTTTAGAAATTATTTTAGATCGCCTAAGTAAACGCTACTCCCGGGATAGCTTAAAGTTAGATGTTTTCTTTGATTATGATAGATTTCATATAATAGCTAGAAGATAGATTAGATTTAGAACAAGTATTCACCCCATAAAACCCCGAAAAGAAAAACATCATCCTGCTAGCATAAACATCATAAACAGATTGGGAAATTGGTCCCATCATCCCCAGTTGGAGCCACTATTCCAAACGGAAAAGGAGCTGCATTAAGGTCCAGACTAGGTGGTTATCCCCCTTGTTGGAGACCCGATTTTTAGAGCCTTTAACATATTCGGCACTAGAAGGAGGGCCTGACTATGAATGGCAAGTAAATCTACATCTTCACACCATTCTAAGAGTAAAACTCCCTCACCATCACACTCAACTTCTCGTTCGCATTATAAATCTTCCATCTCTGAACCAGAAGTTGAAAAGAAAAATACAGAGCACATTACTGAAATAACAAACAAGCCAGATCATACTCCTTTAGATCCCCCTGAGTTACAAACTTTAATTCATAAGTTACAGGGAATTTCTATATCTCAAGAAGAATCTGAGTTATCCCAAGGTAGTGTCACTTCTCAGCTGACCCCATCTCAATGACTGATTAGAGCACAAAGCAAAAAGTTAGGAATCCCACCAGTTGAGTTTCCTCTACCGAGTCGTAAGAAAGCTAGGAAAACACCAGCAGAATCTGAGAGTGAGGTTCTATCATCTTCTTCATCTACCATCACATCCATATCATCACAAGTTCATTCATCCATCCCTCAACTCTAGATCATAGTTCACGTAGGTACAAGAGAAACATCATCCTCTACTCGATCACCTTCAAATACCGCCACACCTCCTTCTACTCATACTCCAACAATGGTAGGAAATCCGCCACCAAGGCCATGGGCCAATCCAGGAGCTATGAGAATACCTACACCCTTATCGCAATTACCAGCTCATCCTGAGAGATTGCTGCCTAAATTCAATCCTGATAATGGCCAACTAGCTGAGGAACATGTTAGTCTCCTATACCAATAGGTTTCATTTTTCATGATTGACAGTGGAAGTGCCAAAAATGTTCATCTTTGATGCTACAAAGGTTCCATATTTTGTGAAAAGAAAAGAGAGTTAAAAAATGTAAAGAGGGTATGCCTTAAAAGAATGATCAAAAGGCAAGAAAATGAATTGGTCAGAAAAAATAATTGAAATGAACCCCAAAGAAAGACCAGGAAAGTGGCTAACCAAAATGCCACTGCTAGCTTGCTGGATGGCCCAACAGTTCAAACTGGACCATGCCATGTTTTAAATTGCTTGTTCTAGACTAGAGAATGAATATCTGCCCAAATAGTTCAAGCTTGGCAGATGAGTAGCTAGATAGAGAAATGAAGGAGCCCAACTGCTTAATCTTGGCCCTTGGAAGAGATAAGGGTAGATTTAGATAGGAGGGCAGTGAAAAGAAAAGAGGATTATCAGGGTTTTCAAAGCTAAGTGCACCCATTCAAAAGAAGAAACGATGTTAGGTGTATTAGGCTGGGTAGGTAGTTTGAGGTTGCAGAAGCAAGGTCTGACCACCTGATATATTGAAAATCATATCTTATCTCATCAATAAGAGAAGGGTCAGAGCAATGGTCTAAATGGCAGAACTATCAAAGCATGTCTAACTCCCCTCACTCCCCTTAAAAAGTTTCTTACTAATATCCCCTTGAGGACTTTAGGATCTACCTAAACAGTCCTACTTGCATTTCCCCCTTGAGAAAATCATGTCAAGTTTTGACCTTCTTCAATAAAAGAAGCCACATTTCTTGTGTAAAACCCTCATTTCATATTTCATCCATTTCTTGTATCTAAGTTTTCAGTTCACAAGCTCAATCTCTCCCTCACATCACCTCACATGCCCATATTAACTCCTAACTCTATTATATAGCTCCCTAGTTATATCCCTACCCCTATATTCTACAAAAAACTATATAAAATTCCCAAAAAACATATTAACTATCCCACCCCCTAGAATTATAGCTAGGTAACATAGTTATGGGAGATATTAGTCCATTTGGGGCTATTATCAACCCTTCCGTGTCTTAACCCCAGAATTAATCTAGCCTCTCGTTAGGATTAATAACCTATGCCTAAACCCCCACCCATCTAATCCTTGCAACATTGCCCCCGCAGTCAAATCCCAACGTTTAATGTTAAAATGTTTTGAATTAAAACATTAAGCTACATTACCTCGCACTAACCCAACCCACAAAACCCACCTAAACCAAAGTTTCAACCCACCGCAACGCAATATTATTTAATATACGGGAGGGACCCGCGCCAAAGCTGCACGCCGCTCCAAAACGCCCCGCTAGCCGTCCGTTCCCCGCCGTGCCAGATCCAACGGTGGGCGAGTGTTTTCAGCCCACAACACGTCGGGGGTTAACGTCTAGGGGATGGGCGGTTTCCCTGCCATAACCCCGCCACGTGTCGACCAACCGGGGTGTTTGGAGGCCCCTCCCCCAAAACCTCTGCTGCTCAAAGGTGGTGCGGGGAAACCGGATACCACCATCCGTCCCATCATGTCAGCAATCACGCTAGCAATCACATCAGCAATCACGTCAGCAATCACGTCAGCCATGACATCACCACCCTGTCTCCGTCGCTGCCCCACATCACTCGCCACTTTGTCCGCCCGCATCCACATTGTGCCACCGTGTCCCGCCACGTCGTCATCCGAGTCAGCGTCCACGTCACCTGGCCGTACCCAGGACCCGCCGATGACGTCATCGCAGGAAAGCGCCAAAAGCGCATATGTGCAATTTTTTTTTATTAAAAACGCGCAAAGTGACCATTTTTGGTCATTTTCATTGCAAAGTTTGGAGAGCGCCGTTTTGCTGTTCATGCCATATTACCTCCAGATTTCAAATTTGAACAATTCGAACGCCGCCACCTGCAAATTCGACATCAGTACTCGCCATTCAATCAGCTCAACCACCCTCGGCGCTAGCTAAACCAGGTATTTGCCGAATTCCATCTGTTCGCCCCTGTTCTTCCCATTTTCTCGAATTTGTTCACTCAATTACCTGCAATCTCCTAAGTTAATGGTTCTGTCCCTCATAAATTTGGCCTAAATTCACTGATACACCCCCTGTTTAAGAGAACCACGGTCCATTCACGATTTCACCGTGCCAAAATCCATTTTCGAGCTTGAATTCCCGATATAATTTTATACCTGCTCGACATTGTTCCCTTTTGCCGTGTTTCACTACAAAACCTCAGTGCAGTGAGCTGTGATAATCCCTTTCCCCTCTGCATTTGGCCCTCACAATCTCTAAATTCAGAGAATTTGCTAAAAAGAAACCAAAGCTTAAATCAAACTCTGCAAAGTTTGTTCTTTTCACCACAGCCACAAATATTGAAGATTTTTGGTTCAGCTAAACTCATTCTGCCACCCCCCTACAAATCCTCGCAAGCAATTATCCTCAGTCTATTTCTATTCAAAAACTTCACTCCAAAGATAAAATCTGAAAAGTTCTATAATGGCTACTCCATCAGCTCTTAGTGTCACTCCTATGAATCCACCAAACAAAGAGCTTGAAGCCATGCCTCTTGCTGATAGAGATTACCTTATTCAGGATCTATTTGGTGACAGAAATCACTTGCAGACCTTCTGCTAGTTGAGAAACAACTATCAAAGGAACTGTGACATGTATGGTATATGGGAGTCCAATTTGCCTTATTACTTCCTCCCATCTGTCAATATTTTTCCTGAGATCATCCGCTTATGTGCCGAGAACTATGAGCCAACTCAGAGAGCTGTTAAGTCTCCATCTGGGAGCATACTTTTCCACATTACTCCTGACTCCATCAACCAAATGCTCAACTTCAAGCAGACTCAGCTGTTGTTTCCCTTTTCCATGAACTATTTGCTGGATGCAGGCTCCAAACTCTCCAGTTCTGAAATTGAAAAAATTACCAAGACATTCATGAGGGCAGACCGCCAGCCTACAGGACCACCTCCTTTCCTATATGTCCATTTCAATGAGGTGGGCAAACTACTAGTTGATATGATCTCTTATGTGCTGGGTTTTAAAACAAGTGAGCACATTGATGAAACAATGTTGGTGTTATTAGCTGCATATAGTCCAGGACAACCCCCTGCTTACAAGTATAACTATGCCAAGTTCATAGCCAATAAAATACATGATCAGCTATTGAAAGTGGATAGGGAGGGAGTATTCAAATATTCATCATATATCTACCACTTATTCATGTATTACCAGTCTGAAAGCTTCCAATGCCCCATCAAGAAATTGGATTCTAGGGGTGAAAAGAGGTCTGTCATCTTTTGGTCATCAGTTTTCCATGAAGTTCAAAACTCTCCATTTTCTTACTATGAGTTTATTGACCAATTTTTATACCCAGTCTCTTGCCTCCTAATGAGATCCCCTCCTCCCAGATTGTCATTTGAGATACAGAAGACCTTGCAGCTGTCCAAGAGTTATAAAATAGGTGATTGGTACCTATATCAAAATCACACTGTCATTAGAATCTATGGCTGTGAGCTCTGTCCTTACAGGCTCCCAAGGTATGTACCAATGAGACTGTTTGCCTTGGAATACTATAGGCAACTCATTAGTTTTGATCTTACCCATTTTCATAGTGCCAAAAAGAAAGCTCACCTCAAATTCAATGACCATCTAGGCCCCTTCATTATGAACAAGAAAGAAGGTTGGCAAGATGTTGATCAAATTCTCAGGGAAAAATATAAGTTAAAGAGGAGCTTCTGATGCGTCTCTTATGACCCGGAAGGTTTTATCAGTGCCAGAAGAGTTAAATACAGGCTGCTAGGTTATGACCATTGTAAATATCCACAAGTTGAACAATATGCCAACCAAGATGAGTGGTTGCAAGGCACATTAGTTGAGGAATTGACTCAAGAGGAAATAATGGAGAAAAATGTCAAGGATTTAGAAAAAACTCTTGACTTGGATTCTTTGTAGCAGGTAAAATTCAAGTTGCCACATCAAATTGGAGAAGGCACATCCACCGCTGTAGCCACACAAGTCGCCCAGGGACAATCTACATCAGCAAAAGGTACGGCAAAAGGAAAGGAGATAATGGATGCAGAGAAAGAAGTGATTACAGAACAACCTACCTCTTCAATGGAGCAACCTCAAGTACAGGCTCCTCTACAACAAATAGAAGCACCAACAATGCTTGCCTTACAGACTCCTGCCCATGAGGAAAGAGGCAGAAAACGAGACCGAGATGACTCCACACCTGCTAGTGGGTCCACTCAGCAGCCTGAAGCCAAGAGGCAAAAGTTTGATCCTCCAATTGTGGAGGAAGTCAGTGAAGAAATCCTTGGAAGTCCAAGGAAAGATAGAGAAGACAGTCAACAAACAGCCACAAGCTCTTTCCAACAAGAGCAACATAGAGAGCATGGCATGGAGGTGTCCTCCTCCACACAGCAAAGTAAGAGGCCAGCTAGCATCAAGGCCACCTTTAAAGAAATTAAGACACAAAATGAGCTATTAAGAGTACAGTTATATGACCAATTTCTTAAAGCAACACCTGCCAAGCAGGAAAGGTTGATGGCAGCATATGACATCAAAGAAGAAAAAATGATTCTCAGCCATTTTAAACCCAAGGTTCAGTAGCCTCAGTCAGTTACAGATTATGTCAGGACAAAGTTAGAGTTTATGGCAAAGGACATTCACCCCATGGATCAAATAGAATTACATAAGCAAACAGGGGAAATGGTCTATGCCACACTTGTAGACAAGGCCACACTGGCCCATGAGTTAAAGGAATCTTTGTGAAACACAAATACTCAGCTTGATTTAGAAATAATGTCTTCCACAGCCAAAGACAACATAATTAAAACATTGGAGGACATTATTGTGGACCTGGGGCATGATCCTAAGAATCCCAAAGCTATCAAGGCCCTAATGAAGAAAAAGGAGGATGATATTGCTGCTCTAAAAAAACAAATGAGGCTCTCCTCGACTATGCACCCACAAATGGGAGAGCTGGTGAAAGAGAAAGAAGCTGAGGATACATTGGACCTGCTAATGCAAATGAACCAAAGAATAGTTCAAATGGAGGGAGAATTGGAGATAGCACTGCAAGACAAGCAGGGAGAGTCGACCTCCCAACCACCTCAAACTGCCCCAACTACTGCTGCAGCTACAAAAGCAGCAGTGACCCCTCCTATTACTACAACAACTACAGATGCTGCAGTGGCAACAACAATAGCTCCTGAGACTAGCATAAGCATGGATGAATTGACAAAAGCTGTCAAGGAGCTAGAGCTTCAGGCAACAGAGATTAAACAGGCCAAAGAAAAATTGGTTGAGCTAGAAGCAAAATATGATAAATCCAAAATGACAGCAGCTGAACAGACCAGAGTAATTAAGGCCCTGAAGGACAGAATAAAGGCCTTGGAGAAGGAGCTAAATTCAGAAAAGTCTCTGGCTGAAATAAAGAAGATTTTGTGGACCAGGATTGACCACTCTATCACTAGACAGTGGAAATCAATCCGAACTGTGCATGAGCAGATCAAATTAATAGGCCAAGCCCAAATTGAAAGCCAAAAGGCCAGAGCAGCACTAGGAAATATGCCTGAGCAGGCTAGCAAGATGATACACTTCCTGAACACTCACACTAAAGAGGAGTTGGCAGCCCTAGACATCAGTAACAGAACAGAGACCGTTTTAACAGCAAAAAAGGTGCTGACCCTTAGACATTTTGTGTCAAGTTTGGAGAGAAAATGTCAGAAAATGCAGGTAGAGGTAGATGATTACAAGCTGAGGATGGGAGCATTGCAAGGTAAAGGATTTCCCAACCTATTGATCGGTGCTGGAAGACTGCTGACCTGTGAGCAGTATGCCACCAGGATGACTAATTTCATTTCAAATCAGATCACAGCATCCACAAGTACCTCAGAAGAAGCAGGACCTCCATCAGGGCAGAGCCTCTATGATAAGCTGGAAAATTTATTTTACATTGAACATGAAATTAATCACTTGTTTGAGGTCCCACCCAATTTTTACAGATACACAGAGGCAGATGAGACTTTAATAAAAATACGAAGACACCAACTGCCTAAAGAAGATTGGTGGCAAGCAATGCTGCAAATTTTGCCAAAATAATCTCGGTTCTATCTCTTTTGGTCAGCCTCAGGTCAACGGAATTGAATACAGCATGGAGACAATAGGCAAAGCGGGTGAGAATAGTGACTCAGCAAAATACTGGGACAGCAAGCCCAAAAAGGAAAAAACACAGATTTTAGACAGCGCAACCCCAGCCGACTCAGTTGGTCACAAAAGTCAAAACTCTCTGACAAATGGATAGCTAATGCATTAAATATTTACTGCAGCATTTACTCTTTCAGCTATAATTCCTCAAGAGTTGGCATAGAAGTTATGAGCTATTAACTCATCAGCTAGATATTTTGTATCTTATTTTTGTATATATACCTCCCCACAGAACGTATTTGGGGTTGGTGATTTTCTCTCTGAGACACTGTCTTGTAAATTTTCAGACTATCTAATACAAATGGCTGGGAAAGTTCATGATCTCTGCACTGTTTGATGTCAAAGTGATGATCTGCGTTCTGCTACAGAATTCTTGTGTTGTTTGATGGAGCAATAAGTTATTCTAAACCATGTTTTGTCTTTCTATGTTTGCTTAACTCAAATATATGTTTCATTAACTTAGCAAAAGAGAAAAAGAATAGCTGAGGACTTGTTTGAATGCACCCTCTGCTCAATCTCTGTTGTTAATTGTGTTTTCTTCAGAATTAATCATAAACATGAATTCTTAACTGCTCATGTTTGTATTCATTCTATCATTATGGATGTTATTCAGGAATTCTTAAATGCTCCTAGATAATGTTCCCACTTTTTCCCTCTATCAGTATAGTGAAAGATCCTTAGCTGCCTTTCACTCCCTGATTTCATGCCATCATATTACAGATTTGAAGAATTGTTCCATGGATGCCTGTCTGGCTCTGTAGCATAACCTTTTTTCTCAAGAAACATTTCCAGCAGTACACCATCATCGACTCCATGCCCAATGGCCTAGATTATTCTGAAAAAACATACTAGTTCTGACTGAAATCATCATCCCAACAAATTCAAAACAAAATCCTGTGCATCATAACTAGCCTAAAATTACACCAAAACAAAGCTAAATCAGAAAGAGAGAGCCCTCTCTAGTTGCAGGTAGGCTAGGACCTGTGGCTAAAAGATTGGTTAGTGGTTACCTCGGCCGTATTCCCTTTGGAGTCAAAGGGAACAACCTGAGTGTTAACATAATTGGTGACTCCACTGGGGACCAGAACGAATTTTTCAATTGCTGTCTATTCTTTAAAACTACAGATGAAGCCTGAATGTCAGCCAGAAAGCCTTTGAAACTATTCTTGCTTTGCATTTACAGGAGTAAATAAAAGCTGCTTCAGTCAAACTTCATGCTAGTTTTAAACTCTAGATAGTTGTTCCAAAAATTTGAGCAGTTCCTTGTTAATTCCAAAAACATTCCCAAAAATACCAAAAAAAAATTCGGAAGCTGGCTCCTAAGAAGAAAACTAGGTATACCAGGTCAAATCCTGACCCAGATCCTCCAGCTGTTTTTGACAATCCTAATTTAATCCCAAAGATTCTTAGGAAGCAAGAGGAACAAGAAGATCTTGCTGATTCTAGCCCTGAAGCAGTTCAACAAAGTTATATCCCAACCCCTGCTAAACCATCAGTTCGTCCTCACATAACTCCTTCTTCTCCTTCTTCCTCATCCACTTCTCAAAACATATTCTTCACACCTCCATCCACTGCACAAACTGTCGTTGTTGTCCCTGTTGTTCCAGCTGTTCCCTTCCTTCCTGTTGTCCCATTTATCCCTGTAAATATGGCAAATCGTTATGCCCCTTTATAGCTACCTGGTAATCCTGGGGCTATGCCTCAGGACTACCAAAGTAAGATCACTTATTTTGATGGTACCGACACATATACTGCCTTACAACATACCAAGAAAATGCAAGACTACTTTGAAAATTATGAAATAGACGATGATGATGTGAGAATGAAAATTTTTGTCCAAAGTTTAACAGGTGAAGTAAGAACTTGGTTCAGAGCACTTGCTGCAAATTCCATAGCCGATCCGGGTGCTCTTTACCAATCCTTCCTAAACAGATGGGAAAAGAAAAAAGACCCACTGCATATCTTATCTGAGTATGACAACATAAAAAGAGGCCCACAAGAAACTGTCCTAGATTATTGTGCAAGATTCAACAATGTTTACAATGCCATCCCTCAAAACCTTAGACCTCCACCTGATTTAGCCTTAATCAAATTCCCTGATGGATTTGATTCTGACATGGCATATCAACTGAGGGAAAGAGCCCCTCTAACCTTGGCAGACATGCAAAACATAGCTGTTAGTGTAGAGGCAAATCTGATTGCTAAAAGAAATAGGGCAAGAGCTGAGAGAAGAACTACTTTTAAGGAAGAGCCTTCAACATTTGAACAAAAGCTAGATGCAATCATCAAAGGCATGGACAGACTTGGGGACAGGGTAGAAACCATAGAGAGAAAATCATCATGGGAAGGTCAACCAAGTACTGCTAGAAACCCAAATTTTAGAAAGAATCAAAATCCAAATGTTGGAAGGGCTGATCCCGACCAGAACATTAGACCTCCTTTTCAAGAAAATTATGCTGAGGCCTCAACATCTAGTGAACCGACCGAGGACCCTCACATCAACTTAATGGGTTTGGACAGTGAACATCAGGTCTTTCTAACACAAGAAGATCAAGAGGCCCATAATTGCAATCAATTTCAAACCAAATCAGGAGAGTCATTTGACTTTAGGGAAGGCTATGATGTAGCGGTTTATGAGGTACATAAATAGTATAAACTAAGGAGTAGAACCATAGATGTGCCTAAACCTATCAAACCAAAGGATAATAAACAGCCAAAAAAGACAAAAGATAAAACTGTTCTTCCAGAATCCTCTGATAAAACAGACCTACATCCAAGAGAAGTCATTGTGGAGGATATATCAGATGTACAGCCCTTGGGAAACCAGCCATCCCTCCCCTCAAAAGCAAGTTCAAACAACATTCCTGAAAATAAATTTAGGACTGATTCCATTCAAAATCATACCAATCATGAAGAAAGTGTTACTGAAAATTCAGCTGAAAAGGAAAAATCTGCTGCACTTGATGCTAAGACTCAAATGGAAAAACCCTTCAACTTGGAAACAGAAATAAGTAAGCTAAAGATAGATGTTCCTCTTTTTGAATTGGCCAAACATCAAGTGTATAGACAGAAAATTAATAGGTCACTCCAAATATCAGACAATAGGGATGCTGTGAATGTTCTAGATGATCAACCTGAATTACTGTTTGGTCCTGAGGTGAACGGAAAGACAGCAAATGGAGGGGTTCCACCCTTCTATGTCAGTTTAAACATTCATGACAAGGTGTTACACAATGCAATGTTTGATTCCGGGGCCTCACACAACTTAATGCCCAAATCTGTAATGGAAAAACTAGACCTAGATATCACAAGACCATATAAAGATCTGTTCTCATTTGATTCAAGCCAAGTCAGGTGTCTAGGCCTAATTAAAGATTTGTGTGTTTCCCTGGTCCAATACCCAACCAAAACAATTTTTATGGACGTGGTGTTAGCTGACATTCCACCCAAGTACGGTATGCTTTTATCCAGATCTTGGGGGGCCAAACTCCAAGGATATTTGCAACTAGACATGTCCTATGCCACCATTTCAGTCTTTGGACAGCCAAAGAGGTTATACTGTGAAACATTAATGAAATATGTGGTGAGTAGTCAAGAAAAGCCCCAAAAATTCCCCATCTATTCAATACATTCCGACATGGATTCATTCATTTTGTATAATGCTGACATGTGTACCAAAGCTAATCCCAAACTACTAGTGGCAGCACAGACAGAGGGGTTGAATGAACAATTTGCTTCTCAAGATCAAAATTTTTTTGATATAATTGATACGATAATGGAGAATGACACATCAAATGACTTGCAAGAAACCAATCTGCCCATGGTCCAACTTTCTAAAAATCTCAATGCAAACCTTGACCATGAAATCTTATGGTATTTAGAATTTGATGGCTCTGTAAACAAGTTGGGAGCAGAGGCAGGGGTTTGGATTCACAGCATGCAGAATGACCAGGCTGAAGGCCATGCATATAGGTTAAAATTTCGATGCACAAACAATATGGCCAAGTACGAAGCCCTTTTGTTAGGTCTCAAACTCATCAAAAATCTAGGTGCAACCAAAGTTTCAATTCTAGGGGATTCAGATCTGATCATACAACAGATGAAGGGAAACTTTATCACAAATGATCTTAGGTTAAGGGCTTATAAAGGAGCAGCTATTCAAATACTTGACACCTTCTCAGAATCTCAGTTAACTAAAATTTCCAGAAAGCTCAATTTACATGCTCATAGCTTGGCAACCTTTGCCAGCACTTGCAAGCTACCTTTTAAACCCAACCACAGTTTCACTGCTGAAATCAAACATAGACCTGCAGTCCCGGATAACATCAAAAATTGGCAAGTCTTTGAAAGTGACACACAGATAAATAACTTCCTCACTTTAAAGGAAGAATTTTCCGGCATGAACATTGATACTAGCACTATGGATGATCAACAACAGGCATACACAATTAAGCAGAATATATCAGCTGAAACAACGAATCTGGTTTTGCATCCTACTACCTTTAATAACGAAAATGTACAGGAGCTGAAGCAAACATATTTTGATGAAATAGCTGAGATAGAAGTCGAAGTAATTGATCTAAAGGAAAAAATTTTGCCCATAGGTTTAACCCCTTTGGAGGATTTGTTTGATTCAAATGATATCTCAAGGAAACCAAAAATGCAACCACTGAATGTTGAAATTGAAGACTGTAACATTGGAACCATAGAAAACCCCAAAATGGTAAAATTATCCAAGGCATTACCAGCTGATCAGAAGTTGAAATACATTGAATTGTTCAAAGAGTTCCAAGATATCTTTGCCTGGAGTTATGAGGACCTCAAGTCCTATGATACCTCAGTCATCCAACACACTATACCTTTGAAAGAGAACCAAAAACCTTTTAAACAAAAGCTTAGGAGAGTGAATCTTGTCCTCCTTCCCCTCATTGAAAAAGAAGTTAAACGTATGTATGAAGCATGAATCATTGCTCCAATCAGGTTCTCAGAGTGGATTTCAAACCTAGTGCCTACTAGGAAGAAGACGGGAGAGATTAGACTGTGTGTTGACCTAAGGAATTTGAACAAAGTCTCTCTCAAAGACCATTACCCCTTACCAAAAATGGATCATATCCTACAAAGGGTAGTGGGAGCCTCTAGGATATCATTATTAGATGGATTCTCTGGATTCAATTAGATTTTAGTACACCCGGATGATCAAGACAAAACTGAATTTACAACACCTTGGGGAACTTTTAAATATGTCAAAATGCCTTTTGGGCTTAAGAATGCAGGGGCCACTTTCCAAAGAGCAATGGATATAGCCTTTGCCAAAGAAATCCATGATTTCCTAGTAGTCTACCTTGATGATCTCACTGCCTTTTCAAAATCAAATCAAGAACACTTAGAACATTTGAGGCAGGTTTTCTTAATTTGCAGAAAATATGGCATATCTTTGAATCCAAAGAAATCACTCTTTGGCCTAGAGGAAGGCAAGCTCCTAGGTCATATAATCTCAAAATATGGTATTAGGATCGACCCGGACAGAATTCAAGCTATCCTTCAAGTGCCTCATCCGAGAAACATCAAAGAACTACAAGGCTTCTTAGGAAAGATCAACTTCTTGAGAAGATTCATTCCTAATTTGGCTGAGCTCATAAGACTGTTAAACAATATGTTGAAGAAGGACTCTAAGGTCAAATGGACCATGGAAGCTAAACAAGCCTTTGAGGATATCAAAAGAGCGTTGACAAACACACCAGTCCTCACAAGTCCTAGGTTTGATAGGGATTTCATAATTTTTTCTTTCACATGTGAGCATACAATTGCTGCTGTCCTATTACAAAAAGATGACCAAGGGTGTGAAAAACCCATTGCATTTTTTAGCAAAGCCCTTAGAGATGCTCCCTTAAAATATCAGAATATGGAAAAGCAAGCCTATGCCTTGGTAAAGGCCATCAAAGACTTCTGAATATATATCTTATACTCTCATGTGATTGCCTATGTCCCAAATGCAGTGGTTAAGGACATTTTAACCCAAGAAGGAATTGAAGGCAGAAGGGGCAAATGGATTGCCAATATCTTAGAATATGACATTGAAATCAAGCCTACGAAACTGATAAAAGGACAAGGGTTAGCCAAACTAATGACTGAAACCAATTTCCAAGCCCTTGATATTAATGAACTGGACAACGAAGAGGAGATGGCGACTCCACAGATCAATCAAGCCTTTTTGCAATCTCCTTGGTATGCTGATATATGTTTTGTATTGTTAAACCTGCAAGCTCCTCCAGGGTTGTCCAGAACTAAGAAAAGGTTCTTGAAAATGAAAGCATCAAAGTTTTGTATCATAGACAATGTTTTGTTTTGGAGAAATCATGAAGGAATTTTACTTAATTTCCTAACATTGGATGAAACTGACAATGTCCTCAAGGAATTTCATGCAGGTGACTGTGGAGGACACTTATACTGGAAATCCACAGCTAATAAAATCCTAAGGGCCGGATTTTATTGGCCTTCCTTGTTTACTGATGTGAAAAAATTTGTAATGTCTTGTCACAAATGCCAAATTTTCGAAGGCAAGAGAAAGCTGTTACCTTTACCACTTAAACCTGTTTCAACTGAGAGACCATTCCAGCTATGGGGTTTAGACTTCATTGGTGAAATCCACCATTCGTCCTCTGGCCAGCAGAGGTGGATTTTGACTGCTACAGATTACTTTACCAAATGGATAGAGGCCATCCCTTGTAGGCAAGCCAATGATTCCATTATTATGCAATTTTTAGAAACCAACATCTTGTCCAGGTTTGGCTGTCCAGATAAAATTATTACAGACAATGCTCCTGCTTTCAAATCCAAAAAAATGATCAACTTTTGCCATAAATACCATATGACCTTGGGCCATTCCACAACCTATTACCCTCAGGGCAATGGCCTAGCTGAGTCTTCCAACAAAAGTCTTATCAACATCATCAAAAAGGTCTTGGAGGAGAACAAAAAGAATTGGCATAAGAAGTTGGTAAATGCACTATGGGCAGACAGATTGACCACCAAAAGATCCATTGGCACAAGCCCATATGAACTAGTTTATGGAATGGAGGCAAGATTTCCTTCATCTTTAGGGATCCCTGTAATCAATTTGCTGCAAGAAATACAAGCTGAACCTAATGATATTCAAAGAAGGATCAATTAGACAATTCACTGACAACAAACAAGAGAGGAAGTGTATCATAGAACCCAAGTACTGCAAGAGAAGATCAAAAGGATGTTTGAAAAAAGAACCAAAGCTGAAGACTTGTTCATAGGAAGCAAAGTGCTGAGATGGGATTCCAGGAGAGAGGACAAAGGAAAACATGGCAAGTTTGATTTCTTGTGGAAGGGACCTTATGTCATTTATGTTGTACAAGGTAATAACACCTATTTTCTGAAGAGTTTGGATGGCTCAAATACTGAGGAAGGCCCAGTCAATGGGAGGATGCTCAAACATTATTTTGACCCCCTTTGATGAAACACAACACAGCTATATATTGTACATAAATATTTGTATTTCCAGTATTTTCATTTACAGCGGTTAGATAAAGGACCAAGTGAAGCAGATTTTGAGGAAGATCAGGGTACTACACCATTTTTTGATATATGTTTTGATTCTATCATTGGAAAGCAAGAGAAAACACTTGGGAGCTATGAAGGTGGTGATGAATACTCAGAGAAACCAGTAAAAACAAAGTTGTAATTTCACAGCAAATCAACTCAAAGGGTACTTCATACAAGTTACAAGGATTCAGATCAATGGTCTCTAACAGAAGGAAAATTCAGACTGCAGCAAGAATGGAAAAATAAGGCGATCTGACCTGCTGTTCTTGGCTTTTCATCTGGAAAAGCCATCCCCAAGTGGAGCCACTGTTAGTCTCCTATACCAATAGGTTTCATTTTTCATGATTGACAGTGGAAGTGCCAAAAATGTTCATCTTTGATGCTACAAAGGTTCCATATTTTGTGAAAGGAAAAGAGAGTTAAAAAATGTAAAGAGGGTATGCCTTAAGAGAATGATCAGAAGGCAAGAAAATGAATTAGTCAGAAAAAATAATTGAAATGAACCCCAAAGAAAGACCAGGAAAGTGGCTAACCAAAATGCCACTGCTAGCTTGTTGGATGGCCCAACAGTTCAAACTGGACCATGCCATGTTTTAAATTGCTTGTTCTAGACTAGAGAATGAATATCTGTCCAAACAGTTCAAGCTTGGCAGATGAGTAGCTAGATAGAGAAATGAAGGAGCCCAACTGCTTAATCTGGGCCCTTGGAAGAGATAAGGGTAGATTTAGATAGGAGGGTAGTCAAAAGAAAAGAGGATTATCAGGGTTTGCAAGGCTAAGTGCACCCATTCAAAAGAAGAAAAAATGTTAGGTGTATTAGGCTGGGTAGGTAGTTTGAGGTTGCAGAAGCAAGGTCTGACCACCTGATATATTGAAAATCATATCTTATCTCATCAATAAGAGAAGGGTCAGAGCAATGGTCTAAATGGCAGAACTATCAAAGCATGTCTAACTCCCCTCACTCCCCTTAAAACGTTTCTTACTAATATCCCCTTGAGGACTTTAGGATCTACCTAAACAGTCCTACTTGCATTTCCCCCTTGAGAAAATCATGTCAAGTTTTGACCTTCTTCAATAAAAGAAGCCACATTTCTTGTGTAAAACCCTCATTTCATATTTCATCCATTTCTTGTATCTAAGTTTTTAGTTCACAAGCTTAATCTCTCCCTCACACTTCACCTCACATACCCATATTAACTCCTAACTCTATTATATAGCTCCCTAGTTATATCTCCACCCCTATTTTCTACAACAAACTATATAAAATTCCCAAAAAACATATTAACTATCCCACCCCCTAGCATTATAGCTAGGTAACATAGTTATGGGAGATATTAGTCCATTTGGGGCTATTATCAACCCTTCTATGTCCTAACCCCGGAATTAATCTAACCTCTGGTTAGGATTAATAACCTATGCCTAAACCCCCACCCATCTAAACCTTGCAACATTGCCCTCACAGTCAAATCCCAACGTTTAATGTTAAAATGTTTTAAATTAAAACATTAAGCTACATTACCCCGTACTAACCCAACCCACAAAGCCCACCTAAACCAAAGTTTTAACCCACCGCAGCGTAATATTATTTAGTATATGGGAGGGACCCGCGCCAAAGCTGCACGCCGCTCCAAAATGCCCCGCCAGCCGTCTGTTCCCCAGCGCGCTAGATCCAATGGTGGGCGGGTGTTTTCAACCCACAACACGCCGGGGGTTAACGTCCAGGGGATGGGCGGTTTCCCTGCCGTACCCCCGCCACGTGTCGACTGCCCGGGGTGTTCGGAGGCCCCTCCCCCAAAACTACCTCTGCTCAAAGGTGGTGCAGGGAAACCGGATACCACCATCCGTCCCATCACGTCAGCAATCACGTCAGCCATGACATCACCACCCTGTCTCCGCCGCTGCCCCACGTCACTCGCCACTTTGTCCGCCCGTGTCCACGTTGTGCCACCGTGTCTCGCCACGTCGTCATCCGAGTCAGCGTCCACGTCACCCGGCCGTACCCGAGACCCACCGATGACGTCATGCTGACGTCATCATGGGAAAGCGCCAAAAGCGCATATGTGCCAAATTTTTTATTAAAAATGCGCAAAGTGACCGTTTTCGGTCATTTTCATTGCAAAGTTTGGAGAGCGCCATTTTGCTGTTCACGCCATATTACCTCCAGATTTCAAATTTGAACAATTCAAACGCCGCCACCTGCAAATTCGACATCAGTACTCGCCATTCAATCAGCTCAACCACCCTCGGCGCTAGCTAAACCAGGTATTTGTCGAATTCCATCTGTTCGCCCCTGTTCTTCCCGTTTTCTCGAATTTGTTCACTCAATTACCTGCAATCTCCTAAGTTAATGGTTTTGTCCCTCATAAATTTGGCCTAAATTCACTGATACACCCCCTGTTTAAGAGAACCACGGTCCATTCATGATTTCACCGTGCCAAAATCCATTTTCGAGCTTGAATTCCCGATATAATTTTATACCTGCTCGGCATTGTTCCCTTTTGCCGCGTTTCACTACAAAACCTCAGTGCAGTGAGCTGTGATAATCCCTTTCCCCTCTGCATTTGGCCCTCACAATCTCTAAATTCAGAGAATTTGCTAAAAAGAAACCAAAGCTTAAATCAAACTCTGCAAAGTTTGTTCTTTTCACCACAGCCACAAATATTGAAGACTTTTGGTTCAGCTGAACTCATTCTGCCACCCCTCTACAAATCCTCACAAGCAGTTATCCTCAGTCTGTTTCTATTAAAAAACGTAACTCCAAAAAAACATCTGAAAAGTTCTATAATGGCTACTCCATCAGCTCTTAGTGTCACTCCTATGAATCCACCAAACAAAGAGCTTGAAGCCATGCCTCTTGCTGATAGAGATTACCTTATTCAAGATCTAGTTGGTGACAGAAATCACTTGCAGACCTTCTGCCAGTTGAGAAACAACTATCAAAGCAACTGTGACATGTATGGTATATGGGAGTCCAATTTGCCTTATTACTTCCTCCCATCTGTCAATATTTTTCCTGAGATCATCCGCTTATGTGCCGAGAACTATGAGCCAACTCAGAGAGCTGTTAAGTCTCCATCTGGGAGCATACTTTTCCACATTACTCTTGACTCCATCAACCAAATGCTCAACTTCAAGCAGACTCAGCTATTGTTTCCCTTTTCCATGAACTATTTCCTGGATGCAGGCTCCAAACTCTCCAGTTCTGAAATTGAAAAAATTACCAAGACATTCATGATGGCAGACCGCTAGTCTACAGGACCACCTCCTTTCCTATATGTCCATTTCAATGAGGTGGGCAAACTACTAGTTGATATGATCTCTTATGTGTTGGGTTTTAAAACAAGTGAGCACATTGATGAAACAATGTTGGTGTTATTAGCTGCATATAGTCCAGGACAACCCCCTGCTTACAACTATAACTATGCCAAGTTCATAACCAATAAAATACATGATCAGCTATTAAAAGTGGATAGGAAGGGAGTATTCAAATATTCATCATATATCTACCACTTATTCATGTATTACCAGTCTGAAAGCTTCCAATGCCCCATCAAGAAATTGGATTCTAGGGGTGAAAAGAGGTCTGTCATCTTTTGGTCATCAGTTTTCCATGAAGTTCAAAACTCTCCATTTTCTTACTGTGAGTTTATTGACCAATTTTTATACCCAGTCTCTTGCCTCCTAATGAGATCCCCTCCTCCTAGATTGTCATTTGATATACAGAAGACCTTGCAGCTGTCCAAGAGTTATAAAATAGGTGATTGGTACCTATATCAAAATCACACTGTCATTAGAATCTATGGCTGTGAGCTCTGTCCTTATAGGCTTCCAAGGTATGTACCAATGAGACTGTTTGCCTTGGAATACTATAGGCAACTCATTAGTTCTGATCTTACCCATTTTCATAGTGCCAAAAAGAAAGCTCACCTCAAATTCAAAGACCATCTAGGCCCCTTCATTATGAACAAGAAAGAAGGTTGGCAAGATGCTGATCAAATTCTCAGGGACAAATATAAGTTAAAGAGGAGCTTCTGGTGGGTCCCTTATGACCCGGAAGGTTTTATCAGTGCTAGAAGAGTTAAATACAGGATGCTAGGTTATGACCATTGTAAATATCCACAAATTGAACAATATGCCAACCAAGATGAGTGGTTGCAAGGCACATTAGTTGAGGAATTGACTCAAGAGGAAATAATGGAGAAAAATGTCAAGGATTTAGAAAAAACTCTTGACTTGGATTCTTTGCAGTAGGTAACATTCAAGTTGCCACATCAAATTGGAGAAGGCACATCCACTGCTGCAGCCACACAAGCCACCCAGGGACCATCTACATCAGCAACAGGTACGGCAAAAGGAAAGGAGATAATGGATGCAGAGAAAGAAGTGATTACAGAACAGCCTGCCTCTTCAATGGAGCAACCTCAAGTACAGGCTCCTCTACAACAAATATAAGAACCAACAATGCCTACCTTACAGACTCCTGCCCATGAGGAAAGAGGCAGAAAACGAGATCGAGATGACTCCACACCTGCTAATGGGTCCACTCAGCAGCCCGAAGCCAAGAGGCAAAAGGTTGATCCTCCAATTATGGAGGAAGTCAGTGAAGAAATCCTTGGAAGTCCAAGGAAAGATAGAGAAGACAGTCAACAAACAGCCACAAGATCTTTCCAACAAGAGCAAGATAGACAGCATGGCATGGAGGTGTCCTCCTCCACACAGCAAAGCAAGAGGCTAGCTAGCATCAAGGCCACCGTTAAAGAAATTAAGGCACAAAATGAACTGTTAAGAGTACAATTATATGACCAATTTCTTAAAGCAACACCTACCAAGCAGGAAAGGTTGATGGCAGCATATGACATCAAAGAAGAAAAAATGATTCTCAGCCATTTTAAACCCAAGGTTCAGCAGCCTCAATTAGCTGCGGATTATGTTAGGACAAAGTTAGAGGTTATGGCAAAGGACATTCACCCCATGGATCAAATAGAATTACATAAGCAAACACGGGAAATGGTCTATGCCACACTTGTAGACAAGGCCACACTAGCCCATGAGTTAAAGGAATCTTTGAGAAACACAAATACTCAGCTTGATTTAGAAAGAATGTCCTCCACAACCAAAGACAACAGAATTAAAACATTGGAGGACATTATTGTGGACTTGGGGCATGATCCTAAGAATCCCAAAGCTATCAAGGCCCTAATGAAGAAAAAGGAGGATGATATTGCTGCTCTAAAAAAACAAATGAGGCTCTCCTCGACTATGCACCCACAAATGGGAGAGCTGGTGAAAGAGAAAGAAGCTGAGGATAAATTAGACCTGCTAATGCAAATGAACTAGAGAATAGTTCAAATGGAGGGAGAATTGGAGAGAGCACTGCAAGACAAGTAGGGAGAGTCGACCTCCTAGCCACCTCAAATTGCCCCAACTACTGCTGCAGCTACACAAACAACAGTGACCCCTCCTATTACTACAGCAACTACAACAACTACAGATGTTGCAGTGGCAACAACAATAGCTCCCGAGACTAGCATAAGCATGGAAGAACTGACAAAAGCTGTCAAGGAGATAAAGCTTCAGGCAACAGAGATTAAACAGGCCAAAGAAAAATTGGCTGAGCTAGAAGCAAAATATGATAAATCCAAAATGACAGTGGCTGAACAGACCAGAGAAATTAAGGCCCTAAAGGACAGAATAAAGGCCTTGGAGAAGGAGCTAAATTTAGAAAAGACTCTGGCTAAAAGAAAGAAGATTTTGTGGACCAGGATTGACCACTCTATCACTAGATAGTGGAAATCAATCTGAACTGTGCATGAGCAGATCAAATTAATAGGCCAAGCCCAAATTGAAAGCCAAAAGGCCAGAGCAGCACTAGGAAATATGCCTGAGCAGGCTAGCAGGATGATACACTTCTTGAACACTCACACTAAAGAGGAGTTGGCAGCCCTAGACATCAGTAACAGAACAGAGACTGTTTTAACAACAAAAAAGGTGTTGACCCTTAGAAATTTTGTGCAAAGTTTGGAGAGAAAATGTCAGGAAATGCAGGCAGAGGTAGATGATTACAAGCTGAGGATGGGAGCATTGCAAGGTAAAGGATTGCCTAGCCTATTGACCGGCGCTGGAAGACTGCTGACCCGTGAGCAGTATGCCACCAGGATGACTAATTTCATTTCAAATCAGATCACAACATCCACAAGTACCTCAGAAGAAGCAAGAACTCCATCAGGGTAGAGCCTCTATGATAAGCTGGAAAATTTATTTTACATTGAACATGAAATTAATCACTTGTTTGAGGTCCCACCCAATTTTTACAGATACACATAGGCAGATGAGACTTTAATAAAAATACGAAGACACCAACTACCTAAAGAAGATTGGTGGCAAGCAATGCTGCAAATTTTGCCAAAATAATCTCGGTTCTATCTCTTTTGGTCAGCCTTAGGTCAACGGAATTGAATACAGCATGGAGACAACAGGTAGAGCGGGTGAGAATAGTGACTCAGCAAAATGATGGGATAGCAAGCCCAAAAAGGAAAAAACGCATATTTTAGACAGCACAGCCCCAACCGACTCAGTTGGTCACAAAAGTCAAAACTCTCTGACAAATGGACAGCTAATGCATTAAATATTTCCAGCAACATTTACTCTTTCAGCTATAATTCCTCAAGAGTTTGCATAGAAGTTATGAGCTATTAACTCATCAGCTAGATATTTTGTATCTTATTTTTGTATATATACCTCCCCACAGAATGTATTTGGGGTTGATAATTTTCTCTTTGAGACACTGTCTTGTAAATTTTCAGACTATCTAATACAAATGGTTGGGAAAGTTCATGATCTCTGCACTGTTTGAGGTCAAAGTGATGATATGCGTTCTGCTACAGAATTCTTGGGTTGTTTGATGGAGCAATAAGTTATTCTAAACCATGTTTTGTCTTTCTATGTTTGCTTAACTCAGATATATGTTTCATTAACTTAGCAAAAGAGAATAAGAATAGCTGAGGACTTGTTTGAATGCACCCTCTGCTCAATCTCGGTTGTTAATTGTGTTTTCTTCAGAATTAATCATAAACATGAATTCTTAACTGCTCATGTTTGTATTCATTCTATCATTATGGATGTTATTCAGGAATTCTTAAATTCTCCTAGATAATGTTCCCAATTTTTCCCTCTATCAGTATAGTGAAAGATCCTTAGCTGCCTTTCACTCCCTGATTTCATGCCATCATATTACAGATTTGAAGAATTGTTCCATGGATGTCTGTCTAGCTCTGTAGCATAACCTTTTTTCTCAAGAAACATTTCCAACAGTACACCATCATCGACTCCATGCCCAATGGCCTAGATTATTCTGAAGAAACATAACAGTTCTGACTGAAATCATCATCCCAACAAATTCAAAACAAAATCATGTGCATCATAACTAGCCTAAAATTACACCAAAATAGAGCTAAATTAGAAAGAGAGAGCCCTCTCTGGTTGCAGGTAGGCTAGGACCTGTGGCTAAAATATTGGTTAGTGGTTACCTCGGCCGTATTCCCTTTGGAGTCAAAGGGAACAACCTGAGTGTTAACATAACACATAAATAATTTCATGCTATCCATTAATTTGAATGGAGTAACAGAAGAGGACGCAGTTGTACGATTATTCCCTTATACATTACAAGGAGCATCAGGATCCTGGTACTTTTCTTTACCAACAGGCTCCATTAATAACTGGGATACGTTTCAAGATCAGTTTTTAACAAAATTTGGGGATGATAGGTCAACAACAACTTTAATCAATGACCTCTCCAATTTAAAAGCTGAACCAAAGGAACCGATTAAATATTTCAACTCTCACTTCAATAAATTATTAAACAAAATACCAACATTGTCTAAACCTAGCGATGAAGTCCAAAATAAGTGTTATATTTCTTCTTTACTGTCAAATTCAGCTATCTTTGTTGATAGAGCTGCCAAGCCAACATTAGTAGAAAACATGAAAGAGGCGATAGCTATAGAAAAGCGTATCCTAGCCATAGAAAGAAAAAACGTGTAGATGAAAGAAAGTCTAAAAAAGTATCTTTTAGAGATGATCCTAAGAAAAAGCAGCCAAAGGACCCGTTTGACCTGGAAGGGTTACAGAAAGTCTTAAAGACCATGTCAAATGAAATGGTTGATATAAAGAAACAAGTAGCAGAAACCTCTTCCAAGAAACCTTTTAAACCCTTTAGAAGAAATCCTTCAACTGATATGAAACCTCCAAACGCTATAACAAATGCAGAATCAGAAGGAGAAGAGGAGGAAGTTTCAAATGAGGAGCAAACCGATGATGATGAAGTCATAGAACTGCAGGGAATGTGGGACTTCATTCTTCCAGATGAGGAAGATCAGGATGTATTACCTGTTGCTACCAAAAGTAGAAATCAGCTTGATCCTCCACAATCCAGTGCAAAACAGAAACCCATGCCTGACTCCCAAGGATAAAGTCGCAGGGAAGAAATCCTCACCAAAGTCTACTCAGACAAACCCAATCCAATCTGATTCAACAACTCCATCTAAAATGCTTATCATCTTTGATGAAATGGAGTATAAAATTGTTGAAGATATGAAGAAAACTAGGAAAAATATCACTTTTCATGAGCTCAGCAAGTTAAAAAATCAACATAAATTGCTCTTGAAAGAGCTCAACGCATTACCTATTATTCCTCTACCTGCCGCTGTAATTTTGCAAGGTACCAATGCAATAGGGAGACCTCCAACTGGAATTTCAAATAAATTCGATCCAAATGACATTGATTTGATTGGAGGAAGGTCAAAATCCCATACTCCACCATTTCTCCTTACCTTTGAAGTTTTCAATAAAAGTTTTCATAACTATCTGGTGGATTCCGGTGCCTCATCTAACATTTTGCCTAAGACAGTTTGCGCAAAGCTAAATTTCCAACCTCAGAAATCTGCAATACGAATAGTGCAGCTGGATTGGTCTCAAGTTGAGGTCATTGGTGAACTTAATCAAGTGACCATAAGGCTTTCATCAAACCCGAAGGTATGTCAAGTCATTGGTATACTTGTCGCAGACATTCCTGAATTTTATGGATGGATCCTTAGCAGGTATTAGTCAAAGAAGCTTCACGATTACTTTGTGACTAACTGGTCTCAGATGTGGCTCCCTTACAACGGAAAACCAAATAAGATCAAGGTTGAACGAGAGAGACATCAAAAGTATATAGTGACAGAGTTAGAAGGAGAAAATGAGCCTATAACATATAGCAACAACATTATCGGAAATTATTCTGTTGATTCTTTCATAGGGAATTTCAATGCTCATACTTCACCTTTTTTGGAAAATTCCGCTTTATCTCAGATAGAAAATTTCTCTAAAATAGACACTTCTAGATGCATTAATTTTATAGATAAACCTGTAAATAGAACTTTGTTTTGGAAATTATTTTTTCATGGTTCTAAATCTAATGATGGAGCAGGAGCAGGTTGTATATTAGTCAATCCAAAAGGAGAGAAAACCATGCTAACATGTACACTCGAGTTCGATTGCACAAACAATACTGCTGAATATGAAGCGTTAGTTCAAGGGTTATACAAGGAAATCGAGTTTAATATCAAATACCTGCAAGTATTTGGAGACTCTGAGATTGTTATTAAACAGGTAAGAAATACTATACATTGTCTATTATGACACTTGAAGCACCATCAATCGTTAGTACAAAACCTGACCTCACACGTTATAACATTTAATATTTCATCCATTCCAAGACTCCAAAATGCTAGTGCCGATCTCCTTGCTAATATAGCTTCCAAGCTTATTCCATCAGAGGACTATAGCCCAGACAGATTTTAGATTGAATTAATCTTTAGACCCTCCATCCCTGATAACATTACCAACTGGAAAGTTTTCAATAATGACCCTGATATTGCGAGTTTTCTGACTTCAGAAGGCTCTTACAATAATCAAATAATTGATGAAGACCAACATGAAAAGCAGCTGGAACAAGGAAATAGCAATAACGCAATACCAAAGTCCATAGTCAAGTTAGAGGACCTATATGACTTAAAGGACAAATTCAAACGGTCCACCAATTCAAAACTTTAGAGTTCAACTCTGAGATATGAATTAGTGAATCTAGGGACTGACATAAAACCATAGAACATCAACCTAGGTCTTGGCCTAACATCTGAGGAAAAATCAGCTTTCATTCGACTGTTGAAACAACAAGAGAGTGTCTTTGCTTGGAATTACAATGATATTAAAACATACGACACCTCAATTATACAACATACAATTCCGATGATCATTGATGAAAATCCTATTCAGCAGGAATTGAGGAAAATGCATCCTAATCTGAAAAGCCAGATTAAATTTGAATTGAACAAATTATTAAGAGCCAAGATTATTTTTCCTGTTAGGCATTCTAGATGGGTCTCTAACCTGGTCCCAGTCATAAATAAAAATGGTGATATCTGGATTTGTATTGACTTTCGAAATCTCAATAAAGCTTGCCAAAAGGATAATTTTCCACTGCCCCCTATGGAACAAATATTACAATCAGTTGCAGGGTCTGACTTAATGTCCTTTTTATATGGATTTTTAGGGTATAATCAAATCTTAGTCGACTCAGATGTTCAATTGAAAAATACATTTTAGAACAAAATGGGGCACTTACGTGTATCAAAAGATGCCATTTGGGTTGATCAATGTCAATGCCACATTTCAAAGGGCCATGGACATTGCATTTAAAGGATTAGTGAATAAGTCAGTGGTGATTTACTTAGATGACATAACAGTATATTCTAAAAAATTCAGTAATCATCTCAGAGGCTTAAAACAGATCTTCCAACGTTGTCAAAAATATGGAATATCACTTAATACAAAAAAAAATATGAGTTAAGTGAAGGAAAGCTTCTGGGATTCATAGTGTCTAAATTTGGAATCCAAATTTACCCAGATAGGATTAAGGGAATTTCTGAGACATATTTACCCCATAACAAAAAAGCAATGCAGTCTTTCCTTGGTCAGATCAATTTTGTCAAAAGATTTGTCCCTGATTTCTCAAGAATTGTGTCACCTCTCTAAGCTATGATAAAGAAAAACTCTCTCTTCAAATGGGGTCATGCAGAACATGAAGTGTTTGGCTTGATAAAACAAGCGATTATAAATGCCCCATCTCTAGCAGCTCCAAAATTTTCCAATCCTTTCACTCTATATACATTCACCTATGAGAAATCGTATGCTGCCATACTCACACAAGCAAATCGAGATAAAGTCGAAGCCCCAATTTCCTTCTTCAGTTCAAACTTGCAAGGAGCTGAATTAAATTACTCCGATGTTGAGAAACAGGGTTATGCTATTTTCAAAGCAATCAAACACTTCAAGCCCTTCCTTCTCAAGACTCATACCAAAATAATAGTACCATTTCCAGTGGTAAGAAATCTTTTGGTACAAAAATATGTGGGCGAAAAGAGGGAAAATTGGGTCACAACCCTGCAAGAATATGATGCTGAAATTAAACCAGCAAATATTGTAAAAGGTCAAGGTTTTTGCAGGATGTTGGCAAGAGCATTGCACATATCAGAAATGCAATCTCCAGATAGTGAAGTACAAGTGTATGAGGTAAGCCTAAACGACTTTGAATCAAGGTATGCCGATATCATGTTCTATTTAAAGAATGGATATGCTCCTCCACATTTGAATCATACAAAGAAAAGAGCCCTAGGGATAAAAGCTAAACAATATCAAATTGTAAAGGATGTACTCTTTAAGATGAATTATGATTCTGTTCTCCTTAGATTCCTTGTGAAATCTAAATCAGAAAAAGTATTGCAGAAACTTCATGATGGACCAGCGGGCGGACACTACGCAGGAGATGCGACAACACACAAAATCTTGTGCACAAGATACTACTGGCCAACTTTATTTAAAGATGCACATAGCTATGTAAGGATATGTCAGATCTACTAGACTGCTGCCGGAAGACAAAAAAAACCATCGTTGCCATTGTAGCTGGTCAACATCAATCAGCCAGTTGAACAATGGGGATTAGATATAATAGGTGAGATCGTTCCTCACTCTTCTAAATAGCATAAATACATCCTTACAGCTACCGACTACTTTACCAAATGGGTAGAAGCAGTTCCACTCAAGACAGCCAACTCTGAGAGTATCATCAAATTTATAGATCAATTCATAATCACCAGGTTTGGCTTACCTTCTGCTTTAATGTTTGATAATGCATCATATTTCTCAGGTAATTCTATGACTGAATTTGCACTCAAAAGAGGTTTTAAGCTTAAATATTCTGCTAATTATTATCCGCAAGGAAATGGGTTGGCTAAATCAACAAACAAAAACCTTATTAGAATCATTAAATGGACTATTGATCAAAATCATAGAAACTGGCATAAGTCTTTAATGTACGCTCTTTGGGCAGATCGAATAACTCAGAAAACTTCTATTGGCACTTCTCCTTTTAATTTAGTTTATGGGAAAGAAGTGGTCCTACCAACGAATCTAGCTATTCTTTCTTTAGCCTTAGTTCAATTCATTGAAGAAACCTCTTCCTCATGCTTGCAATTAAGACAATTGTAGATCCTTAAGCTTGAAGAGGAATGAGAAAATGCCAGAATTACCCATGCACATCATCAACAATTAGTAAAGGCTTCTTTTGATTCAAACTCGGTGTCTAGAAAAATTTTTCAACTTGGAGACTTAGTATTAAAATGGGATAAATCCCATGAAGAGAAAGGCAAGCATACTAAATTCCAACGGATGTGGCTTGGACCATTCCATATTTTCGAACTCATCATTCCATCAAATTTCATGTTACAAGATTTAGCAAGGAAAAGAGTCTTTACCTGTTAATGGATAGATCCTAAAGAAATATTTCCCATAGAAGATGATCTCTTCTATTTTCTGTAGATTATAGTTTTAGTTAAGTTTTCTTTTGTTAATAAAACAAGTTGAGAACATTTACTTTTGGTTTCCATGAAAAGAATAGTGTCTCATGTCAATTTTGTTTTTTTGCTTGTATAAGTGGGAGTGGTTAGGAAAATTAATCTCCATTTTTGAAACATAGGGTCAAGTGCTATCATTCTGAAAATTTTACTTGTTCTTTTGTTTCAACTATACAAGTTTTGGTTAGAATCAACCTTAGGAAGAAGTTTTCCTCATATCAGTCATAAAAGGTACCAATAACAAAACAAAGATTCTCTGTAGAAAAGCTATTTTTAAACCCTACAATTGTTGTCCAGAAGAATTCTTAAGGAACCAATGACTTCCACCCCACTTTAAGAAATTGCAAGATTCAAAGAATAATCCAACTATGCACTTTAAACTTAAAGAATAAGAGGTCTCATCAAGAGTCAGCTTATCATGATCATAATGATTATAACTAACTGACATTGCCATACTGCATATCAAAATAGGGTAATGGCTTAAGATTGTTTCAATCAAAAGACAAGGGGTCTCATCACGAGCTAGCTTGTTTAGTTAAGTTATAAATCAAGTGAATGACACTGTCAATTTTTGCCACCAAACCAAGACATTGTTCTTTAAGAATTAAAAGAGAAATAAGAAAAGAAAAAGTAATAAGTGTATAGGAGGATTTATCTTTGAAAATTGCATGCTTCTCGAGTGGGACACTGTATCATTGCTAGATAAGAGGTAACCCTATCGAGGCTATGAACGCCTGCTGGCAGCAGAGGCTCTACCTACGACAAATGAGTATACATAAACTAATCTAAAGAGATGTCTTTGTTTTCATCTTTACAACCAAGTAATGACTGATATGAGTAAAATGACTAACTTTGCGGAGAAGATAATCAGAATAAAGATAATTAGAACAAGATGTTGTTGTTAATAAATAGCACTATGTACCTCATATTTCTACAATGAAGTTTCATTTTCAAAACCATTTCTATTTTGGAAGTTTTAGAAAATTCAAAAAAAAACCATTAGAGATAACTGGTTCTTCCAAGTGAATCGCCAATTGTTGTGACTATCAACAACGCCACCTTTTTATTAGTGTTAGTAATAACATTAATAAATGGGGACCCTTCCAAAAAATCAAATCTTCGCATTTAATGTTGCCTTTTTGTTTTTAGAATAAAATAAGATGTCAAAGTGGAACTTGCTAAAACATGGAAATTTACCATTTCACACTCCAAACACATAAAACTTCACAAAATATGAGTTTCCTTATAAAAAGCGCTACATGACCATAAGGCTTAAGAAAAGATTTATAATGGAAAGTCTTGAATATTCAAGTAAATCATGAAAAACCCGCTTTAAAAAGGATTATTCTCGCATCACAAAAGGTTACAGCAGGCATCCCTTATAAAAGTCACTTCTTGAAAATGTGATCCGTGAGAATGCGAGATCGTGAAGCCTATAACCTCATCACGTCGCAAATTCCAATACTACAATGCCACTTTATGTAACACAACCAAATATCGCAAAATGCGATAGCATCTCGCAAATCGCATATCACAGTAGCTCAACGTAACGATGGTTTTTAACGAAAACATGTTTTGCGATATAGCAATCTGCGATGTCGCGAAGCAAATCTCTTTTATCACGATTCGAAGGGCTCAGAGTTCTAGGACAGTACTTTCCAGTGTTCGATGCAAAGTTATGAACAGTAAAGTTTAGCATAACGATCCATTAGTGGTCATTTATTAAAAACGGTTTGGATCAGTGTAAAGGACCATTTGACGCAAGCTGATATCTTTTGATATGATTTAGAATTAAAGACCTCCTATCACCTTATTTTCATCTTTCTATTGATCATTCCTATATTAACTATCATCTTTATCATATTTTTGCTCTCTGCTTGCAACTTTCAGGAAGAGCACACATAGCATAATACATGAAGAAATGGGGACGAAAGGCAAGGCTCCCGCATCTAAGAAGTCAGAAATGACCCCATTATTCACAGACACTACCTGTAGTTGGGATGCAGGGATATCTACGTGGGAAGCTATGTATCAGTTGTTAGAGGAAGAATAGCCAAGAATTATGGAAGTTACAATTATAGTGGATGGACGCGGCTGTTCTAAAGCATTCCTAACTGAAATTGCATGCTCGTTTCTACACTGCATTACTACAAGGCTGAAGATACTCCCCTACACTGACATAGTGAAATGGATTATAGATCACGCAGACATATCTGACAGAGAGTTCAAAACAAAAAGCCAGGAGGTCATGGGTTCATTTACTCCAAACAATTTGAGGCGTATGTACCACTTACAAGAACCCCAGGCTAGCTACAACAAGTAATTTGTCGAGAAGTTTGCCAAAGAGAATGAAGACTTGGCAGAATGCACAAAGCACTGGTAAAATAATGAGGAAAGTTTGAAGAAGGATAAAAACAATATGTACGCCACTAACTCCTTTTGTTCTCCTTACTGTTTTGCCACTGCAATGTTATGTAGATTTTTTGGGAAACCAGACATCAATAAGTTTTCATCAGAATGATTACCTCTAGTAGATGCGGCTATCAATGCCACAATACTGGACTGGGCTCAAATCTTGTTGGACAATTTAGCCACTGCAATTTTAGGATACAGAACTAAAAGAAGATTTGCTTCGAGAGTTTACCCTCCATTCTTTTTTAGCACCTATGTTATGGATGTTATTTGTTTTGTTTTAGAATTTCCTATTATGTGATGGAGGTGGATGGTACAAAATCCACTTCCCATTTAGGTTTATCACAAAGTATTGTGGGAATCCAATTTCATCCCACATTTCTTCAAAATTTGTCACGGAGTTATGCTCCCGATTTATAAAATTCTCTACAACCGAGATGCCCCAAGGTTTTCCCCAGAAGCTGAAGTGGATATTCTCTCTGTGGCAACATGGTTTGGGGAAGAATTGTTCATGTATATCAGAGTGTTTGGCAGCATTGCTTCACCCCATGTGCTACCGTTTTACATCCCTGACAAACTAATGGCTAGGGAGATAGCCTATCAGACCTGTGGAGTGGGGGGATGAGCAAGGTATTGAAAGATTCCAAGAAGGCCATTTGGCCCCAATTTCCTGTAATATGCGGAGAATTTTCATTGCATGACTTAGGTCATGCTTTCAAAGAAGTTGATAATGTATTATGTTTACAACTACCAAAGTTCTTGGGGAGGAAATATGATCCCTTTGGTGTTGTAAGTAATTTTACTACAATGGTTAAAATAAAAGTATTTTTCCATGAAGAAGATCCCTTTGACGATGCTTTTCTGTAAAAAAAACACCTTCATAGAGGTGTAGCATATAGCACGAATTATTTTTTACCAAGAAAATCTCCCAAAGTTTGACAATTACAGAAAGCAGTAGTTATCAAAGGTCCCATTGGACCAATTTCTCATCGAACCAATAAGGGAGCCTACTCCCAGTGTTACCGTAAGTGAAGGTTCAAAAGAGAAGTCCAAAACAAGTTCTGAAGAAAAATCAGCTGAAAAGTCTGGTGATCAATCCAAGAGTGAACACAGCAGAAGCAAGGAGTCAATAAAAGACACAACTCAATCTACAGAAAAGCCTAATCAGTAGGCTTTGTCCCCAAAACAAGCTAAAGTTCCCACTCCTCTTACAAAGCCAACAAAGCCACTTGTAATTGATCTAGAAGGGGAATGGGAAAATTTTAATAAGATAGTGAGCACAGAAGAACAGAGTGCAGAGCCATCAACAAATCCAAAAGGGCTATCAATACTCAGGAAATGGAGCACATTCTTGTTGCTCCCTCATCTGAAATTGTACTAAGGATAGAGGAAATTCCTCCTCTAGATGTATTTTATAGCCCTCAACATAAGGCTATCATCAGAAGGCAATGAAAGAAACAAAAATTGGATTCTGTGCTCGCTCCCAAGGATGAACCTTTGGATGTTCTTTGGAAAGACCCCTCTACAGACCCGTTGGCAAATCTTACTAGGCTCTCATAGGTAGCAGGTGCGCACACTTCGTCAACTATTGATAAAGTAGTAGAGGTTCAATTTCTACTTAAAGAAAAAGAGGATAGGATTCTTTTTTTGGAACAGTAGTTACAACAAGTCAGCATCAATCAAGAAGCAGAAACAGAGTTGGCAAAACTCCAGCAAGACTTCCAGCAAATGAAATTGTGACATCAAAGCAGTTTGGCTAGTAAGGAAGAACAGTTACAAGTTATGATATAACTGCACAAAGACGATCCCAAAATTGGGGAGTTTATCACAGAAGCACTTGCTCTCAATTCCCATCTCTTGGAATACCCATTGCGAAATGAGCGATAATATTACAAATCAAGTCCTAGAATTACGACTTGAATATGATTCAATTTTTAAGAAGGTCTCAGACTTTTTGAACTAGCAGATATCCAAAGAAGGGAGAAGAGTAGACATGCCCAGAATTGACAAATTGCACAAGAAAATTTTATTTGCAAAATGGGATTCTTGGCTAAAGGAAGCAGAACAGGCAATGGAAGATGTAGCAGCAGCAGCGAACAATGTCATTGAAGGCATAAATGAAAATATGCACAAGGCCAATTTGGTAGCAGAGACCACCCTAAGCTTCCTTCCAAAGGCACAACAGCTTCAAATAGAGTGGAAACAAATAGTAGAGGAAAGGGTAGAGGTGATTAAATAGGTAAAAAAGTTAAACTGGGAAACATACTGGCAGTACCTGGTAAAACCACATAGCCAATGGATGACCCTGAAGTGCCTCATAACTTCTGCCGAGAAGATAGTGCCAGCTCTTGCCAATGCCGTATTTGCAGGACAGTTAAAAGCTGAAGTCGGCCAACCAACACTCTTGAAACCGATGCTGGATATTTGCGATCTAAAGGATCAGATGCAGGATTTATCATAGATACAGTTTATTTTTGTTTTAGTTTATTTTTGCTTAAAATGAGGCAAGTCGTTTAAACCTCCTCTTCTATTTTTGTAATATTTATTTTTAGATTTCATAGAGTAGTATTTAAACCCCTCTCATGCATTTAGAGAGAGGTCCAGAGTTTTATCAAAAAAAAAAATTCAAAACGTGCATTTTTCCCCCCACTGAGGAGGTTTTGATAAAATCAATGGAACGAGATTTATTTTTATATGAGTTTAATATCTACTACTGAATTTCACTTTTGTACTCTTAGTGGATGTTAAGTGATTTGAAGATAGATCTATATTGTTGCAGCCCATGAGTAGAACTTATTACAAATGGTATTTTTATCTCCTAATACTTTTTACTTATGTGTCAAGCAATAAATCATTTTCAGTTATTTATATATGAAAGTTTGAAATGTTTAGTTATCATTATTGCACTTCTGTATGGTGATGACTTACTTTTTTATGCTGAATATGTGAATAACTCTTATGCGATATATTTCTCATAATTGTTTCGGCTAACTTTTTATACGAAACAATCATTTTTAAATGGATTCTTTTCTCATGGTGATTGAATGATCTTCATTATCAATTGCTTTTAGAAATTATTTTAGATCGCATAAGTAAACGTTACTCCCGAGATAGCTTAAAGTTAGATGTTTTCTTTGATTATGATAGATTGCATATAATAGCTAGAAGATAGATTAGATTTAGAACAAGTATTCACCCCATAAAACCCCAAAAATAAAAACATCATCTCGTTAGCACACACATCATAAACAGATTGGGAAACTAGTCCCATCCTCCCCAGTCGAAGCCACTAATCCAAACAAAAAAGGAGTTGCATTAAGGTCCAGACCGGGTGGTTATCCCCCTTGTTGGAGACCCTATTTTTAGAGCCTTCAACAGATTCCTAAAAATGGAAGCTATGTTATAAAAAATAATTCAACTTCCTTATGAGTATGTCAGAAGGCTGGTGCGGCTACAACTAGGCATGAAATCTTGATAGGAAAGCTTTATTGAAGAATGTTTATAGCTACTTTTGGAACCACAACAATTATGCTTTGGTTCTATGATTCAGGATGTTAATGAATTGATGCAGTTGTAATTGATCATCCAACCTTAAAAGCTTCAATCTATAAATTTTATAGTTCTGCTTAGAATCAAAACAAATACTGGTAAACGATGTTCTATTATATGCTTTTTCTTCCATTAGTTTGGATGGCCAAACTACAAGAATACACTTTCCTAATCACTAGGGAAATTAAGAGCCTTAATAGTCACAACACCTTTAAAGATGCAACAATATGAATGGGCACATTTCACACTTAATACTTAGAAAAAGAAATAATTACAACACCTATAAGAATGAAGAACTTGTTTTGTCAATCCTTCCTTCCACCCTTGAGAAAATACAACAGTTTGTTTCATCTAACTTTGCAAATTTTCATTGTGTTATGTGATGAACCTGTGATCTAGCTTTCATGATGCCGAACGTTTCAAAATATCTTGCACTAATATGAACATTTTTTTTTTTTTTTCATCTCACGCACTCTAGCATATTGAAGGATAAACAAGCGAAATTATAGTAGTTTATGAAATTAGATGAATTTGTTCCAAAATGTAGTTCCTAACTATTGAGAAATGCATTTGGTCATTACACACAAGTAGCAAGAAAGAATTGAGTGCTCCAACTGATTTGATGCATCTATGACAGTGTCTATTAGATAAACTACCATAATCATGTTATAGATTCGACATCGAGTAATCCTTGGGTACCACATGACTAAGGTGGATGCACAATCCATCCCCATGAATCTCCTACTAATAGGATTTACAATGGCTTTGTCCACAAAATAGTAATTCAATCTCAACCATAATGCTATAGCTCAGTGAAAGGTGCAAATAAAATTTAGAATGACCACGAAAATAAAATATTTAAATTTCATAAAAAGGTACAGAAAGAGGACGGACTGTAGTGTTCGTTGTATCAGTTTCAGGTATGAAGGTAGAAATAGTGACACGTGGAACTTCGTACAAGTTTGCTTTAATGAACTAGTTTATAATCAGGTCATCATGGGAGATTTGGAATAACTCTTCTTGGATAATCCAATCCAACTTGCGGGGTTGGAACAAGGACTCAGAGGGGTACCACAAGAATAAATTGAAGACCTTGGACATTCGAAATTATAGAGATACAATAGATTCAATATCAAGCTCCCACGAAGATAAAGAGGGTGCATAGTCTTTTTAAAATTTTGCATAAGTTTGGTTTGAAAATTTAGTTTGAAGGAATTAAAAGGACATAGTGAAGCATAATTATCATTAGTTGATGCCCCGAAGAAAGGAAATGGAAACACCTAGTAAGCAACCTGAAAATTCTAGCATGACTCATGAAGAAGAGGAAGAAATATCAAAATTACGAGACCAAGTGCAACAAATTTCACTCTCACAAAAAGTAACATAAGCTAAGATGGATGGTTTAAAGAAAGGCGTGGCATCTAAGATGGATGGTTTAGGAGTAAACATTGAATATTTGAAGAAAGACATGAAAGGGTTGAAAGGAGGTTTGCAAAGTTGCTACAAGAAATGCTTCCTAATCGAGAAAAGGTAGTAGAGGAAACGCATGAGGAGAACAAAAGAAATGTTAGTCATGATTTCATAGACTCGAACATTGGATTGAAGACCCACCATGTTCCAAAGATCAATATGAGGAAGTTTGATGGCAAGGATCCTGTAACATGGATGTTACAGATGGAGCAATATTTCGATCTCCATAATGTGCAAAACACACAAAAGGTACACATTGCAACTTTATATTTGGAATCCAATCAATTTGTATGGTATCGATGGCTTTGCTCTCCTAAACAAATTGTCACTTGGGAAATTTTTATGGAAGAAATGATAACACATTATGAGGATACAAAAATCAACACATGTTTTAGCCAATTAATAAATCTCAAACAAAAAGGTTCAATTATGGAGCACATTGAGGACTTCGAAAAATTGATTATAAGGGTAAAATATATTCCAAAGGAGCATAGGATTGATGTGTTGATAGGGACATTAAAGGATAACATCCAACATGAGGTTTGCCTTTGGGAACCTGATTCATTTGAGAAGGCATCGAGGTTGGCAAGAAAAGTTGAAAGCAAAATTATGGCAACAAGGAAGCCTACCAATCACAACTATAAATATGGAAGTATTTTTTCTCCTAGCCTTGCACAACCTACAAGGTTGACACCACAAAAATTGGAAGAAAAAAGAGAAAAAGGGCTTTGTTATGGTTGTGATAGAAAATACATTAAAGGTCATAAGTGTGCTGAGAAGAAATTATTTTATATAGATTGTGAAGAGGAAGAGGAAAAGGAACAAAAAACAACAAAAGAAGAGGATACACACCTGGAATAAAGACTAGAGAAAGAGGAAATGAATCTGACCATATCTTGTAATGCATTGGCCAGAATAACCACTCCTCAGACTATCAAGATAGAAGGACATATCAAGAAGAAAAAACTAATAGTGTTTATTGATTCGGGAAGTACCCATAATTTTATTCATTGTAAGATAGCAAAGGAATTGAATTTCTTCCTATATCCAGCACCAAAGTTTCAAGTGATGGTTGCAAATGGAGGAACCATAAATTTCTCTGGAAAGTTCCATAATGCAAATCTATCCATGGGAGAATGTGTGTTGAATAGTCAAATGCTTTCCATTCCAATGGGTGGTGCTGATGTTGTAGTAGGAATCCAATGGCTACAATCTTTGGGTATGATATCTTTTAATTTTCAAGAACTTTTCTTGAAATTTTTTTTAGAAGGAAAGGAAGTTGAATTAAGGGATATCGCAGGGAAACCGGGAAAGATAATCATCTCTAATCACATGACAAAGCTTCTAAAGAAATAAAAACATGGCGTAATTGCACAATTATGTTAGCTAGAGGTCAAAATCATCTATTTCTCCATATCTCCAAAAAGTCTTGGACAATCATTCTAAGGTATTTGAGACTCCCAAAAGCCTCCCACCTATTCATGATCATGAACATGCTATTCATTTGATTCCAGGAAGTGTTCCTCCAAACATGAGGCCTTATAGACATCCTTATGCCCAAAAGAGTGAAATTGAGCGTATGGTTGAAGAAATGCTAGAGCCTGATATAATTCAACCTAGTGAAAGTTCTTTCTTTGCTCGAGTAGTATTGGTGCACAAGAACGATGGATCATGGCACATGTGTCTAGCTTATATGGAGATCAACAAGCTCACTATTAAAGATAATTTCCCATTCCTGTCATTGATGAATTATTGGATGAATTACATGGAGTAATTTACTTCACCAAGTTGGACCTTCATTCAAGATATCATCAAATCAGAATGAAGACTGAAGACATTCCGAAAACAATATTTAGAACTCATGAGGGTCATTATGAATTTTTGGTCATGCCTTTTGGCCTTACCAATTCACCTTCTACATTTCAAGGTTTGATGAATTCTATGTTCAAACAATTCAGTAGGAAATTTGTGTTATTATTTTTTGATGATATACTAATCTACAATGAGTCTTGGAAGGATCATGTTCAACATGTTGATAGAGTGCTCAAACTATTGGAGGAGAAACAATTATATGAAAAAAAACTCCAAATGTTTCTTCAGAGTACAAGAGGTGGAATATTCGGGTCATATTTTATCTCATAAAGGTGTTAAGGTAGACCCTAGAAAAATTAAAGCCTTTAAGGAATGGAAAATCCCCACATCCATAAAGCATCTACAAGGATTTCTTGGGTTGACAGGGTATTATCGCAAGTTTGTTAAGAATTATGAGAGAATAACAACACCTCTAACAACATTACTAAAGAAAGATGCATTTTCTTGGACTGTAGAAGCAACGAAAGCCTTTGAACATCTTAAAGAGGCAATGTGCCAAGCACCAGTCTTAGCTATGCCAGACTTCACAAAAACCTTTACTGTGGAATGTGATGCCTCAGGAAATGGAATTGGTGTTGTTTTAATTCAAGAAGAAAGACTTGTTGCTTTCATAAGTCGTCTAATCAAAGAAAAGTAATTACACAAAGCTATTTATGAGAAGGAAATGTTGGCAATTCTACATGCACTTAAGAAATGGCAACCTTACCTAATGGGAAGACACTTCAAGGTAAGAACATATCATGATAGTCTTAAAAAATTTGTAGAACAAATGTTATCTTTAGAATAGCAGCAAAAATGGGTCACAAAGATGTTGGGTTATGACTTTGAAATCATCTACAAAAAAGGGAAGAAAAATGTTGTTGCAGATGCACTCTCAAGAAAGGATGAGGATGTGGAAGAATTTCTTAGCACCATTATATTTTCTAACTAGATTGGATAAATGAAGCAAGGGATGAATGGAAGAATTATGAATAAGTGTGGGCACTCTTTCAAAAGTTCAATAAGACCCCAATACATTTGATACATTTAGCTGGAAAAATGATTCATTATGTTACAAAGATCGCTTATACCTCTGTAATAATTCCCAATGCAAATAAAATATTCTTATGGAATTGCACACCTCTCCCTTGGGAGGGCACTCAGGAATTTTAAAAACTTACGACTGGGTTAAGAAGGAATTTTTTTGGGATGGCCTTAAATCTGATATTCAAAATTTTGTGGTGGAATGTTTGGTTTTCCAAAAAAATAAATTTGAAACAATTAAGATCCCATGTCTATTACAACCTTTATTCATTCCAAGTGAATGTTCGAAAGTGGTTTCAATGGATTTTATCATAGGTTTACCCAAGTCCGAAGGAAAGAGTGTCATCATGGTGGTAGTTGACAGACTTACCAAGTATGCACACTTTTGTGCATTATCTCATCCCTTTAAAGTGAGTATAGTTGCTACTGCATTTATGGAAAAATTTCAAAAGATACATGGAAACCCAAAGATTATTGTAAGCTACAGAGATCCTATTTTCACTAGAAATTTTTGGACAGAATTATTTTATTGTCTGGGTACTCAGTTAGCTCATAGATCATCTTATCATCCTCAATCTGATGGGCAAACTAAGATAGTGAACAAATGTTTGTAAGGAAATCTTCATTTCTTTGTATATGATAAACATACATAATGGGTCAAATGATTGCCTCTAGCTGAATGGTTGTATAACACTTCCTTCCATACTGCAACGAAAATGACACTTTATGGATATCATCCACCATCCATCACATCATATTTAAGAGAAAATTCTAAGTTTCAAGCAATGGAATATCACATCAAGCATCAACAACAAGATCTCCAACTCTTAAAGGATAACCTCACTTTGGCACAGAATAGAATGAAACAAGAGGAAGATCAACAGCGTAGCAAAGGAAGTTTTGATGTAGGTGACTGTGTATTCCTACGGCTATAATGATATAAACAAATGTCCCTCAAGCAAGATAAAAAGGATAATAAATTATCACCAAAGTATTATGTTTCATACAAAATGTTTTAAAAGATTGGTACTATGGCATACAAATTGGAGCTTCCTATAGCTTTCCGAGTGCACCAATTTTTCCATGTTTCATGCCTAAAGAAGGTTATAGATGACAAGCTCCCAGTTCAAACAATATTGCAGGAGGGAAAAATCATATTGGAACCCGAAGCAGTTACAAAAATAAGAACTTGAAAAGTACAAAATCGATTAATTTCAGAGTATCTCATCAAGTGGAAGAACTTACCTGCTGATGATTCCACATGGGAGGAGGAGAATTTTATATAGAAGCTACTAGAACTACTCAAGCATTGAGGACAACACTTTTCTAAAGGAGGGGCATGTTAGGTCCCTATAATACTAGTGTTTTCCCTTATTATTATTTTCATTGTAGCCCCTTATTGTTATTGTTGTGCCCATGTTGTCCCCATATTGTTATTATTGTGCCCCATAGAAGCCTACTATTGTTATTGTTGTGCCCTTAGATTCTTATTGTTATGTCAGATTTGACTATATTGTGACCCCTTAGACTCCTATATATAGAAAGGAGGCCTTTTCATTTGTATCATCCAAGAATTGTTCATTTGTGTAATGTATAGGAGGTTGCCCCCTCGAAGAGGCTGATTTTGAAGTCATTTCTCTATCTTTTCTTCTATTTTGTGAGATAGTTGCATAACACCAAGTCAATTGAGCTGTTTCAATTGAGGATTAGGGGTATATTGATGCACAAGTAATATAGAATGTCAGAGTTTAAGTTTCATCTCTAGTGTTGCTCCATTGCCAGGAGACTTGGACAATACCTCGGCAGAGTCACTTCAGGAACACAAGAATAGCTCCACTGCCAATCAGCATGGATAGTACCCTGGCAGAGTTACTTGCTTCACCTCTCTGCGCTGAAATAATTTCTCTTCTTTTGCATTTATTTTACTTTTTCAGAATTTCATTTTTCAAAGAACTGCGCATAGGCACTTATTTATTTCATGAGGAGGAAGAGGGTACCTAACTTATTGAGAGAATAAGAGGTTATCCATTCAGAGAATGATGTTATATATACCTATGACATACTTGTTAAGTTTTCCCCCCTCTCCTTACTCTACTTGTCTGAGTTGACGAGGGTTAACCGAAAATAGAAAACCGATTAGAGTAGGTGGTACTAGTTAAAGTACAAGCATAGTGACTTCACCAAGACTCACTCTGAAATGAACGTATTTTCCATCAGGGTATCATCGACTGAAGGCAAAAAAAGTTCTTCATAAAGATAGGGAATAGGCAAATAACCAAATGTTGATAGTTTTACAAGTCCTCTTGTATTTCACCCTGCTTGTCTCAAGAAGTCAAACATGGTTTCATGGGAAGCTAATCATATGGGTGCATAAACAAACAAACAAGAAAAGGACAACAGTAACATGAAAGCACAACAAGTAACCATAAGAAAAATATGAAAGAAAAATAAAACAGGAAAGAAAACACTACTCATACTCCTAAGTTAAATAGTGCATGGCCATTCTCACATGAAGTGATACTTCCAATTGTTGGGTATACGACCAAAGTCCCACATTGACTAGAAGTGGGAAGGATCATGGGTATAAAAGGATGGACAAATATCTCCACTGGTATGAGCCTTTTGGGGTAAAGCCCAAAAACAAATCCATGAGGGCTTAGGCCCAAAGTGGACAATATCATACCATTGTGGAGATATGTGGTGCCCAAAGTCCTAACAAGTGGTATCAGAGCCATGCCCCGAAGTTAGCCAAGTGGATGAATCCTCGGAATGCCAAACAAGGTGGTGGGCCCTGGTAATATCACGATGGGATCCGTGGATGAGCTCGGTTAGACAGGTGGTGTGCTCTGGATTCTTCATGGATGTGTCCTGGTCCCAACACGGTGAAGAGGAGTTAACCTAGGATAGAGCAAGCTCTCGAGGCAGGTGGTGCTTCCATGTAAGGCATGTGCTTCCAATGCATTGGAACGGAGAATCCTGGTTGGTAGAGAGTGGACGGATGGATAATCGTTTGAGGGGAGGCTCGATGGTCCTTTGTTCATGGGGAGGATTGTTGGGTATATGACCAAAGTCCCACATTGACTAGAAGTGTTAAGGATCATGGGTATAAAAGGATGGACAAATATCTCCACTGGTATGAGGCCTTTTGGGGTAAAGCCCAAAAACAAATCCATGAGGGCTTAGGCCCAAAGTGGACAATATCATACCATTGTGGAGATATGTGGTGCCCAAAGTCCTAACACCAATGCAACCATCGGTGCATTGGTTGGACCATGTAAGTGAAGTCATGGTTAATAAGAAAGATATTCAGGAAAAGCAACAAGCAAGAAAGATAAAATATTGAAAACCAACATGCTTTAAGTTTGAATGCATCCACAGAAAAGAAAAGAGTAAAATCACACGATAAACACTTTATAGACATACGATGGTGTGGCATCACATTGTGCATAGAAAACAAGAACGTACACTCTTCCAATCTTGACAGATGAGAAAACATGAAAAAATAAGAAAAATTTCATTTCACAACATGACTTGCTATGTATGACTCCTACAATGTATGTACGATAGGATCATGATATTCTGGTGGAGGATGTGAAATCTATAGTCTAGATTGATTTTCAATGTGCATGGTAGAGTGAGCCTGGGGTGATTCAACATATTACTGGTAGGAAGTGGAACTAACCTCAGAGCAACGAGAACCTAACATAACCATCAGCTCGAGCTGAAGTGCCTCGAAAGCTTGAGGGGTTTCCACTTCATCAGAAGATGTAACATCAAAGACTGGTGGCTTAGAAATATCAACAAGAAGTGAATCAAAATTGTGATCAAATGAGTGAGTGAAAAGATCACATTAACCACGATAAAAAAATTCAAGATGTGCATCGACATCCTCATGATCTGACAAATCATACAGAGGGGTTGATGAGAAACATAATTTTTCACCCTCTGAGTTTTCAGAAATAAAATATGACAGATTGGATGGATTTGAAAATAAATATTTTTCTTCTCTACAATAAAATGACGGACTGACGTCGTATGTGTCCTATGAATGATTGGAAGTAGACACATTTGGGTATGGATTTTCACAAGGAAAATTAGGAATAGCAGAATCACAAAAGATGTCAGGATAAAGCGGACGAGGTGCAGAAAAAAAGAGGTCATCCTTCACTGCAGGTTCTTCTTCAAATTCTCACACATGCTCATCAAAGATGATAGCGGAGGTTGGCTGCTTAACACCAACTCCAATGAAAACTTGATCCTCATGAACAACAGATGTGGAATCCGGAACAGATGAACAAAACACAGTAAAATCCAAAGGATCATAGGATACAAAGCAAGGAGGTTGAGAGAATGAGATGATGTGACAACCATTAGGGTTGCAATCAAAATCTGCATAGATATCCAGAGAAGGTGGGGTGGGAGGAGGTGACAGTTCAATAGATTGGTTCAAAACTTCTCCCACATCGTCTTGTGGAGTTAGAGTTGTTTGATGAGAAGAGGATGGGGGGTCACTTGTGACAACAACCTTGTCCATCTTATATTTGGAAGCTCTAACATCGAGGTTAGTTGGGAGGGGTTCAAATGATTCTATCTCATGTGGATTTGAAGATATGTGAAGAAGACACTAAAACATTTCTTTGAGAAATTTCCAATCCATTTCATCTTCAGGGATTTGAAAACCAAGATCGCAAAAGAGATCCCAAAATTGCACAACAGATTCATCATGCACTTTCCGTAATTACAAAATTTTTTTTATTGAGTGCTCTATAGTCATAATGATAAAAATTATTACCTAACTCTCTGATCATGTGATTAAAACAGTGAATAAAGGTTGCAGGAAATGTGATACACCATTATTGAATGCGCCATCCAAATGTATGAGCGAATAGACCACAGGAAATGTTATTCAAGGGGACCTCATTCCTTTCACAAAAGCCTAAGAAGGAAAATACATGTATTAATAGGACTCTTCCACCTTCACCATTGTATGTGAGCCATGACAAGTCATCGATGACGTCCTCCATCACTTCAAAATCATGTGCATGAGAAAAACATGTCAAAGTTGAGATTATAATGTAAGTCATGAATGATGTGCAGAGGTTCAAAATAGACTTTGAGGGCTCAGATTATCATCTCATCCTCCTAGCACCAAAAATGTTGACGGTGATGGAACCAACAACATGTTAAGGGATCACCCAAGTAATAAGTCCCAACTATACCTCAAACTATTTGGAGTAGGAGTCCCAGTAGTGGGTAGTAATGTAGCACCTTGACCATGGTAGCGCACAGAGGTAAGTATGATAAATTTGTCAGAAGCAAGTGTGTGACCTTGCAACAAGTCAAGTGGGATGCATGGGGGTTCTAACACATGCATGGGAAAAGGAGGTGTGTCCTTTAGAAGCCTATAATAGTATGCAACCTGAAAGGAACACACGAGTCGAATGACATCACAGACTGGAAGCAGAATAGTCTACAATCCAAAGTGATGTGTTAATACAACAACACATCTTCAACAAGATTCACACAATTTCATACAAAATAGTTCATACACAAATGCTTAAGTTAAATAACATACATTGCTAAATAAAGTAGAATAGTCGAACTACAAAAACAACATATGAATGAAAATGTGTTGGCTCAGTTATATTATTAAGTGAAAGTTCCATCCATACATACACCATTGACAACCACTAGCCCCAATAGTCGAACATTACAGTCAACATTTCCTGTTCCTCCAAAGAGATGTACCCACTCTACCTTGTGGAGAAGCTAAGGCTCATCACAATACTCTTCAATCCTTCTCTAAGCAATGGCTAGCCAAAAACTTGACTCCCTAAAATCTTGTTCTATGAGTTATGGGTTTCTATTTATAACAAAGGGTGGGGTGACCCTTGACATTTCCCTTGGTGACTCTTCGACTACCCTCATGACTCTTCAACTTCTTTACAAATAACTCTTTACATTACGTAGTGACTATTCACATTCCACTAATAACACTTGGAATTTCACTTACATCATATTTACAAATAATATACATTTTCCACATGTACCCATGTGAGACAAAATAGGCTAGAGATAGCCTAAACACAACACTATGACTCCAATGTTTGGGGCAAAGACCAAATCGGCAACCTCCACTTGATGATTCTTGGTCATGTACTGATGCCAAGATTGGAACTATGCTATGATGTCCCCAAATTTCTTGATGGTGTCTTCCTGATAGCAGGGTCTTGCCTCCATAGCTTCTAGTTATATGGTCTTGGAACCTGTGTCCATCTCATCCTGAAGCATGTGCAACATGGTGTACACCATGGGAGTACCACTAGTGTGCTTCTGCATGTTCGGTGTGGTCAGCTCCAAGTCATCCTTGGTGGCCTCTCGCCTAACTGCTTGATGTACCTTTCCACCTCTAACCGGATTTGCTTCTTTTGATTAGCTTTCGTGAGGTAACCTACATCTATTCACTCTCTTCCTCAGCTACTAGATTTTTCAGCTCATCAACCTGTATTGGTGTTTTTTGCTATGTCATTGCGCCTTGCCTTTGTTCTTCTTCTCGTTTCCGCTTCTTTTCCATTTCTTTCCTTCCCGACTCTCATTTTTCCTTTGGTTCTAATTATTCTTGTTGTGGTCTCAGTTATACTACCTACAAGCTTTGCTATATGGTCTATTCCCTCTGCTTCCTTTTGCTTCTACTGTTAAAGCTCTCTCCATGGAGATTGAATCTGTTTTCTCTCTACAACTTTGTTCTCCCTTTATTATGTCAACAATTTCCTCTTTCCCTGATCCTGTACTAGATTTCTACCTTCTGCCACTACTTATGGTTTTGTTGCCATGTTAGTGTTGATTCATTTTCTATAAATAGTTGAGTGTTCTCATTTATTGGCAAGTTAACTGGAACTTGCTCAATTGTTTCCTTGGTACTTCTTTTAGTGGTCTCTCTTGAAGAAGCTCTATTTGATGCCATGGTACAATGACTGCTAGAGAGAAACTCTTCATGAGTGTGGTACCCACGATACCGAAGGGACACTCATGGCAAGAAAACATTAGCTCTTACAAATCTAACCTAACAAAATGATCAAGCAGGAACAAGGGAATATGCTGAGGGGAATTTCACAATTTGGAATGGTAGGAGTGACTGACTGACTGTGGGAACTACGCACAGCATAGTCCCAGCAGTTAGTCTTGAATATTGATGACTCGAACTGTGAAATGTGCAATTCAGTCTCAGTCGGGGCCTGGGAGAGACTGCACATTGCGCAGTATCAATGACCAAGCTCAGAGACTAGCTCCTAGAACTGCACAGTGCGCAGTTGGAGCCAGCCAAGGACAAGCTCTGCGCAATTCCATTAGATAAGGTAGAGGCCTTGATCTCCCAAATTGTACAATGCATGGAGTGAAGTGTGAGATCTAGGCAGGGGGAGAACAGATCTATTCATGAGGAGTGTGAAAATAAGAATATCTGAATGATGATGTAAGGACGAGTGCAGATTTGACTAAGTGTAGATGTATGCATGTAAAAAAAGTGCTGCAGTGGATCAAACTGGATGAGAATGAAGCATGTGAACGGAGTCGTTGCAACGACGACCGTTGGCGTAAAACAGAAAAATTCATGTGACACTTGAGAAAGGCAATATATAACTTGGAACATCACTTCTACAAGTTAAAACAAGTTAAAGCACCAATGATCATTAAATAAAATGAGTGAAACAACACTCTCACAAGCTAAACAAACAAAAGTGACTGAAAAAGTAACAAAAGGCAATAAAAGCAAAATTCACCGTGAAAATAAATGAAAATGATCTAAAGGCTCCTTGATCTCCTAGGGAAGCTAGAGCTTGATGATCAAATGTATAAGTGGGCTCTAGAGTCATACATTATATATATTTGAGCAAAATGGAGTTCATGATGCGTATGCCTGAGATCAAGGACAACAACGACACTTGGTAGAAACTTCTAAAGATGGCAATGTTTCACCTTTGAGAAAATAATAATATAGATCCCTACTTTCTAGGGATGCTTTTCCTCTTAGCTTCTTTCTTTTCAGGAAAACTGCATGCATTGCATGGAAATATTGCACAGTTTTGGGAAGGACTCGACAACTCTCTATCTTATGCACTGAGCAGTGTCTAAGCACAGTAGGTTCTATAGAATTTCTGGGCTAAGTGGCTCTGGGATACCTCTCAAACTCTATAAAATTTCCCAGCTGAAGGTAGGCTGTCAGCTAACTCTGCGCAATTTTGGAGCTGAATGCTCACTTGTTGTCTTGGACTGCTCTGTGCAGTTTCCCAGCTAAAGATAGGATGCCAACTTGGTTATCACAATTCTGGAGCGGAAACTCACCGTGGGCTTGAACTACGCATTTTCTGAGAGAAAGGTTGGTTGCCCTCTCGGATTAGCCAAATCACCAAGGCAAGCCCAAAACTGGATTGCAACCAAGTGAAGAGGTTAGCTTGTGGTTAGACATCAAAGCAAGTAAGCAAACACAAGCTATAAAGCAAAAGATAAAGCTCAATGAAAGCACAAGTACTTGGGTCAGTGCAAGATAAATTGCTAATATTTTAGAAGAGATGCTCCAAAATGAAGCGAAGGAAAAATTTTGGAGGGTGGTTGTAGCCGCTATAACAAATTCCCAATATATCTTATGTTTGGAATAGGCCAGTGTTGGATTCCCAAACTCTCATCAGTTGACAAAATTTTTGTAGCTTCTCCTAGAGGCACAACTAATTTCCACATTATGTTCCCAAATCCAATAGTTATTTTCTCATCTTTTAAATGAAACCCATCTGTAAGGAGTGCTACTGCATATGATACGAGAAAATAATACTCTTCCACAAATGGTTGTGGAACTACACTTTTCTGAGCATCTTTTGATGTTTTTTAATAAAAATGCCAACATTTGTATATTAACTCATGATAGGTGGAAACAGAATAAATTATAAAATTTGTAGACAAAAAAGAATCTAGATAGTGCATAAAAACTCCCATGTGTTGGTGGATGATTCTTTTTAAAGGCACAACGGTACTTCTCATAATTTGTAGGTACATATGAATGTGATGATAAAAAGGCATTGACAATGGATTTAACTAGTGCTTGGCATTCTTCCTAGTCAGAGTCACCAACCAACTCAATATTTTTTCTAGATTTTTTTTTCCTTGTATACTCCTACCATTTTGAAGACTTCCAATTTGATGTGGATAAAATTTAGTAAAATGATATGATTGTCTGTAGCCATCTTGCAAACACGGATGTTTTATTTGCAAATTCATTTGATTGTTGGAAAGTGCAGTTTTTCATGGCTCCTCTATGACAACTTATTATGTATGAGTATGACTGAATTCTTAAAGGCATTATTCAAATGATAATATGGAAGTGAATATGCATAAATTTGGTGTTACACTGACCCAATGTTAAACTTCATAACATATTCACCTTTTGTCTCTTCCCTAGGTTCAAAAGTAACTTCCATTGAGGAACCACCTAAGTCAAGTGCACCAAATGTTTTGCGCCCATGTGTATTACCTATATTATCCATGTTGTAGTTAAGAGACACCCATCCATAATAGGCCTCTTCTATCCCACTAATAACCCTTACCCATATCCTTTGACACATAAATCAATATGACACCAATATTACACATGCCTTCTCCAAAATCCATGTTGTGTCATAAATTGGTAGTTTGCAGAGGCCAGCTATAGCTAGAAGGGAAGAAAAATCCTTTCTATGTGCATAAGAAGGAATTTTTTCTCTACCAAATTTAGAATATCATCTATGGAAACTCTCAATCCAGATTCATTGTACATTAATTTATGAAGTCTAGGCCCAGTTTGCACCTTAAGATATGCAAGGCCATTCTGAGGCAATAAATTTTAGCAAATTGTCTAGATATTTAATGCACCACTACTGGAAGATTTCCTTGAACCTTCCTACTATCATGTGATCACTCATACACATGAAATCAAGTACTTGTGCTTCCACAATCCAAAATTATTGTGAATTGTGATGACTCTAGAGCCCAAAAAGAGCTTTTCCACCTAGATCCTAAATAAATAAGACTTAAAATTAGGAAGAGAAATAAAAACCATATAGATACTTTTAACAACCTCCCATTAGGAGATAATATGGAGAAAAATACATTTTCCTTTTGAAATTTAATACTTTTGCATATTCAAAGATGAATACTTTTCTTGAACCAATCTTGAATGATTTCTTGGTTCTAGATCAATTTTACTGCTAGTGATGCTTGATGACTCTAGAATAGAGGATGCATGGTGTAGGCCAAATTCTCTTCCATAGTATACCCTTTCCAAATCAAAAGGGGGATTGGAGAGTGGTAATGGACTAGATCAATGTGAATATCCCGAAGTTGGTGTGCATGCTGAGAAATGTCGGGAAATCACCGAATATGTTGTGGCCAAACTATTGAGCCCCATATAGTATTTATTTCCACCTTCTGACATGCCTTTCCAAGAGAAACAACAACTCTATAAATTTTGAATACATAACATTTTACTCAATACACAAAATCTGTATGTATTGCAAAAATAAGCCCCGATCCTTTAGTAGAGTAGTTGAATTCAACATAGTTTCCTGCCGTAAGCTAACAAGTACAATGTTTAAACTTGAACCCTTGTCATCGCAGTTAGGCATTTGAATAATGATGCTACAAAAAATTAATTTTCTCTAAGCCTACCTTCCATTGATAATGTTGGATATCATGTTGATTTATATTCTCATCACATGGTTCTTGTTACCACAAAAAGTGATCAATATTTTTGGGGATGTTCTACTTTTAAAGAACGAAAGGAAGGCATACTTAAGGACAAACCTAGTAGAATTTTCATGGTAATTCGAACAACAAATCAACTAAAATGTGAAGCAGTCTTAAGAGGATCTCATCATCATATGTTCCAGGTGATTAGCTATCTTATAAGCACACTAAGGGATTGTAGCAAGCCACTTAAAAGGTTACATAACTTCTAGGAAAGTTATTCAAGGTAATTTGTGGTGTTAGAAAACTCTCAAAGATGCATATTAATTTTCTTAAAAATGTGATAAATGTCAAAAAATTGGGAGATTTGCACAAAACGATGAGATTCCATTGAAACCTGTTTAAATAAATTACCATTTGGAAAACTTGCAACACACCTTGTTAATACATTTCCTATCCAAGCAAGAAGAATAAAAGTTAAAAACATTATCATTATAATTGAATTCTGAACAAATTAAGCTAAAGATGAGTCTATCAATTCAAAATATGAACAAAGCTATCCTTGTTCTCCATTGTGAGTTTAAGTGGAGAAAAATTTAAATACTTGCTACAATTGATGGCTATTCAAAGGAGGTTGTATATCCTTAGTAAAATTTGTCCTTGAAGCTATTCCACTCTATTATATGTTGCTTGAATGGATTTTGAAAAGAGTATTGGAAAGAGTAAGGAAATTATGTTACAAGTCCATTTAGTCAAGTGAGATACATAATAAAGGAATTATGTTAGATTCCTGGAGAAAATTAATAGTACAATAATAATAATAAGGATGGGACCTAAAGAATATCTTCCTATTTTCATAGGAAATGGTCACAATGAATGTGTGGTAACTAGTTCATTTTTATGGGCTGCGGGATCAAGTCATGAAAGAAAAATACACATTAACAAATTATTTTCCCAAACAATAGCATCATCTCAGTTTTTGAGTCCTCGTGTGCCTTGACAAGAATATGCCTCACAATGTTTAGTTGCACAATGAGTTGAATCTAATGTGATATCCTTTTGGAAGTATAGGATATTCTCCACATCCCTTGTACCATGGAATGATAAGGTACCGAACCTTTGAAAGGATGGTTTCCTTCAGCTTGCTTGAAAACAAAATGATGAGGTTGGAGAGAAGTACTTTTACCAAGTATATTGTAGAGAGGATGATGGTTTAAACCATAATGTGTATGAATATGGGAGGAATAACAAGTAACTACTAAGGCAACTATACTATCTATAGTTACTATGGTTGCATTGTTCACAAGGTAGAGAAATATTGACATATCCATTTTTTCTGTATTCAGGATTTTGTGATCGATAATTAACTAAGAAAAGTCTTTTGGTAAAATTGCATAGGAGAAATTTTTGGCCGACGCGTTTCAAACCAACAAGTGTTTTTCATCATCAACACTTTGCTTATATCCATTTTTCTCTCATTTCTCGAATACAATATCCTTATAATGGCTATACTTTCTTTTCTATGATCACACAAATATAGCATTTGTATATATATTACAAACACAACTCTCGTATATATAAAGTCATTGTAGAGTGCAAGTTACTTTGAAAAAAATTCTAGAAAGACACATCATTGTATTACATGCAGACACATGGTAGTTTTATTCAGTGTGTTTGTATGACAATGTTGGGCACGGGATCCCCCAAGGGCAGTTTTGGGGCTTAGAGCCCAGATTTTGGTCCAATTTTGTAATTCTAATGTAAAGTCTCTGCATTTTTTGGGCGCGGATTCGTAGTTGTTAAATAGTCATAGGGTTGTCTGTGCTTATTTTGATAATGTAATGTCGGTTGTAGAAGATCTACCATGGTCCGTGGACCATGGGATTGTATAAATAGAGCGAAGCTCTAAGTAGTTTGAGGGCATAATCGAAGAATCAATAATGGAATGATGTATAAGAGATAGATTTGAAGTGTAAGTCTAAGTGTCGAGTCGTAGCATAGGTAGAGGCTCTACAACTGAGTGTGCAGAGGCCTAGTAGTCCATAGATGAGTGCGCGGACCCCTGTAGCTGAGTGCGCAGGGCGAGTCGAGTCTGTAATCATTTGGAATTATTAATAAAGAGAAGTTTTCTATCATTTCTACGTATTTATTTCCTGTTTATGCATCGGTTATATTGGGTATGAATTTCACTTCTAACGCTTATATGATGCGCAAATGTGTATAATTATATTGGTTAAGTGAATGAAAGTTAAAATAATTTTTACGCAAATATAATTAAGATCTATCAATAAGATAAGTAATATACTTAGTCTAGTTGGGAAATAGCGCAATTCGCTGCCCTAGTAGTGCGAAAGCATCTCAGCCCCTGGTTAGGGCTGCACAAAACCCGATTGTAACACTTCATGAGGGTATTGAAGGGTGGAACAAAGTGCGAAGTAACCTGCGTGAAGGAAGGTATAGTTGGAATAAACCGACATCACAAACATCTCAAGGGTGCGGAAACTTGGTTCTAGAATTCCCCCCATACTGCTTCAAGTGAGACTTTAGTCTACGCTCCGTGAGTTGATGCGAAAAGGGCCAATAGTGTAGGGATTTGTTTGGCTAACTAACTCTGAACCTAGGTCAGGCCCCCATAAGCCAAAAAAATGGTTTCGTTTCCAGGACCGAAATCTGCATAGATATTTGTGATGTCGTATCACTGGAATCCAAATAAAAAAGAAATTGAAGGCTGGTTGGACAGAAGAATTCACGAGTTTGCGACACAAAAGAATAGAAACCTACGACAGTCAAAAGAAGAGTGGTTAGACAACTACCTGTATACGGAGATCCATGAAATATTTTTCGTGTCCTTCCCTATTGAGCTATACGAGTGGATAGCGAAGCTAGTAGATAGCCAAGGAGGGTGGAAACTTGACAGTCCTATTGAGTCGACCCTAGAGCTAGTGTGAAGTTTGGAAGCATCAGAGGATAAGATCGCACGCGCCGTCGATCATTGGCTCGATCGAATTATAGGACTAGTTGTTACTGAATTCGCGGTTGACACCTCAGTTAGTTATAGCGAGGCAGAATGACGCTTTCTCAAAGGACTGCGAGGTAAGTACGTAAAGTATTTGAATTCTTGGATTAAAATGGTGTTGTGCAAAAAGCGGGTTATGCAATTACCTTGATGATCGGGGCTACGCGAAGCGGAAAAGTTTACAAGAACGAAGGAAATAAGGGTCCAAAAAATAGCCCCTTGATTTCACCTCCATGAGGGGATGAGGAAGAGCTCGCGAAGGTCTCTCTGTGAAGTGCTATTCACTTGATAAGACAAAGAATCCCACAAATCCCACCTCTGCCCACACCACCGCCAGCTTCACCGCTATCACCTCCATCTTCACCTATACCAACTCCATCACCACCGTGATTCAGTATGGCAAACATAGTGAAGTATCCTGTGTTCAAAGGTTTGGGAAATGAAGATCTAGACCAATTCTGGTTGGTTGTAAGGGTTGTATGGGAAGCACAAGGTGTTACAGATGAACATATAAAGAAAACGACACTGGTTAGCACCCTGTAGGATAGCGTGCTGACCTGGTATATTAAATATTCCAACGATAACCCAAATTCGAGAGTCACAGATATCTAAACAATGCTAAATAGGGAAATTAGCAGGCCTAAATCCGAAGTGCAGTCGATTGTGGGATTAAAATAGATCACGATGTTACCAGGCAAGACTCCTTGGGAACTAGATAAGAGGCTAAAATGTACGATCCACGAAGCCAATATGAATCTAATAGATGGACAACATCGCAAGTAGTTTGTAGCTTCGCTACTACCACATTTAAGGAGTGCGCTATCGCAACAGAAGGTAACAACTCAGGTAGAGGCTTTGGAGATTTTCATGAGGCTACATGAGACCCTGATGCAAGATCCTAACCTTGGAGTTTAGCAGATCCACACGCAGTTGAAGAATTTGTGCCTTGAGATGTAGAGTCTGAAACAGGATAGGATGGTTCACCTAAAAGTGCATGAAGAAGTATGGTGCATAGAATGCAAGAGTTAGGGTCATGAAAAATACCACTGCATGGTCTTTACAAATTACCTTGCAGGAGGAGGACCGATGCCTTTAAGGCCGGAAGCTCAAGTAGGACCTAGCGCGGCACTTGTGTTGTGGTGTGCTATCTGTCAAATAGTAGCAAAACATGCCATGGATAACTGCCACTTGTTACATAAGTATATGCAAACTTCACAACAATTATTCTGCAACTTTTGTAGGTCGGTGAGACATGACGAGTGTACTTGTAGAAGATATGAATTGATGATGGATAGAACTCCCACCTACAGGGTTCAGGCTAAAATGCGGCCCCTTGACCAGAATGTAGGAATGGCATGGACAGGATTTCAGGAGCACGGACGAGGCTGAGGTAGAGGAGGACCTAGTAGAGGTTGCGGACAGTGGATTTGCTACAATTGCAGGGGACCAGGACACTATGCCCGTGATTGCACTAATCCAACGCACCCGTCGTGCAAGTATTACACGTTGTTTAATCATGAGATAGAATATTGTTCTACGCTAATAGCTAGGATATAGGACAAAGGAGTGCTACCGCCTCCCCTGACTCAGAAACTACAGATGATGAGGTCTGAGCCATGTGAGGAAGATCCGAATGTAAACATTTTGCTCTGAAGTGGAATCACGACCGGAGATGAAAAAGGAAAACAGCCGAAAGACAATACTTGGGTTCACAAAGGCCTGGCGAAAGAAGTTGAGTTTGATTTGGAGCGTGCTCAGGAAACCTTCATGGAAGCTAAGAAGAGCTTCGCTGAGGCCTCCACTTCAGGAAGAAAAGATAAACCGAAGCCGGAGATGGACCCATCCATGCTCACAACTTTCTTGGAAACCTGTATGAAGTCACTACATGACAGTAAGGCTATAAAATGGTTACAGGAACTCATCAACAGATGCATTGGGGCCATGCTAGGAGAACCGCGCGTGGTCTGGAAGATCAAAAAACATAAAACAAGGATGGGGCATGAAATGAGACTCACCACGTAGATTGGAGAATACGAAATGGATCAATTCATATTGGATTTGGGATCAAATGCAAATGTCCTATCAAAACAGACATGGGAGTGAATGGGGAGACCCACGCTGCAATGGTCTCCAATTTAGCTGGGAATGGTGAATCAGCAGCAAATAATACCCATGGGGCGATTGTAGGGAATAACTGTGGATATTGAGGGAGCGAGCGCGCTGGCAGATTTTGAAGTAATAGAGATTGTTGATGACAGCTCCCTACCCCGCGCTCCTGGAAATTGACTGGTATACTGATATGAAGGGGGTAATCAATCTGAAGAAGCAAAAAATGATATTTGAGAAGAAGTCATTGCACGTAATTATACCACTGGACCCTGCTGAAGGATCGTGATATACGGAACTGGTCCACAACTATGAAAGTGATGATGATATGGACTGTATCTATAAGATAATAGTGCGAGACCAAGAGTGGGTAAATCCCACCGCAGATGGATAGATTACATGGGAGCGCGAGAGCTCCTGCACTTTGGACTCTGACGAGGAAATAGAACATTGGCAGAATTGGTTACATGAGGTAACTACACTGAATTGCAATATGATGACCAGGTCGTTGTGCTGCGTGTCAACAGAAGTAAGATATCTGGCTACTTATGATGGTCTCAATGAGGTAGATACCTTCTTGGATGCATTTTTAAGGGAAGTGCTAGAAAAACAACGATTCTAGGCCTTGGACTAAGTACTGCACGCTATGCCCGCAAGATGGTGGGGTACGCACAAAGGGAGCTTTAATGATTAGCATGAATGTAGGAGAATGATGCGAGTATGATTTGGGAAGCCTAATATGTGACTAATAGACAAGTATGATGGGTAGGATGATCCTTGCACGCATCTGGCCAAGTGGACATAGACTTATGGAGAAAAGCCACAACTTGAGTGGGTTCACATATTTTGTTATACCCTGGATGTTATTCCAATGAATTGGTATGTAGAAACAGTGCTTCGCCATGGGACAGGTGAATGGGATATCCTACGCGAAGGGTTCATGATGACATTTAGTTTTGAGGATGGGTTTGATGGTATTAAGGAAGCGCTACAAGAGGTGAAAACAACCATCTTTAGGGTCCCGCAGGATCCTTTAGACCTAACACAACCCGAAGGGGCTACTCAGATGCTTTGCACGCTAGAATGTTATAATGTATCTGTGGAAGAAGAGGATGAAGATCCGTGAAAATCAACATTCCATAGACGGAAGGCCACCGCGAGGTTCAAGGACCACAGATTGAGAACCCTGATATAACTGCGCCAATGAGGACTAGACAAGTGAACTTTGGTACGGAGGCAAAGCCCAAATTTGTGAAAAATGGAGACTACTGGGATGACGTGACAGTGGATAAGGTCGCTAAATTACTCCATGAATATCAGGACTTATTCTTGACCAAGTTTATGGATTCGAAAGGAATAATCAGAGATTTAGGAGTAATGAAGATAACATTAAAACCAGACGCGAAGCCAATTAAGCAGAGGTTGTACCACTTAAATTTGAAATACAAGGAGAAGGTTTGCGTAGAACTAGAAAAAATGCTCGCAGTAGGCATCATTAAGCCTATGGAAGAATCCGATTGCATAAGCCCAATGGTGGTGGAAGAGAAGAAGTAGAAGGACGAGATAAGGATGAGGTGTTGGAAAATGTAGGTGGTCAGGAAAAATATTCTTTCACTGATGGGTTCTCAGGGTACCACCAGATCAAAATCACACCGAAGGATAGGAGCAAGACAACCTTCACGACTAAGTGGGGCTGCTTTCAATATACTCTCATGCCGTTTGGTTTGAAGAATGTGCCTGCCATCTTTTCGTGCATGGTTTATGCGGCATTTAAGGAATATATTCATAAGTTCTTGGAGGTCTATTTTGATGACTGGACTGTATTTGGTCTGGTTAAGTGCCATGTAGCGAGCTTACGCTTGATGTTGGATACCTGCCGAAGATACCAAATCACACTAAACCTCAAGAAGTGTGTGTTTCTCATTCCTTTTGGGAACCTATTCGGGCACGTAGTTTGTAGACAAGGGTTGATGGTAGACCCCGCGAAGATCGCGGTGATTCTAAACTTGGAAGCGCTAAGAAGTGTGAAACAGCTGCACGCTACTCTGGGACATACAAGATATTACAGAAAGTTTATCAAAGGCTATGCCCAGATCACCGCGCCGATGGAAAAATTGTTGAAGGATGTCACGCTCTACTGGAATGATGACTGTAAGAAAACCCTGGATATATTGAAAGAAAATATGGTTACTGCACCAATTCTTGTCTTCCCAAACTAGAAGAAAGACATTCATGTCCATGTTGACGTGTCATTTGTAGTGTTGGGGGTGGTACTAACATAGGATGGTGGAGTAGGCTTGGATCACCCTATCACGTTCACATGTCACAGATTATCCAAAGCAAAGAAGAACTATTCCACCACTAAGCGCGAGGGACTAGCTATGGTGTATGCACTCCAAAAGTATCGACACTACTTGCTAAGAGGTCACTTTAAGATGTATATGAATCACTCCGTGCTAAAGTACCTGGTAAATAAGCCTGTGTTGGGGGGGTGAATCTGTAGATGGCTTTTATTATTCCATGAATATGATTTTGAAGTTGTTGTGAAGCCTAGACGATTAAATGAGGGACCAGATCACCTGTCACGCATCGAGACAGGGGAAGAACCTACTAGCTTGGAGGAATAATTACCCGATATGTAGATCTTTGTTGTGCACATAGCGGATGGAAATTTTGAAGATATAATTCACTTTCTAACAACTGGAACTATGCCAAAAGGATACTCTATCCAAAAAAAGAAGGAATTAGTGGTGCACGCGACAGATTTCTCTATCATTGTTGGGCATCTATACAAGATTGGGAATGATGAAATACTACAAAGGTATGTACCTAAATTTGAGCGAAGCAGTATCCTCAGGAATCATCATGGGGGCGCTACCAAATGAAATTATGCATGAAGAGAAACCACGTAGAAGATTCTACGCGCAGGGTTGTGGTGGCCAACCCTTCATCAGGATTCAAAAGAATATTGTAAGGCATGTGACATATGTCAGAGAATAGGGAGGCCATAGCAGAGGGATGGAATTTCTTTGAATCCACAAATGGTGTTGCAACCTTTTGAAAAGTGGGCAATAAATTTTGTAGGGCCTATTCAGTCCCAAGGAAAGATAGGCACAAGGTACATTATCACTGCGACGAAATATCTAACTTGTTAGGCAGAAGCAGAGCCAGTGAAGGATTGCATAGGCGTGACTACTGTGAACTTTCTATTTGAACATGTACTGACGCGATTTGGATGTCTGAAGATCTTGATGAGTGATCACGGTACACACTTCCTTAACGAAACAATCAGCGCACTAACAAAAGAGTTTCAGGTGTACCATCAGAAGAGCACACTGTATCACCCACAGGCTGACGGGACCCACAGGCTGACGGGATAGTAGAAGTGTTCAACAAAGTACTGGAAACCGTACTGACCCAGGTATGAAATGTGCAACGAAGTGATTGGGACCTACACATACCAGTAGTGTTATGGGCTTATTGGATGACATGAAAGAAGCTGACGGAATAGACACCTTTTAGGCTTGTCTATGGAGTGGAAGCCGTAATACCTATGGAATACATCATGCCTAGTCTGCGCATAGCAGTGCTCATAGGTATGATGGATCGGAGAGACCGTGAGGAGAGGCTCGCGCAGCTGGATGAGCTTGAAGAAGAATGATTTTTTGCTAGATTTCACCAGCAGGTCCAAAAGCAGAGTGAAAAGGCATGGCACGACCATCATATTAAGCTGCACACCTTTAAGGTGAATGATTTGTTGCTAGTGTATGATATTAATTTTGATAAATTTCCAGGGAAACTCAAAATTCATTGGTTGGGGCTGTACGTTATTAAGGAGATTACCAACGGTGGTGCGGTCCAGCTCGTTAAGTTAAATGGAGATCCCTTCCCAAGAAAAGTGAATGGAAGTCATTTGAAGGCATACATAGGTGGCTCGACCATCTGACTAACTGACAAAAGCATAGTCTTAGCACTTCAGGTAGCTGAGGCGCAGGACTATAAACTACTCTACCCTGAAACTGCGGGATGTCAGGACTGCGCGCAGTAGCAAAGTGTCACAAGATCTGCAACAGTGTGAAGGCAGCTACGCTAACACGTAGGCTTGTCGGAAAGTGACCGTTACAGTCACTATTCACGATTTTATGCTTGGTTTCATGCCAAATGGAGTGGGCAACAGGCATTTAAGGTGAACTTTTGTGGGATAGATTCTTGAAAATTTGCCGCCAATCTAGAATTAATGGACCAAATGTGGGGGTAACGGTCGAATTCAAATTCAGAAGGTGCTATAAATTACAAGTAGCTATCCAATGAACAACACTTGGCACTTTGAGAAATGAGTTGTTGTGTGCTCAAGTATTCATGAACCGAGACTTATTTGAGACTCTAAAAGTGAATTCATTGTTTGAGTAGCTACCAGAGACGCTAAAAGAAATGTGGAATAGCACTATGTCAGCACCCGAAGAAGCCATGGACACAGGAGTAGTGACAACCATGGGAACTGAATAGGAAATTGCAGAAGTAGAAGCCCCAGAGAGCATCAGAATATTCATTGAGGTCCCTAAATCATTGTGCATGCCAAGACCTAAGAAGGATAAGTAAGCCATGACACTGTTGTGCATCTCACCCAAAAATCCACTGATGACCAAGCTCACATTGGAGGAAAAGGGGAAGGCCATTAATCTAGAGGCCGATGAGGAGGAAGAATTTGAAGAAATCTTGGTGGAGGAGGAGGATGTAGAGATGGAAGTCGAAACCCAAGGTGTGGACCCTGTCACCAGGCTATCGGAATATGTTCCTCCATGAAAGGGTAAAGCTAAGGTGTTGAAGGATATAGATGAGAGCAAGAGCTCTTTGCAAACTCCCCTGATCCCAAACGATATTGTGTTTGAAGGAGCACACTTGGGACAAGTTCTTGTGCTAAAATTTGAATATTACAACCTCGCAGACCACAAGAAGTTCCCACATTTAGTGACTGCAAAGCTAATGTGCTAGAAGACAGATGCGCCAGCTAGAATGATTGAATTAGAGCCATGAAAATAGCTCAGAGGGGTTGAGAAAGCAGGGTTGCTAAACCTGCTTTGGGTGCCGCATTACCACCACGCCCTAATGACCATTTTCGTCATCAGGAAGGTTCTTTGCTTGGTGAATGATGGGTGCTTGTAGATGGAGGAGCCCATCCCCATCACAGACCATCTAATTCACCGAATTACACGGCTCCCTTGCTCAGGGGAGGATCCAGTGAACCTTTCGGAGGGAAAAGGTAGTGATTTCGATCTCATGGAGGCAATGAAAAAGAAGTTTAAGTTGGCGAAGAAGAAGTAAGGGTATGCCATCTCCAGCATCAACAACCCTATAGTCAATGTTGCAACACAGATATTAGCAGGAAAGGTGATGCGAAAGTGCCACAGAGATGAGGTTCCCATGCCAGTGGTTGCACTAGCAGTGCAATGCGCAGAAGGGGTCCAGTTCAACTGGGCAAACTATCTATGCGGTTTTCCTTGCGAACTGCCGCGAGGCACAGGAGCAGGGAAAAAAGTTTCATTACGAATGGCTCTTGTTGTCAATCATACTGGCAGCATGGGAGCTGTTACAGATCCATTTGGGCACATCAACCCCAACTTACAAATTGATACTATTAGGGCCCATTAACCCCTAATGTAGTTGTTACATGCCCTAAAGAATTTGAACATCAGAATGCCTCATTTCCCAAGAAGTTCCATCACTGAAAACATCCAAAAACTGCCTCTAAGAAGATTAACGCAGGTAGGCCTTCTTTAGGGTGCATTGCAATATAAACCATACACTGTCAGGGTGCTATGCAGTGTACATATTCTATCTGTTGTTTATAGAAAAGGTAGAGAATGCTTTGTACTATTGTTTCTAGATTGAACTACTAGTCTAGAGGGTTAGGCGTTTGTCCAAGAACACTAAATTTTCCCAAAACAAACTGGTGACTCCGCTGGGGATTCAGATTATCCATCTTAGTAGCTTATTAGCCTCTTAAGACATTTCTACATACTTTACTTGTGTTCATTGATTGAATTTCAGCCTTCTTTCATTGAAAATTGAGTTGAAATTGTGTCAAAATTGCCTTTAGAATGGCTCACTATCATCAGTGCAATCTAATGAAGGACATAGTGCACTGCAATGCACTTCCCACATAGATAAAGAGTGATTCAGCACGCTGTCTCTAACTGCTACCTGCACTGATCCCTTGAGGGTCAGTTTTCCATCTAGGAACTAAAAGTTTTTCCCAATTTTCTCTTTTTTGAATTACTTGCTGAATGTCAATGATTTTTTGTCTCTGAAAATAGTTTTTCATCTCCTTAATTTGGCCCTACTTAAACTAGGATTGATAAATGCTTCTTATGTATTTACTTTGTCATTTTAAATTATAGTCGAAAGTTATTTTAAAATCGATTGATCTTTAGCGAAAGAAACTGCCATAAAATCGTCTTTTCCTTCGAAAGTTGAAATGTCGTCAAATATTCATTCATGAACGATAAATTGGTTGATATGTGCATATGATTATTCTTTTTGTTGAAACTATCATAATTCCTCATTTATTTGAAAACAAAAGTGTCGTAGAGTCTTCCTTTCCTTGAAAAGAAATTGTCGTAAAATTGTCATTTTTATGAAAAAAGTTCGTTGATCGTTTGTGCATTAGTTTCCTTTTTTGAATCATTCACATAAAGGGAAATTGAAAAGAAATACATGCATTTTCATTGAAAATAGTTTGCGTGTGCTAAAAGGAGTAGTGTAGGGAATTTGCATTTGTATTGTGCTCTTTGCTCTATGATCAAAACAAATCTGATTGTTCTATCCCTAAGTAGCTAGGATTTTCACTATTAAAACTGAATGGAAAGAATGCTTATCATGATAGTTGCATTCCTAAGAATTTCAGAATACATCACGTGGTGAAATTGAAAGGAAAATTTCTAAGCAAGATCAACTTAAAATGAACATCAATTTATCTAATCAAGCATTGTCATTAACGAAAACATTTAGTGGTTCTAGACTAGAGACGTGTTCCAGTGCCATTAAACCAAGCAGTTGTCACTAACTTGTCTGCAATACATCCTGACTATGATACCTCACTCTAGAACGTGAGTATATCGTAGCTCGTCCATGTACCTTAGGGTATATAGGGCGGTGTTACAATATGTAAAGTATACGGGAATGCTCTCACTGTGCGGTTTTGCATTAGACAACGCTTATACGAACTAGGCCTCCATGTACCTTCGGGTATATATGGGAGGAAAACACTAGGTTGCTATCCATACTTAAGTAACCGAGTCATCTTCCTTGCAAATGTGATACACTGAACACAACATTTGAGGAGATTGCCTGCCTGTACTTCTTGGTTCGCCAGGAGGTATTCTACAGTTCACAGTTTCCTGGTAAACCTTTTGCCTAGTTACCCCTTTTTGTTTATTTATTTTTTTATAATAAAATTAATCAGCAATTGTGGAGGAACATCAACCCAACCCCGTTGTTCACGGAGAACATCAAGCCAACCACCTTTGCCTCTCGAAGCAACACTAATTCGGACAAAGTGGTCTCATTTAACTGAATCTAGTACATCAAGAACTCTTGATTCTTCATCCGGGTTACCTGAAACATTTATTTCAGTAGTTACAGAGACTCCAGTTACTCCGATTATTTCTGGTACATCCGTTCCTAAAGAATAAGTTTCAGAATTACCTAAGGACATTTACACTAATCCTAGTGAAACCGTAACCGAGGTTGTCCAACAACAAGTTGATACTGAACTTGAAATTGTTCGACAAGGAACTGCTTCTGAACTTGAATCAGTTCAACCAAAAGTTCATCCAGAATCTATTCTAGTTCAAATAGAAGTTACATCTGAACCTGAAGTTGTTCAGAAACCTCCCTTTGAAATTGTTTTTCATTTACCTGAACATCTGGACTTCAAATTTTGACTTTCAGAAGTTGTTACCCCTCATACATCAGTAACTGTTGAAACTACACTTTGGAACTGGGCTTTATCTTTACCCTACTACTCCTGATTACTTTGGTTCATCTGATCCTGCTTCCTTTCAAGTACCCATCGAATCTTTAGGACAACTTTTGGGCCAGTTAACTATGGCTGAACAACCGTTAACATCCCAGACTGTATCATTTGATGCAACTGTAGCAGAATCTTCTACTGTAACTCCTTCAATGTTTTCTACCACACCTGAGTTGCACTTATATGGTGAATTGTCCATCCTGGTTGGTTACCAATCATTGCCAAGAACCCACTCAGGGGTTGCTTCTGTACCATGGTCATCACCCATGTACTCAACTGGAATTTTAACTAGTTCTTCTCTAATGGGAACCCAACAGTTTAATCCTACACATCAATATCAGGCTGGGAAATCTGGTCAACAAAGACCTATATATCCATTAAATACTAGATTTCCACCATATGGAGAGCAAATTTTTTATTCATCGTATCCTCCTTATTCTGAAGGACAACCATATGGTAATTTCCCACAATATTCGAGTCAACCTGGAATTAGAGCTTGTCAATGGAAACCAACAATGCAAACTCAACCAAGGCTTGTGTATGCAACACAACCAATGAAAACTATGTCAACTATTCCTACTACACCTATTGTTACCACTGTGCCACAGTCACAAGCTCAAACTTTTGTATCTCAACCGGTACAAACTGATCCTTCTCTCTTGCAACCACAAGTTTCAATTCAATAGGTTCAAGTTTCTCAAGTTGTTTTACAACAACCATTTGTTTCTGGAGCTTAGCAACAACCTCAGGTTAGTATACCTTTATTTGGACTGACCCAGGCTTACACTAGTATAGTTGATTCACAACCTGGTTAACCTTTCATTGCTGGGAAACAACAGTTGGTTCAACAACTGTGGTTGCCGCAATTCCAACAACCCCAGTTCCAATAGTTCCAAAATTAGTTTGGACTTCGTTCACAAGCTCAACCTGGTTTTGGTCAACATCAAGCTTACCAAGGTCCTAGGCAACAAGGCTTTGCAGGTTATGGACAACCACAAATTTAGTCTATTTATCAACAACCACTTTATATTGGTTTTGTTCAACTACCTGTTACAGGGAAAAGTGTCTACACAGAACTGCTTATCCCACTAAGGTGTGGTAGCTACCTTAGAAACAAACAAAGTAAAGTTACTTTCATTTTTCCTTTATGAAATATAGATGAGAGAAGAACAAAGAAGACCAACCTCTGTCTTGCGCTAATCTCCTAGTGCGATTACTCTCTCTCTTGATAGTCTTTCGCTACTTGCTCCCTTGTACGCCCAGCTTCATAGAGTACCTGTGAGATCACAGTAGCATAGCACTATACAAGAACATGGATCTATAATCATAAACAATCTAGGATCAGATGTAAATTGACCATACAAATGCATAAAACATAAATGACACAAGAGTATGGAGGAAAACTTGAATAGCTTTTATTTTTTAAACAAGAAAGAGCCAAGGGAGTTACAACCAGTTGTTCTGACCCAGCATCATCCTCTCAGCAAGGAAGCCCTTCTTCCAACAAACCAACAGCAATTCCTTACAATATGCAAAATTCCAGCCTCTAGCCTCTTGTATCTCTGGGATGAGAGATCTATATATAGATATTTGTAGAGGTGTGAGTCAGCTCTGGGTTTTTGATTAGTGTCTTCTCTCTGATAGTTCTTGCTTCCACTTGGAGATCTCATTGATCTCTTACTCATCCTTGGGCGATTCTGAGAGGCAAGTGTCCCAGGAGAAGTTTTTGGAAGATTCGATGATCATCCACCTCGCAAACTGTCTCCGCCACTTGTCTTTTCTCGTCCATCGCACCCAATAGAAGGGATTTTTGAAATGAAACACACTTCCCGTGTGTACAAGGTGAGATGCATCGCACCCTGGCCATGGAGCAAGTGAAATGATCCAGTTTTGACCAGTTCTAAGTAGTTTTTCATGGAGAACTTCTGGGAGAAGCTGTAATCAGTTGACCTTGTTCTTTTAGGGGTTGGAACAACACTTTTAGGGACTTAGGAGCCCTTAGTTTATGGACATTTATGCTTGGGGTTGCAGTGCCCAAAAATGTCTATAACAGTTGCCCCCTAAAGCATGAGGTCGTTAATCTTTTTGATGTCAGGTGAAATGCTTTATCATGAGGCTCTGAAGTTCTTTCAAGCTTGGAGGAGACCTATAAGATACAATACAATACATTATCTTCATAATATTTTCATGATCTAGCTGAGGCGGGTATTCCCATGCTCAGCTTTATAAATTCATTTTCATGTACATAGGATAGACAATCGTCTGAGTGTAGACTGATGATTCTGGTAGAGCCATCATCCCTTTGATTGGATAATTATCTGTGCAACAACGACATACATTTGATGTCGTTATTTCCCTGAATATATATCGCAGCCCAGATGGATGAAACTAGATCCGGGGTCTTCAATCTCGTTTGATCTTCACTCGAAGTACAAGTCGATCTATGTGAGAGATGTTCTGGAGTCGAACATGGAAAGACATCGCCTAATTACCAACCAATGATGTAAGCTATTAATAGGCGCGAGAGGAATCACCGATAATGATAATGACACTCAAGGTACTACAGTACAATTCACGTGGTGTGAATAAAGGACTTGGTGTCGCACACCATGCAAAATCTTTCGGTCGAAGGCCATTGATGTAAACCTGTCGCCTGAAGTGAGAAACTTGCCATTGAGGCATGCAAGCTTCAAAGTACTGAATAGAGTGTTCCTAGATCGACTTCTTGGATAATGAGCTGATGTCGAAAAGAAGTGATCCGTCATAGGAGGGCCTTAATGAATCCCACATCAATGAAACGGAATGGAGCAAATGATTTCAATGGAGGTGAAAACGATCTGGTGACATAAGGTTCAGGGTGGCGGTCATGAAAGAATGGAGCGTAAATGTATTGTAGTGGGTGAGACACAGGTGAATTCTCTGAATGACTTCTCTTGAACATATCGGTGACACTAACATGATGGATTGGTAGCATTAACCCCAAATGTGGATGGTGTGATGGGACCATGGTGATGTGACTGGTGAATGAAACAACCCAACCCGACTTGGATGCAGAGTGAAAGTGTCATGTTCAAGAGCGACTTGCTACCAACAAAGTTTCTTCAAGTTTTCTTCCCAATTTTTCCCCAGTCATTGCTGACCAGTACCTTTTATTTTTGTCAAGCTTGAGGAGGATAACATATGCTTGTTCTATAATTCGCCCTTCGGGCAAACCCATCGCTATGTTTTAACGAGCCTAGCGATAGTGAAACTCGTTCTTCTCTGCTATGAACAAGTTTGTCGCTATTAGGTTTTAAAGAGTTTAACGACAAAGATAACTTGGCCCTTTTCAATTTTAGAGAGTCTGAAAAGGGACGTAAAGGAAACTCCAAAATTCCTTTTTCGTCATCTAATCCCTTAAGTCCGAAAAAGTATAAAACAATACAGAAGGGATGAATTTTTGATACTTTTAACGAGCCAAACAAAACAATCGCTCGATCCTTTTGTGTAATAATCCCTCAGGTCCAAAAAGATTAAAATCTAAAGGAGGGATAGTACTTCCAGTCCCTTTAACGAGCTGGAGAGGCCAATGGCTCGGCAATCTTTTCATATTTTACAAGTCAGTTGAAAAGAGCTTAAAGGAGACTCGTCTTTGAGGAACGAGTGATAAAATTGGGTAGCAGTTGATTCCAAGTAAGGTTTGGAATTTTCCAATCACGGCAGTGTTACAAGGATGGCTAGTGGTATTACTCTTCGTAGTTGTTCCTCAAAAAGGGGTAAACAATCAAATGGAGGTGAACGATCGGACAATACAGAGTGGAGGTGATGATGAGAACATGACCAAGGCTTTAAAGGCTGAAGTAATACATTCACGATGGTTATTTACCGGGAAATAGTTCATTTTTTAATGAGCTTAAACGTGGGGAGAAACATTTGCTAATGACTTATGTTTATTTTTTAACGAGCTTGAACTATGTGCTAAAACTGCTCGATGCGGGTTTATTTTTTAACGAGCTTGAACCCTGCAGTAACACTGCTCGTGGCGGGTTTATTTTTTAACAAGCTTGAACCCCGTAGTAACACTGCTCGTGATAAGTTTGCATGCCCCCAGCATAATAACGCAAATCGAGGTGCATGCCCCCCAAGCTTCATTGCATTCAACTCGGTGGTTGGAATGAAGGTTTACCTTTGAGATTTGGAAAGGGGATTTGTTTCATTTTTTAATGAGGTTGACACAGTAAAAGAACTATCCTGATGACTCCTTGTTTCATTTTTTAACGAGGTTGACACGAGATAAGAACCATCCTCGAAATCCATATTAATAGTATTTGATAGAAACTCAAAAACTGAAGGATGATTAAGGTTGCTGGAATAATCTTCGTGGTAATCCGGAAGATGGGAGTGATGGTGGTAATCTTCCCATGGTACCTCTCCTATCATCATTGATTGAACGATTCCTTCATCTGTAGAATGTACATGCGACCAAGGATCTGAAGAGGTGCCATATTCCTTAGACCTATTTATCCAAACACTCGATGAGCGTTGATTTGGGTTTGCCCCCAGGCCAAGAAAATTGATTTCTACAATATTTCTAAAATGGCAATGATCCATGCTGACAAAATGTTTAGGAATCTTCTGAATCCATTAGATATAGAAGATTTCATATTGTAGGTTTCCACTGTGGCCACTTCCGCCATATTACTTTGAGGCGGTAGGGAAAAAGTACCCATTAAGGCAGGGTCTTTTAGGATGCCTACTCCAATATTTTGAAGCAAATGATTGCTTCCATGGATCATTGGAATGCTTCCCGTAACTTGTGAACTTTTGGGGAGAAATGTTTGTTGGTCAATGATTGTAATTCCTCCTTGAAAGGGAAATGCAATCTTCCTGAAGTAGGTCAACACGACTGCGGCCATGGCATATATCCAGGGCCTTCCCAGTAGGATGTTGTAATCGAGGTTTCCATCGATTACTTCAACATCAATTTCTATTGTTTTTCCCCCTAGTTCAACTTGCAAGTTACTTAAAATCCCGTATGGAGTGTATGATCATCCATCAAATGCTTTTAACATTGTTGATGATCGTGACAAGGGTGGTGAGCCTAAATTTTTCCAGCAACTCATCGACATAATACATGTAGATGCCCCCTCATCAATAATTGTTCGATGAACAGTTTTGTTGAGGGCTTTCACTTGAATAAGGAAAGCTAGTTGAGCTGGTAACTGAGGGTCATATCCTTTGTGATTAAAGGATACAAGATTGGAATCCGTTGGGTCAATCCCACCTATTACTGATAATAGATCCTGCTTTTGGGAGAGGCAATTTTGCGGTACCTCAAGTGTTGACATAGCGGATGGCGATTGGGCCAGGTCCTCTACTATATTATAATTCTGTGTTACTTTTGCACAAGGATTAAATGTCGATTTGTGTACTACTCCCTTTGGAAACTTTATCATTGGTTCAGGAATGATGGGTGGCACAACTTCGGTCAAAGTTGTTGTCGAACTACTAGGTTGTTCATTAGCCTTGTTATTTGACAGCTGTGGATTCCCGTAATCTTTATTCCTTGTCAAAGCATCATTTTGCTGCTTTGAGATAGACAACATAAGCACTTGGGATTGGAAAGCATTTTGATTAGCAACCAGTTTGGTTCCCGGGTTTGGAAACGGATCAGTCAATACTGCTGAAGTTTTTGAACTCTTAAAGAGTTTCTTAACTTCAGCTTTATGTGGACAATCTCTCGTCCGATGATCCTCATCGGATATCTGACACCCCGCAGGGGGTTTCCTTTGCCCAGAAGGGTTTGCAAAAGGTTTTTCAGGAGATGACTCATCCTGCTTCTTTTTTCTCCCTTTCTTTTTCTTCTTGCCCCCTGGTTGCTTGGTTTCTTTTCCTTTATCTGTCGATACAGAATTTACTTCCGAGGCAAGAAGTTCCTCTATTGCATTTTGACTGGAAATCTTACGGGCCTTTTTAGATGTGGCCTTTGTCGATTTCGTGTCTGTTGCGCGAATCACGCCATCACCGGCATGAGAGTCACTGTTTGATTTAGGAGGAGGAAGGACTGAGAATTCCGGTCTAGGAGCGTCAGGTATTTTATCGTAGAGCATGCCAGACTGAGTATAAATCAAGTCTAAATATCACGCACGAGAAATGACTTGCTCTTCGGTGACGACTCCCCCTTTTGCCACATCTTCTGTAATAGAAGGCAATAATGACTTAATAAACCATTCAGCTAAAATCTGATCAGGAACGTAAGTTTTTACCATTCTACGATGACGTCGCCACTCATCATGAATATGATTAGATATGTGAGTGGCTGTTGTCTATTTGAAATTTGTAAGAAGCTCTGTTCTTGTTTCGTACCTTATTGGTAACTGAAAATGGGTTAAAAAGGTTGTGGTTAGGGTGCTGAAGTTATTGAATGAAGCTCTAGGCAATTCGATATACCATTTTGCTGCTTGACCAGTTAACGTCCTCTGAAAAAGGCGAAGCCTAATCGAATCATCATTTAGGGTGTTTGATGAACACCACAGATGAAATGTCATCACATGATTCGACGGGTCTTCACCCGGATTTCCATTAAATTTAGGAATATCTGACGGAAGTTTATGCAGAATCGCTGACCACCAAGGGGCATAAGCAATTGGATCATTCGTCAGTCAGTTTAGATTTGGTAATTCTAGAGTTGCTACAAAGGGAAACTGTTGATTCAGGTTAGGCGAGGCATACCCAGGATAAGATGGAATCGCCTGAGCAGTGGGTCTTTGCATACCAGCATAATGTATTTGATGCTGGTAACTTTGATAAGGTTGATGGGAATAACCATTATAATATGGTTGTTGATAACCGCTTTGGAAATGCGGTTGCCCATTACTTACAAAGACTTGTTGCTCAGGTCCTTGATATGATTGCTGGAATGGCGGTTGTTGAGATTGAATTAGCCATGGTTGTTGGACCATTTGCTATTGCCCAATACTGGACGATTAACCAAGATGAGGAGTCATAGTACTAGTTTGAGCCTGAGTCGCTCCAGATAAGGAGGCACTAACCCGAGGTTGTGATTGAGTCGTTGAGACAAGAGGCTGTTATATTGCAACCTGAGAAACTTGGGGTTGACATACAACAGGTAGCGCTTGTACTTGTGACGCAGTCACCATAGCAGGTATAGTGGGAATATTCAACACAGGGTGGACTGGTTGCATTGAATATACAAGCCTTGGTTGCTGAGGCAGTATTGGTACCCAACCGTTGGATGTAATTCCAGTTCGACCTTAACTTTGTTGTAAACTCTCATATGGTTGTTCTCCAGGAGGGAACAATGAAAAGGCATACTGCCCTCCATATGGTGGAAATCCAGTACTTAAAGGGTAGATTGGCCTTTGAAGAGACATTGGATCAATTTGTTGAGTTTCAACATAAGAAATACAAGATGATAATCCGGATGAAGAAATAGGAACTGACCATGTCATTGAAACAGTACCTGATTGGACTCCGGCTTGTTGTTGATAACTTGCCAGGACAGATGGTATACCGACGAACATCGTTGGAGTAGCAGCAGGAGGCTCAGCCGCTGCTGTGTCAGATGACACAGTCGTGGATGTCGATGGTTGTTCAGACATATCTAGTCTATCCAAAAGATTTCCTAGCGATTCTACAAGAACTTGCGATGAAGGGAGACTAACTTCTAAGACCAACGAGGGAACAATGATGTTATTCCGATTAAAATAAATTTTAGATGCTTTGACACAACTTGTTTTTTCAATTTTAAAGAGTCGAGAAAAAACAAAAGATGACTCTAGTCACCTTCGATTTTTAATGAGCCTGAAGTGACAAGTGCTCAGATGGACCTTTTCCGTTAAGGAGTCTGAAAAGGAACGAAAGGGACTACTCTGGAAATCTAGGTAGATGGATTACCAAACCAATCGCAAAATTGCAGAATACTTTTTAAGGTACGGTAGTCAATCTTCCTCAATGCTGTGTTCAGTGCATTGCGATCGATAGGGCGACAGACACGGCTTCCTATGGATAAAGGATCAAGCCTATTGTGGTCTCCCAAAATATACTCGACGGTACGTGGGAGCACAAGTCCGTACTGGCACTTATCGTCTCAAAGTGGAGGAATCACCCAACCATCGGTGACAACAACAATTACCAGGCTTTACGACGACAGAATACGCCTCTAGCCTAGACTTCTAGATGTTGTGCGTTAGGTTCCAAAGCGTTGTTAGATTCATTAAATTTATTTTATAATTGATCTTGCTTAATAAATTTGCCTTTCAGGTTCACCGCGAGATGTAGATGTGCAATTCCTAAAATGAAATCTAAGATGATAAACAGTCTTTTATCTTCTTTGTGAAATGAAAATCCTAGCTACTAAGGAAAGAGAGACAATATTCTTTCACAAAGAGCAAAGAGCACACACTAAATGCACTGTCCTAAATCAAACCAATCAAATAGTCTAAATGCAAATGCACATGCATGTATTTGTTTTCGACTTTCTTAGTATGTGAATGGTAAAAAGAAAGCTAATGCACAAATCTGAATTACTTTTCAAGCGACAATTACTAACAAGTTTCTTTTCGAAATAAAAAATGGAGACAATCACAACACTTTATGATTCGGAAATGAATACTTGCTTTCGACACTAGAAAAACTACAAATTCAGACCAAATACAATAGTAACAGGATAATCGACTATCTACAACAACCAAACTCTTTCCTATGATTGAAAACGACACTTGCGACACCTTCAAATCAAAGGACGACAGTACAATTACGTTACTTTTTGCAAAGGAGAACTGAAAATGACTCAACAAATACACAAAAACATTTACAGTTCTTTTGTACAACGGAGGCGGAATAATAGCAAGAAAAAGGGGTTTCGAACAGAGATATATTGATTACAGGTAGCAAAATTCATGAATAGAACTAGAAAGAATGAATCACAGAAACCAAAACGGAACAATTCCTAGTCTGATCAACGCACCTGTAACACAGGGAATTTGAAATGCAGTACACCTACTACACTCGGGAAGTGCACTGAATTTCAGATTCACAGAATAGTACCTGCGCTGGGCCAGAGACGAGACTTTGCTTGGGTTTCGGGTCATAGTTTGCAGTTCAGTTCATGGGTTTTGGCCGAGCAAATGGTAATCAGTAATGCAACAATCAGGGGTAGATCTAAGGAGGTTCTGAGAGCTACCACAAGGGGCAATCAGAGAGTTTGTGAATCAGTTGTTTAAGTTATAAACAAATCCCGGAGATTGACTGAAGCGGCATTTATCTACTTTGCATTTGCATAGCAAATGCAGTTCGAAAGCTACCTGGCTCGACTTCAGGCTCCATCTGTAAGTTTATAAAATAGACAACAAGGAAGATAAACAAACAAACTAATTCATCCCCAGCGGAGTCGCCATTTTGTTACAGGGAAAAGTGTCTACACAGAACTGCTTATCCCACTAAGGTGTGGTAGCTACCTTAGAAACAAACAAAGTAAAGCTACTTTCATTTTTCATTTTTGAAATATAGATGAGAGAAGAACAAAGAAGACCAACCTCTGTCTTGCGCTAATCTCCTAGTGCAATTCCTCTCTCTCTTGATAGTCTTTCGCTACTTGCTCCCTTGTACGCCCAGCTTCACAGAGTACCTGTAAGATCACAGTAGCATAGCACTATACAAGAACATGGATCTATAATCATAAACAATCTAGGATCATATGTAAATTGACCATACAAATGCATAAAACATAAATGACACAAGAGTATGGAAGAAAACTTGAATAGCTTTTATTGATAAACAAGAAAGAGCCAAGGGAGTTACAACCAGTTGTTCTGATCCAGCATCATCCTCTCAGCAAGGAAGCCCCTCTTCACCTCATACAAAGCTTAGATCACCCAACAATCTGATGTTGTCTCAAGAAACCAACAACAATTCCTTACAATATGAAAAATTCCAGCCTCTAGCCTCTTGGATTTCTGGGATGAGAGATCTATATATAGATATTTGCAAAGGTGTGAGTCAGCTCTGGGTTTTTGATTAGTGTCTTCTCTCTGATAGTTCTTGCTTCCACTTGGAGATCTCATTGATCTCTTACTCATCCTTGGGCGATTCTAAGAGGCAAGTGTCCCAGGAGAAGTTTCTAGAAGATTCCATGATCATCCACCTAGCAAATTGTCTCTGCCACTTGTCTTTTCTCATCCATCGCACCCCATAGAAGGGATTTTTGAAATGCAACACACTTCCCGTGTGTACAAGGTGAGATGCATCACACCTTGGGCATGGAGCAAGTGAAATGATCTAGTTTTGACCAGTTCTTAGTAGTTTTTCATGGAGAACTTCTGGGAGAAGCTATAATCAGTTGACCTTGTTCTTTTAGGGGTTGGAACAACACTTTTAGGGACTTGGGAGCCCTTAGTTTATGGACATTTATGCTTGGGGTTACAGTGCCCAAAAATATCTATAACACTACCATACCAAGGTTACCAAATGCAGATGACCTATGTTGGTCTGCAAATACCTATTGCATAGGAAATTCCATCATATCCTGGGCATGTTCAACCTTACTTGAATCGATAGTTGCCATTCGTAGCAACTTTAGAATTACCAAATTTGAACTGACTCACCAATGATCCAATCGCATATGCACCTTGGTGGCAGGTAATTCTACATAAGTTGCCACATGATATTCCGAAGTTTAATGGAAATCCTAGAGAAGACCCATCGAATCATGTTATGACCTTTCATTTATGGTGTTCATCCAATACTTTGAATGATGATTCAATCAGACTACGTCTTTTCCAAAGAACACTTATTAGTCCAGCTACTAAATGGTACATTGAATTACCAAGGGCTTCTTTCGATAACTTCACCACTTTAGCCACTACCTTTTTGACCCACTTCCAGTTACCTATCAGATATGAGACTGGAACGGAGCTCTTGACCAACTTTAAACAGACTACTGCTACCCATATCTCTGATCATATTCATGAGTGGCGGTGTCGTTGTCGAATGGTTAAGACATATGTTCCCGATCAACTTTTATTTGAGTGGTTCATAAATTCCTTATTGCCATCAATCACCAAGGAGGAGTTGTCAGAGAAGAGCAAGTTATCACTCGTGCCCAATACTTAGATTTGATTTACACACAATCTGGCACGCTTTATGATGAAATTCTCGATGCACCTAAACAAGATTTCACTGTTCCACCACCTCCAAAATTGAGTAGGGACTCTCATGTTAGCGACGATGTGATCGGTTCTTCAACCACACATGCGGCAAGAGGACCATCTGGTCAAACTCTTGTTGTTTCCAATAAAGCTACCAATGCATCAGAAAACACTCATGCCTCAGAGATTAATGTCGTGTCATCTGACAAAGGCAAAAAATCCAAAGCAACAAGGAGGTAAGAAAAAGGGGAAGAATAACAAAAAGAAACAAGAAAATCCCTCTACAGAGAAATCATATGAATCCCCTACTGCAGCCAGGAAACCTCATTATCCATGTCTGATATGTAATGATGATGATTATACAATATATTGTCCACATCGCTCTAAGGTCTCTAAACTTTTAAAGACTTCAACCACATCAGCAGTGTTGACAAATCCTTTTTCCTACCCTGGAGACACATTTGGTTGAAACTGACAATGCTTCCACGTCCCAAGTACTCACGTTATCCATCACAAATCCACAAAACAATGTTTTGGTGTCAATAAGAAACAAATATTATGGAAATTCGTCGTTGTCGAATAATCAAACCACTGATCAACCTAGTACTTCGACCTCGACTTCATCTGAAGTTGTTTCACTACTTGTACCTGAATTGACAATAAAACTACCAAAGGGAGTTGTGCAGAAACCAACATTCAACCCTTGTGCTCAAGCAACTCAAAACTATAATATAGTGGAAGATCTAGCTCAATCACCTTCTGCTATGTTGACACTCGAGGTGTTACAAAATTCTCCCTCCCAGAAACAAGCTTTATTGTCAGCAATAGGTGGAATAGATCCTACAGATTGAAATCTTGTGGTTTTTAACCATGCGGGATATTCACCATAGTTACTGGGGAAATTAGCTTTCGTAATCCAAGTAAAAGCTCTCAATAAGAACGTTCACCAAACTATTATTGATGAGGGGGAATCAACTTGCATTATGTCTATGAGCTGCTGGAAAACGCTTGGTTCACTGCCATTGTCATGATCACTAACTACATTAAAAGCCTTTGATGGAAGAACATATACTCCATATGGGATTTTGAGTAACCTGGAAATCAAACTAGGGGACAAGACAGTTACTCTTGAAGTTGAGGTAGTTGATGGACTCCTCGATTACAAAATTTTACTAGGAAGGCCTTGGGTATAAGCTATGGTTGTTGTTGTTTCCACATACTTTCGTACGATTGCATTCCATTTCAAGGGTGGAATAACAGTCATTGATCAACTAGCCTTATTTGCCAATAGTTCACAAGCTACGGGAAGCATTCTGTTGATACACAGAAACCTGCTGTCACTTCAAAGTGTTGGAGTAGGTCTCCTTAAAGATCCTTCCCTAATGGGCACTTTCACCCTCCCGTCACCATCTGGTTTGGCAGAAGTGGCAAGAGTGGAGACTTGCAACATGATTTCTTCTACATCATCTGATTTTACGAGAATTTCCAACCACTTTGAAATTGATAGTCATAGTGAGGGGTTGTCGTTCAGCCCCATTGAATCATCATAGAAATCAATTTTTCGGGCTTGTGCGACAAACCCTAATCTGCACTCAATAATTGTATGGGTAGATAGATCGTTAGAATATGGTACCTCTTCGGATCCTTTTTCACGTATACATTCTATGGATGAAGGAATCGTCAAATCAATGATGATAGGAGAGGCACCGTGGGAGGATTATCATCATCGTTCCCACCTTCTAGATGACATTGAAGATTATTCAAATGAACTAAATCACCCATCAATTGTTGATTTCATGTCAAATTCTATAAATACTGTAGATTCTAAGCGTAATTTGTCAAACATAGAAGAAACAATTTCTATAAACATTTCGACCAAGCCTAACATTGTAGAAAACATTCATGTTGGCAAATCCTGTTCTCCATTGGAACTTGATAATTACTATGCTCTGTTTCATGAATTTAGAGATATTTTTGCATGGTCTTATGAGGAGATGTTGGGAATTGACCCAAGTATTGTTGAACATGAGATTAAAATTTACCCTGATGTCAAACCAGTATGACAGCAGCTTCGACCTGTTCATCCTAAGAAAGTCGTTGCCATTAAAGCAGAGGTTGAAAAACTTTTGCGTGTTGGCTTCATTTTCCCTGTACCTCTTACTGATTGGGTATCTAATATTGTTCCAGTGATGAAAAAACAAGGGACAATTCGAGTGTATGTCAATTATAGGGATGTAAACCAAGCATGTCCAAAGGAAAATTATCCTACACCTTTTATCGGCCAAATTATTGACGAATGTGTCGGATGTGAAATCTTTTCATTTATGGATGGATTTTCTGGCTACAATAAAATCAATATCCGCCCACAGGACCAATCAAAAACTGCTTTTATTTGTCCGTGGGGTACATTCTCTATCGAAAGTTAATTTTTGGTTTTAGAATCTAGGGGATAAATTTCAGAGGTTGATGAATTCTGCCTTCCATGACATCAAGCACATTGTTCAACCTTGTCCTAATGATTTGCCTACTCATTCATGAAACTAGACTGATCACCCGCAACATTTGAGAGCAATATTCTTACAATGACGACACTACAAGATAAGACTCAATCCCCATAAATGTGTGTTTTGTGTTGGCTCTTGTCGATTTCTTGGATTCGTAGTTTCAAAAGATGGAATTTGACTTGATCCCATTAAGGTTCAGGGAATCCTTGACTTGCCTCCACTTTCAAACTTGTTACGGATACAGAGACTTCAAGGGAAGGAAAACTTTCTAAGGAGGTTCACTCCAAACTATGCTGGATTAGCTAAATATTATACACGTCTATTGAAGAAAGGGGTACCCTTCCATTGGGATGAACTTGTGCAAGCTTCTTTTGATGCTCTCAAAGATTCCCTGATTAAAGCATCATTAATGTATGCCCCAAACTATCAAAAAGACTTTTACCTGTATCTCGCCACTGCAGATACAACCATTGGTATGGTTTTAGTTCAATAAGAAAGTGGAACTGAACATCCTATTTACTATTTGAGTCGTAATCTCAACAATACAGAAAGTAAGTATTCATATGTCGAAAAGTTAGCCTTGGCAGTCGTTCAAGCTGTGCAGAGATTTTGTCATTACATCCTCCTCCGTAAAACTACCATTATATCAGATTGCAACCCTATGACATACATTTTGTCACGTCAATTGCTGGGGGGGAAATATTCTAAATGGATAGTTATATTGCAGGAGTATGATTTCGAATTCATCAAGTCTAAATCAAAGAAATCTCTTGTCTTTGCTGAGTTACTTTGCGATCTTCTCTCATCCTCCAATGATTTAACATCAGAAGCATCAATCTTGGATGAGTCTTTGTTTCTTATCTCGTTAAGTGATCCATGGTATGGAGATATACTCATCTATCTCCAGACCCAATCTTTTCGGCCTAATGCCTATCGCTTTGAACAGCAATGTACTCGATAGTAATCCAAATATTATCTAATCATTGGTGATACAATTTATCGTCGTGGTGTCGCTACGATTTTACGTAGGTTCCTTACTCATGAGGGGGCCGAAAAAGCTTTGAATGAGTGTCATTCAGGTGCTTGTGGGGGGCATTTATCTGGTTACGTAACTGCACAGAAAATTCTACGTGTTGGTTACTTCTGTCCAACCATTTTCAAAGTTTGAATTCTTGCTATCAGAAGTTGCCATGCTTGCTAGATATTTGACTCTGAAACCAGATTACCACCTACACCACTGCATCCATTCGTTGCTGTTGGCCCATTCGCAAAATGGAGCACTGAATTTATGACATGTAACCCCACCTCAGCTGGGGGGCATGGGTATATTATAGATGTCATCGAATATTTTACCAAATGGGCTGAGATGATGCCAACATTTAACAAAGTGGCGAAACGACTACTTTGTTTTTTCCAATCATGTGGTTGCAAGGTTTGGTGTACCACAAGCTATAGTTACAGATCATGGGTCGAATTTTCGCAATCACATGATGGTTGAATTAATTACCAAATTAGGACTGTCACATGATAGTTCTACTCCATATGACCTGCAAGCTAATGGACAAGTTGAGGCTATCAACAAAGTCCTTAAGTGCATGTTGCAAAGAATGATTGGAGTTCATAAAAGGAATTGGCATTTAATCCTATACTCGGCCTTGTGGGCATATTGAACCTCGGTGAGAAATGTGATAGGATTTATGCCTTTTCAGTTTGTATATGGTTTGGAAGCAGTCTTACCAATCCATTGTGAAATCTCATCTCTCAAACTCATGATTGACCTACTACATGAAACTTCTAAAGAAGAAGCGTGTTTCTTGGAATTAATCCATCTAGATGAAACCCGTCATGATGCCACAGTGGTTAACGATGCAAATAAAAAATGCATCAAGGCACAATATGATAAAAATGTTAAGCCTCGTGTCTTCTCAGAAGGTGACCTGGTCTTACTTTACGATCAGGATTCTGATAAACTTGGAGCAGGGAAATTTGAACCACTATGGATGGGCCCTGTGTGGTCTAAAATACGGATGCAAATTAGAGTTTAGTTTAATGTCAACCCAAGAAGGTAAACTTAGAAGTGCTTATCTAAAATATATAGATCTAGAAAGATTCCTAATTTGTCCAAGATCTTAAAGTCCCCTTACAGGAACATATTCATTAAGACCTCTTTCAATAACTAATCAAGCCTAGATCTAACAATTGTTTGAGATCTATGATTCTCTTACAAGAAAATATTCTACAATATCTCTTCCAAAATTAGATCATCTAATTAGAACTTAAAAGCGGAAATGAAGTAAACCTAGATCTAATAATTGTATGAGATCTTACAGTTCTCTTACAACAAGACCTTCAAATAAGAATCTTCCAATATTAGAACATTTAACAAAACTTGAAAGCTGAAATCAAACAAAAACATAAAATAAATTATAAACAAATAAGCATGCAAGTGAGGCCATGGGGGCCCTCCATAACTCCACAAGCACACCACTTCAATGGAGACTTAGATGTAGAAGCAAAATTGAAGTATGATCCTTTATTTCAAAATCTCCATTACAAACCAATACTAAGATTACAACTCTAAGCTTCTAAGGTTACATACTCCAAAATTCTAAGATTACAAAAACTTCTAGATTACAAATGGAGGAGATTGTACTCCTATTTATACAATGGGATGAGTAACAAACTCATAATGATCATCCACTAATCTAATTTCCCATTATTACAAAATATGATCCCACAAATCTCTCAAACATTTTTAACTACTTTCCCATTATTACAAAATATGATCCCTTTGAATCCTCCATAAATCTCTCACATATCTTGGATAATATATGCCAACCAAATCCTCCATGATCTTCTCCTTGGGAATTGGATAAGATATGCCAACCAAATCCTCCATCATTTTCTCCTTAGGAATTGGATAAGATATGCCAACCAAATCCTCCATGATTTTCTCCTTAGGAATTGGATAAGATATGCCAATCAAAATCCTCCATGATTTTCTCCTTAGGAATAGGCTTGCATAATTATCTCCTTAATATGGTGGAGGAGATATTACTTCTTCACATATTTCCTACACATCACAAAACTCACATATTCTTGAGATATATATAAAAATATGTATATTTTCTAATATTTAATCATAAATTCACTTGTAATACAAAAATCAATAAAATGGAAAATAAGAAGGTGAAACCCAAATGTATTTATGAAAATGATATGATAAAAGGTTAATGGGATGATGAAATGTAAGGAATAGTGAAGAAAAAGGTGGATGAAAATATGACACTTTTGAGTCCCAACATCCTCCCCAACTGAACTTGTTGCATGTCCTCATGCAACCATGCATGGGTCTCTTTAAGAACATTTGGCATCTTGAACAACTTTGGCTTTACATGATGATGTCTTTAATAATGAATGTTTCCAGGATATGTGAAAGACATGAGTAACAACTTACGTTTTCTTATGGTTGGTTCTTGTGACAACCATGAATAAAAAGAATGTTGGTTCTTGTGTTAACAACATTCATTTCATTTGCTGTTCTCTTTTCTTCAATAATAATGTAAACACTCACTGGAAATCATAATGTGCATAAGAAAGCCCTTTTGTAATATTAATGAAGCATGCCAATATTGCGTATGAAGCAAAGTGCAATGAAGTATCATTGGAAAATAAATGTTGGTAAATGGTAAATGGAGTGATAGTGGTGAAGAAATGGAATCATGGAAGTGAATATGTAGTGAATATAGTTCTACCCCCTCAACTGAATTGGTTGCATGTCCTCATGCAGCTTGACATGGCTCATGAAAGGAAATGTAGCATGGTGAGGGAATTTTCAAAAATATTCAAGTTGGCATATAAGGAATTGCATGATTAAAGATTCGAAACAACATACCTCTACTTACCCAAGAATGATGAACTATGCGATAGGAATGTAGCTGCTGGTGCTGCTGGATCAGGAAAATGTGCCTGATGTTGTTGTAACTGGATCCTGGGAAATGAAGGAATGTGAACTGCTGATGCTGAATCATGGAAAAGATAAAATCTAGAAGTGGAACTGTGGTACTCTCATAGATCAGAATGCATGCTGCTGTAATGGCTGAGGGAGTCGTGAAAAAGTGTATAGTCTTCACCCGCTACAAACCTGATGGTACAATTCTAAACATGCGAATGAATGTGCCGATGTCGAGCATGAATAGAAATCATTGGATTACCGGCCATTGATGCATGTCGTTAACCAATGCGAGGCAACTGACCATTGATGTCAATGAGTGCCAAGGTACCGGAGTACATCTCGCGAAGTGTGAATGGATGTGTTGAGGTCGAGCCACTTGCAAGATCTGAAGATCAAGGGATATTGATGTATTCCCATGATCGTCAGCAAGAGAACTTGCCATTAAGGCATGCAAGCCTCTAGGTACTCAAAAGGAACTCTAGTCTATTTCCCAAATAAGGTGCTGATTTCGATGGGGCAAGACTTGTTGAAAGGTGGGCCTTAAGGAATCCCACATTAGTTAACACGAGTTTGTACAAAAAGATTTGTTAGGACTATAATGGAAAGAACTCACGGACAAGCAGTGTGGATTAGCATGGTGAGGAAAACAAGGCAATGTATTCATGGAAAGGGAATGAGTTTTATTCATCATTGTAAAACAAGGAGTTGTAATCATGACGCAAAAGGATCGTTGTGGAGTGGAAAATGTCATGATATGTGCAGTGAAGAATTAGATCCTTCAAGCGTCCAAAAAAATGGATGTAAGGAAATGCATGGTGTATGAAGATGAACTCTTGCTGTGAAAAATGGATATGGAAATGTCATGCTTTATAGATTTACAATTGGTGGAATTCAAAATCTGCTTCAAAAAGGGAGGTCCAAGGTAGTGGTTGTGGAGTTGGATTTGTCTTTACAATTTTTCATGAATTGAGTCTTTGGAAGACCAATTTTCGTCACAATGTAATCTCCTTATGATCAATTGATTATCCTGTAACCTGTAAAAAAACTTGGCAGAAAGAAAACATAAGTGTGTTCAAGAAGAAGTGGCCATTTCCTTCATGATTCTTACGCAAAAATTTCATACCAAATAAAACATATTAAGGACAATCAAAGTGTTGAAATTGACTTAATCATGATATTAAAATCAATCCATTCTTAAAATAACCATGAAAAGTAATACTCCCTGTTTGTGTCAGATGAAATATGCTCAGTAAAAAGATTGGCATTAGAAAGATCTGTTGTGTTCTGCATATTAGTATGTGATATAAAAGCATTCAACATGAATATTTAATGCCAACTTGAAGCTATTGAAACAAGATAATCATCATTTATAGAATCCTCCAAGTGTTTGATAAATCAATCCTCAAAATTTGTTTCCAAGTGTTCCATTTTTTTATTTTCAGACCTGCATGAATTTTTTGAAAAAAAAACAATTTATTTATTTATTTATTTTTTTTAAATAAAAAAACAAAAGAATGAAATTCAGTTTTTTTTAATAACAAAATTAATAAAATCATTTTTTTTAAATAAAGAAATTAATTAAAAACTAATATAGAAAATTTCTAAAAATAAATTAACACTAAATGGATTTTTTTTTCAATATCCTAAAAAACACACAAAATCCTCTAGAAACAATGAAAAATCGGGCTTTTATGTAACTTTGAATTCCTCAGCATATTAATTGTAAAAAACATTTTTTCTTCATGTATTTACCAAAATAGGATCTCGAAGAACCACAATTTCCTCTTAGACCGTTAGGAATTTAAGCAAATGATTTTTGGTTATATAATTCATTCTATTATGGAAAAAACCCATGTCTTCGTTTGTCTAGATTTGCCCTGGTTTGATCACAAACTGCTTTTCAAAACTGACGTTTTTAAGGGGTTGAGTTTTGAAGATGATCTTTTTCTCATTCACAAAATTCTTTATTGTCGCATTGCAGATTAGTTCTCCAGCAAGAGTATTTTTATTGGAATAAATCAATAGATTTTCTGATATTCCAGATCGCACGAAGCACAGGAAGAGAGCATACTAATCTATTGATTTATTTTTATTTATGCACGTTAGCGTGGATGGATAAAACACAATTAAGATCTGCGACAAAACCTTGCATTATCTACACTCTTTCTGCAATGTCACGGGGGCATTTAGGCTCCCGGAAGACAAATCTTTCCGATAATCAGGCCCCTAGCTCACCCGTGATACAGAAACAAGACATAGAAATGCAAAGATGTGCCACTGAATTTATTCATGATGATTTATTTTTGGAAAACAAAACTAAAAACTTCTAAAGATAATGAATTCTAATGACTTCTAATGAGATCTCATTTTTATTTTTCTAATCTATTATACATTAACTTAAAAGATGTTTTTTTTCTAAGTAAAAGCATGCTTCCAGTGAAGCCATTTACGGACTAAAAATTTGAACATGCTCACATCAAGGTTTAAAAATTTTACATTATGTTTTGCAAGTGTGTGAGAATCCTGTCTTAGAGTTGGCTCAAGGTTATTGTCCTTGCTCTCCAAGAAGTACCTGTTCAACATTGTCAAAGTCCTCATCCGTAGATGGATTAGTGAGAAATGGGGGGTTTAAAATAAAAACTGAATTTAAATTATCTATGTGCGAAAATGAAAAAAAAGAATGCTCCAAACTTTGAACTCCTTTACGAACTTGCTGTCACCAAGTTCCACAAATTAGTCCATAAAAACAAATGCATAAAAACAATTACTAAATCCTTCTAGTTGCACTTCCCCGGCAACGGCGCCAAAATGTGTGGTCTAAAATGCGGATGCAAATTAGAGTTTAATTTAATGTCAACCCGGGAAGGTAAACTTAGAAGTGCTTATCTAAAATATATAGATCTAGAAAGATTCCTAATTTGTCCAAGATCTTAAAGTCCCCTTACAGGAACATATTCATTAAGATCTCTTTCAATAACTAATCAAGCCTAGATCTAACAATTGTTTGAGATCTATGATTCTCTTACAAGAACATATTCTACAAGATCTCTTCCAAAATTAGATCATCTAATTAGAACTTAAAAGCGGAAATGAAGTAAACCTAGATCTAATAATTGTATGAGATCTTACGGTTCTCTTACAAGAACACCTTCAAATAAGACTCTTCCAATATTAGAACATTTAACAAAACTTGAAAGCTGAAATCAAACAAAAACATAAAATAAATTATAAACAAATAAGCATGCAAGTGAGGCCATGGGGGCCCTCCATAACTCCACAAGCACACCACTTCGATGGAGACTCAAATGTAGAAGCAAAATTGAAGTATGATCCTTTATTTCAAAATCTCCATTACAAACCAACTCTAAGATTACAACTCTAAGCTTCTAATATTACATACTCCAAAATTCTAAGATTACAAAAACTTCTAGATTACAAATGGAGGAGATTGCACTCCTATTTATACAACGGGATGAGTAACAAACTCATAATGATCATCCACTAATCTATTTTCCCATTATTACAAAATATGATCCCACAAATCTCTCAAGCATTTTTAACTACTTTCCCATTATTACAAAATATGATCCCTTTGAATCCTCCATAAATCTCTCACATATCTTGGATAAGATATGCCAACCAAATCCTCCATGATCTTCTCCTTAGGAATTGGATAAGATATGCCAACCAAATCCTCCATCATTTTCTCCTTAGGAATTGGATAAGATATGCCAACCAAATCCTCCATCATTTTCTCCTTAGGAATTGGATAAGATATGCCAATCCAAATCCTCCATGATTTTCTCCTTAGGAATAGGCTTGCAAAATTATCTCCTTAATATGGTGGAGGAGATATTAATTCTTCACATATTTCCTACACATCAGAAAACTCACATATTCTTGAGATATATATAAAAATATGTATATTTTCTAATATTTAGTCATAAATTCACTTGTAATACAAAAATGAATAAAATGGAAAATAAGAAGGTGAAACCCAAATGTATTTATGAAAATGATATGATAAAAGGTTAATGGGATGATGAAATGTAAGGAATAGTGAAGAAAAAGGTGGATGAAAATATGACATTTTTGAGTCCCAACAGGCCATTGTTAAGTGTGTGTTGATGAAATGTGCCTATGAGTTAGTGGACTATGATGGGATTCCATTGTTGCAGCCCCGAAATGGGTTGTACCTTAAACGTTGCTATGCTTCGTTAAGTATGGTAAAAGTCACTATATATATGCTTTGATTGTGTGTGTGTGTTTCTTTTAGAGTTCTTATTTGGTTAAGTAATCCACTTCGCATTTGTTGTAGATGTCAAACTTTTCGGAACCATTTGTTGGTTATGCCGATGGAGCTAGTCGTAGTATGCAGAAATTATCTTCTACATCATGGGCCATTTTCGCTCCAAGCGACGCATTAGTGAGTTTTAGAGGGATATGTATTGGACGATCGAAAAACAATATCGCTGAGTATACCGCATTGATTGAACTCCTCTCTGATGCCATTTCACTTGGCATACATCGAATCATCATTAGGCTAGACTCACAACTTGTCGTACTACAACTTACTAGCATCTATACTGTCCGAAACATAGCAATTCATTACATGTTCCTTAGAGTTCGTATTTTGGAAAGGTATTTTGAGTTTATTCAATATTAGCATATTTCCAGAAATCTAAACACTTTAACTGATTCTCTAGCGAATTATGTGTTAAATAGACATTTGTGACATATGTAAAGTAAATATTTTCAATTCACATCATCATTTGAATAGGATTGCATCACTTAAGCATAATAAAACTCTAAAAGTAAAATAGATAGTTGTATATAAGTTTGTACAAACAGTTTGTGTCCAAGACAAAAATTGGCCATCTGACCCAAAAAACTTAAAAATGTATGCGTAAAATATCCAAGTAGACTAGTGCTACCCATGATAACAGGTCACAGCCTATGCTATCATGCGTAAGAGTCTCATCCAATGACTCGGCATTCCAATGGTGTGGTGCTGTAATCACATAGGTAACTCCTCGATTCATACATCCGGAATACCTAGAGTCAAACCCTCTATGTGATCCTATAGCTTGGCCAGTGTCTCTGCTAAATCCAAGTCTCAGAGAACTGCTCTCCAAACATCCCTCTGTACTGGCACACCTGCCTCTTGTTGATGTACCGCAGGTCGAACAAGTCCAACATCTGAATACATATAAAAATGTTTGTTTAGTCTTCGAAATAATAAAAAAAACAAAACAAAAAAACAAAAAAAAGTAGAAACTTTAAAAACAAAAACACTTTGGTCAAACAATTTACCAATAGCACTCCACTACACTCCAACCGGTAACATCAGATCTAGATCACCACGGAAATCCATTCCTGAATATGGATATTCTACGAAGGCGATGTCCTATCGGTCAAACCACTCAAAGAAAGTAGGGGTAAATGAGATCAATGACTGGGCAGCATGCCTAGCCATAAGATCTTACCACCTCTGCATCCGTTGGTCTCTAGGTCTAGGTACTCCCAGTGAGATGTGTTGTGGCTGCATGAGTGGAATTCTCTCCAAGGCAAAAGAAATCAAGATAGACCAATAGCCAAAACATTTTGTCTTTCCATTCTTTACCTTGGTCAGTTGTTCTTTCATGGATGAAAGAACTCCCTCACACCGGTTAAACACCTTTGAATCTAAACATTCTAAAGAATACTGCATATATGCCCTGTTTTCCAAGTGTAAAGTTGTGCTGCCAGCCAGTTTGACAAGGGTAAAAATGATTGTTCTCAATGGTAAATCACTAACGTCCCTGATGTTGATCTTTCCGTCTCTGCTAAGTTGAGCTCCTTCTTGGCAGAACTGCCGTATATAGTCTCTCACTGATTCACCTCCTCTGTAAATCCTGATAATGAGATGGGGGCACCCCACCTCGACAGTCCAGTCAAAAATTAAACATCATTGATGGTAAAGGGGATCAATTTGCCCCTAATATGAAAAACTTGATCGGTAGGATCCCAAGAATGAACAAGGTACTGTAAAAGCTCAATTTGTTGCCTCATGCTAGATAATCGAAAATACTTTAGTAACCCACAATTCCTTAGGGCATCAACTGTTCCCTGATTATTTAGGGCAATCATATCTTGTTCTTCATGTTCTCATTCTCTCCATATAATCACCATATTGATCTGATGAATGTTTGAAATGCAACCATTAGACAAATTAGAATCCATTTTTTGCAAAAAATAGTTGAAATTTTGGGAGAAAACAACTGTCAAAATTTGGTTTTTGCACCCATCGTACCCCTCCCTTAGATACAGTGTGCTACAATGCATATATCCTTCTAGGTGTGTGCAATGCAGCGCACCTTTCTATATTGAAAGGGTGCACTGATCCATAGTGTGAAAAATGAAACCCTAGGGGCCTCAGAAACCAATTTTTTTTACTTAAAACTGAAATAAATGCAATAAAATAAAAGAGAATACGGATAGATCCTACCTGGTCCAGACGGCATGATAAACGGTCCACTGAATCCTTCGCAATCAGCTAGTGAACTTTGAGGTTGAAAATTGCTCCAGAGCACCAAAGTCAAAGGGTAAAAGTGAAATGGTAAAAATGAATAATAAAACTTGTTTTTATGTTTATTTCTTGCACGTTAATCAAGTAAACATTTGTTTTTATTCATTTTATCCATTTGAACAGGTACTCCTAATCTATTTTGATGTATTTTTGAGCAAGTTTAACAACTAAAAAGAAGAATTTGACATGCTTAAGTGTAAATTAAACATCTTTGACCACAAATAAAACTTTTATCTATTTTTCGAGCTTTGTTAAAAACGAAAAAGGAAACCCCTTGGAGTCCTCTTTAAACTCTTTTCAGACTCTCGAGAAATGAAAAGATTGTTGAGTGCTTGTCTATTCCAGCTCGTTAAAGGATTGGAAATGATATCTCTCTTGTATTATTTTATGCTTTTTCGAACTTGAGAGATTATTTTACGAAAAATAACTTGTGGAGTTTCCTTTTCGTCCCTTTTCAAACTCTCTAAACATGAAAAGGACTGAGTTGTCTTTGTTGTTAAACTCGTTAAAAACATCAAATAGCGACAAACTTGTCCATGAAGACAAGGCCGAGTTTCACCTTCACTAGATTCGTTAAAGCATCAAATAGCGATGGATTCACCCGAAGGGTGAAATTATACAACAAGAATATGTTATCCTCCTCAAGCTTGATAAAAAATAAAGAGGTACTAGTCAGCAATCACTGGGGAAAAGGGAAAAAGCTGAGAAAACTTTATGGTAGCAAGTCGCTCTTGAACATGACACTTTCACCTCATCATCGTGACTATGTGAGTTGGGTCATTCAGCTTGATGGTTATCACACCGTTGGTCTATCATACCATCCATTACTTTTTTTGGGTCAATGCTACCAATTCATCTTAGTGTCACCGACATGTTCAAGAGAAGTCATTTAGTTCAAACTTCATCCTTTGCAATACCGTAAACCTTCATTTTCATGACCGCCATTCCTGAACCTTTTGTCGTCAGTCGATTTTTCATCTCCAAAATCATTTACCTCGTTTCGTGTCGCAGATGTGGGATACATCAAGGCCTTCTTGCGATGAGTTGCTTCTTGTCGACATCGACCCATCATCTAAGAGGTTGACTTAGAAACACCCCTTTAGTACCTTGAAGCTTGCATACATCAATGGCAGGTTTCTCACTTCTGGCGATAGGTTGACATCCGTGAATGTCGACCAAAAGACTTTGTATGGTGTTCGACATTAGATCATTTATTCACACCATGAGAAATTTACTATAGTACCTTGAGGACCATTACCATTATCAGTGACTCTTCTCGCGTTTGTTAATGGCTTACATCATTGGCCGGTAATCAGACGATGTATTTCCATGTTTGAATTCAGAACATCTATTCACATGGTTAGACTTGTACTTGAGCAAAATATTGAATTAGATTTAAGACCTCGGATCTAGTTTCATCCATCTAGGCTACGATATTTTCAAGAGTACTAAATCAAATGTACAATGGCCTTACATTCATGGTCAACCAATCATGGGTCTATATCTGTAAATGACTATACTTTTACACGTAATGAAAGTTTATGAGCTGAGCATAGGTATGCCTTCCCTCAGCTAGTTCATGAGAAAAATCAAATTATCATGATATATGTATTGTAATTGATGCAGGTCACCTTTTGTTTCGAAACCTCCTCTCCTCATGATAAAGCATTTCACTTGACATATATATTTACAACTTCATGCTTTAGGGGGCAACTATTATAGACCCATTTGGGCACATCAACCCAAACTTACAGATCGATACTATTAGGGCCCATTAACCGCTAATGCAGTTGTTACATGACCTAAAGAAGTTGACATCAGAATGCCTCATTTACCAAGAAGTTCCATCACTGAAAACATCCAAAAAATGCCTCTAAGAAGATCAGTGCAGGTTGACCTTCATTAGGGTGCACTGCAATATAAACCATACATTGTCAGGGTGCTATGCAATGCACTTGGTCCCTCTTTGGCCTGCGCTGGGCGAATTTGAGAAAATTTCCGTGAGGGTTTGAAGATTCCTTATCCATTGGAAGCCTCTAGAAGTTTCTCAAGGCTAACCACTCCTTTGAGTTCGCATTTGGATGAGGAAGGGAGTTAAGGAACATCAATCCCCTATCCATTCTTCCATGGAACTGATTTCTAAATTTAGAAAGGCATTCATTATCACCATTGATGGCATAACCTCCTTCATTCACTTATAAAAAGACCACTCATCTAAGTGATTTGGGGGGCTAGAATATTGTAGAGAGATGTTGTTGGTATGAGATTTGAGTTGATTGCAAGTATTTTGATGATGTCAAAGTGTCTTGCTTGTTTTGAGGAGAGGATGGGATTGAACTGGAGGAGTGATGCTGAATTAGGCAAATTGGGTTGTAACTCTTCCTTTTACTAATAAAGTATTGAAAGCTTTTTACATATGCTTGTATTGTCTTTTGATGCTTTCATATGCTTATCATATATTTGATTCCATGTTATTTTTAATCAATAGATCATTATCATAGGCTTTGATGGGTTCTTGTTTCTGTCTGTGTGCAGGTACTTCTCAAGTGGCTTAAGTACGAGAAGGAGCAACAGAATCGGTCAAGGGAGATAAGGAACAAGTGGAAGCTACAAGTAGGTTCTCTGTTCTCTTATTTTATCTATTGTTTATAGAAAAGGTAGAGAATGCTTTGTACTGTTGTTTCTAGATTGAGCTACTAGTCTAGGGGGTTAGGCGTTTGTCCAAGAACACTAAATTTTCCCAAAACAGGAGCTGCTCGAAGATATCCAGTTCCCTTTGGCTGTGTTGGATCTTCCAAAGGCAGCGAAGTACGCTTCGCTATGGGTGACCAGGGATGCGCAGAGGATAATAGAGAGCAAGATATTTTGGGTGCTAATGGAAATGAACATCCAAATTGGGATCAATCGCAAGCCGCAGTTATTGCCCACAGTCTATAACAGTCTGCAGAGATTTGTAAAGTTCAAAGAAGATTTCCAACATGTCTTCATCAGGGTGTAGAAGGACCCTTTGAAGACATGGCATGAGTTACCATACTTGGCGATCGACGATGTAATTTCCATGGTCCTTGAGTCTTTGCTGTTGAAGTGACATGCTACAGCTGACTACGTGGTGGAAGAAGAGAAGTCCGCCGTGCAACAGAAGAAGGAAGAGACAAAAATTCAGATGGCGCAACCAGCGGAAAAGTGCAAGAAAGAAGAAGCAGTGGCTAAGGCCCAGGCATTGTGCAACGCTATGATGTTGGCAGAGCAACAGAAAACAACAGACGAGGATCACGAAGGATAGAAGTCACCTTCATCCGAACCAAAGACAGAGACAGAACAAGGTAGCGTTGATGCACAGACAACGTCCACCCAGCTCAAGCGTCCATGACCATGAGAGCAGGTAGGGCCACAAAAGAAAACAAAGGCCTCGAAGACATATTTCGACCCTATCACCCTCACTAAAGGGGACTTGCATGATATTGGTGAAACGGTGAGGGATGTCACCGCAGAGGCCCTCAAGCAGTTTGAGGAACAACACTAGTTGGTATTGGGGGCTCTTCGGACATAAATACAGGAGTTACAGGTGTGCACTTCTCAGGCTGGCATAATGTCCACCATCATCACAATCGGCACTTCAGCTGTAGAGAAAATGTTGTGCGTCAGGGTGACCAACACAATAGTGCTATCAGATGGACCGCTCATTATGGAGAATGAGGCCGATAGGCCTATGGCTAGCAATTTGAAATGGGTTGTATTACAAATGGTTGTGCTCCCTTGAGAGACACTCTGTCTCTTGCAGGATGGAGTCACTGCAGAACTTTGGGCCAGGGAGAGTCATGCTATACAGGTAATGAGCGAGAAGTGAATCAACATTGAGAAGTTGAGCCTACAGCACAATGAGGCTATGGAGCAGAAAAAACAGATAATGTAGGTTGTGGAGGAAGCCTGTCAAATGGTCCCAAAGTTGGCCATTCAAGCAGAGGAACTAGTGGAGGCACGCATCTGTAAGATAGCCACAGGAGTGCGCGACGCAAGAGAAGAAATGGCTAGGGTTCAGCTGGAGCTAAACCTGCAAATCGTACAACTGCAGTTGAAGGCTCAGCCTTCAACACCACCAGAGGTCAAAGAACAACGTACCAGCATGGTCACAACAACAATGGCGACGGTTGACAGAGCAGTGATAAACTGCATGAAGTTGTTCGAACAATCGTTCGAGGTCCTAACCACCTTGCAGGAGGACTTGAACATAGAGCACCTAGAGATAGAGGCACGTGAGTTGCAGTAGAAATATGATGAGGTAAAAGGGACTGCGCAGATGGTTTCCTTTACACAGAGGCTTGCAAGGATGCAACAGGCAAGGGTTCTTAAGGAACAGGTGGATGTCGCTCGGTATAAAGAGGCATTTTTGAAAGCGTGCCTATAGTCGTGGATCGACGAGGCTTATAAAATTACAACCTCCATTGAAGCAAAGATCACGCAACTGCAAGAAACTCAGGAGAGGATTCAGGGCATAGTTCAAAAGCAGCGATCATCGGATAGTGCGTGGAGGACTTCTAGTAGGCAACCGCTCAGTGCGCTGGCAAACTTGTAGCGATTGAAACAGAGTTGGGAGGTCTTCGCGCTAAGATCTTTGCACCTACAAAGTGACTTGAGGGTGAGTCATGGTGTTTTTGTTGGGGACCTATTGGGCACGGGACCGCCCAAGGGCCTTTTTGGGGCTTAAAGCCTAGATTTTGGTCCAATTTTGTAATTCCAATGTAAAGACTCCACATTTTGTGGGTGCAGAGCGTGTAGTTATTAAAGAGTCATAGCATTGTCCCCCCTTATTTTGATAAAGTAATGTCAATTATAGAAGATCTACCTAGAGCGAAGCTCTAAGTAGTTTGAGGGCATAATCGAAGAATCAATAATGGAATTATGTATGCGAGATAGATTTGAAGTGTAAGTCTAAGTGCCAGGTCATACCATAGGTAGAGGATCTGCAGCTGAGTGTGCATAGGCCTAGTAGTCTACAGAGAAGTGCGTGGACCCCTACAGTTGAGTCCACAGGGTGATTCGAGTCTGTAATCATCCAAAAGTACTAATAAAGAGAAGTTTTCTATCATTTGTGCGTATTTATTTCCTGTTTATGCATTTGTTATATTGGGTATGAATTTCACTTTTAATGCTTATATGATGCGCAAATGTGTATAACTATATTAGTTAAGTGAAAGCAAGTTATAAGATATATTTACATGAAGATAATTAAGATTTGTCTATAAGATAAGTAAGATACTTAGTCTAGTTGGGAAATAGCATAGTTCGTTTCCCTAGTATCGTGAAAGCATCTCAGGCCCTGGTTAGGGCTGCGCGAAAGCCAATTGTAACACTTCATGAGGGTATTGAAGGGTGGAACAGAGCGCAAAGCAACCTACAAGAAGGAAGGTATAGTTGGAATAAACCGACATCACAACCATCTCAAGGGTGCGGAAACTTGATTCTAGCATTCCCCCATACTGCTTCGGGTGATACTTCAATCCGCGCTCCGTGGGTTGATGCCAAAAGGGATAGTAGTGCAGGGATTTTCCTGGCTAACTAACTCTGAACCTGGGTCATTCCCCTATAAGCCAATAGACAAGAATGAGAAATTTGTGAAAACTTGCAATCATCGTAGTATTTGGTTGGTAAACCATAACGATGTAGTTGGTTCTGATAACTTGATGTCAATCCTTGAATTAAAAGTACGAAGGAGGGATCGATGAGTAGGACACACAACGAGAAAGTTAGGATAAGAAAGTTTTGGAATTTACATGTGAAAATTTGTGAATTTTACATGAAGTTGGGGGAAGTATCAAATTATAAGTGGATTTTGTGTCACAAACAACAACAAAAATTGTGGAAATGGGTGATTTCAATCGGATTCAGTTTGTAGCCATATGGATCTAATTAATTTTAGAAACATTCTCCACTACCATACACTGTCTTGATGGATTTAATTGGTTTCCAAAAAAATTTCCACCACTATACTCTATCTTGGTTACCGTCCATTTTTTATTTTTTATTGAAAATTATGAGGTAAAGTTAATTCATTATATGGTACATTTACCTAATCACAATATTTAAAGGTATCATATTAAATGGTCATATATTTCAACTATCTCACCAAGAAAATAATGGTTGTTTTCTCTTCAGATTTTGCAACAGGGGATTTATCTTTCAGTTTAGAAAAAGATGAAAATCTGTCAAAAATAATGGATGTTTTCTCTTTAGACCTTGCAACAGGGGATTTGTCTTTTAGTACAATGTTTTGTGAAATTTGGATCAATTAATAAGGCCAAAATTCCTTTATTATGGTTAGTAAAAATATGAAACGGTTAATGGTTTTATGAGCTTTAATTGGTGGGGATTTTCCAATAGTTATGCGAATGAAAGACATAACTATTGGCTCTTCTACAAGAAAGTTATTGAAATCTCTCCATGGTTTAATACTATTCTTCCTGAAAAACGTACAACGAAATAAATATTTCATAGAAATTACCAAACCCATGAAGCCTAGACAAAGCACAAACCCGGCAAAGCCATGGAGGAGAAATAAGGAAAAAGAGAATTTTCTTGCTGGAATTAGGTAAGAGAACTAACCTCAACCAAGAAGAAGGCCTTTATCTAACTTTGTCACTCCTCTACTTTCATGTATATGGTAAAAATCTAAATATTGTTTCCCAATGCCCACTATTAAGACTCAATCGATAACATAGTTTCTTCTGAGTGTAGATACACACTTATACATGCAAATCAAATTGTAAATGCAAGGAAACACATAAAATTTGAGCCAAGTTCAACCATAGCCTTGATTTCCAAGAATGGTAGAGGGTGAAATAACCCCTAACCAGTGTCGTTCCTGGAAATGGGGGATGATTGGAAGCAAAATCCCACCTGCAAATGATATTTTCAAGGCGAATCGGGGCTTGGAATGAAATTTGGAGAGGTAAAATTATGTTTTATCGAGCTTCTTGTTCATATTATTGGTGGCTAAAATACAATATTTATTTATTTTTTAAATATTTTTTGGGAAAAGTATAGAAAAAGGGTGTAATATAAAGTATTTTTCCCTCCAAAATATAAAACCCCTTAAATTTTGTCCATGAGCTAAGATTCACCCCTAAATTTTTTCTATGTATTCATTACTGAATAACTTTTATTCTCCTTGATTAGGTATCTCATATGTGATTTCTCCTCCAAAATTGTTTTCTTGATAATTATCAATGTTAGTGTGATGAAATAAACTAAAACCAACATCAATTATAAGACTTTTAAATTTCTCAATACATAGATACACCTTTTGATATTTTTTCATATCATGTTCAGTCGAATGTTCAATTTGTACAACAAGAGAAGATAAACATGTTTCCTTAAAATCATCAAGTTTGTAATTATCTTGCAAACTTAAAATTTCATATTCATTATGAAAACTTTCAAGTTTGGGTTCTTCATCACTATCATAACATTGGTTTTCTTGAGGTTCTAGATCAACATATTCATCTAAATCATAACAATTATAATAAATTGATTTTGAGGGATACATACTTTTATAATGTTCATGAAATATTACATGAAAATATTTCAAAGAGGAAATTCTATCAAGAGGAAGTATCTTGTACCATCATCTAACATATTCTTCGAAGGCATCATGAATAATTTCATGAGTACATCCTCAGGGTAAGTGTCAATGTTATGAATGCAATCATGGAATTTAATGAGATGTTCAGGAAGGTTATTGTTTTCATTTCCTATAAATTAAGGAAGATACTTATCCCATATGTCTCTAATAGGCATATCATAGGGAAAACTAGGTATGTTAGAAAAGTCAAGAGGAGAAAATCATGAAGCTAGTCGAGATGAAAATGGAAACCCTTTGAAACAATATATAAGAAAAGAAAAAGTAGGAGTCGTCAGGATAAAAAATAAAAAAGATTCTAAAATAAGTTGAGTGTGTGTTGTTGTGTTACTATTCACCACTAGGTCATATATTTAATCATATTTCATTTACGAGAGAAATAAAATATTTCTCTTTGGTACCCAACAACGACACCAAAAAGGATGTTATATTTAGAATTGCTTTGATGACATAAAACAATCATAAACACATCCAACGAGGATCTAACAATCCTTGAGCTTTAGGTTGGAGAATGGCCTTCTCCAACCACAGGGGCTATTCACTATATTCGATATTTCTTATAAAGGAATGAAAAATATTACAATAATAATATCCTTTGATTAATGATAAGTTAGATTATAAATAGAAGATCCTTTTTAAAAAAGAATGTGTGGTTAATATTTGATAATAAGTGAAACTTATGTAAAACATATGATCTATGAATCGAGTGTAAACTCAAATAATTCTCAAGATAAATAATATTCCAAATAAAAGGAAAGAAAAAATAACATAACATAGTTAAAAAAATAAAAATAAAAATAAAATAAAAATAACATGTATATCATTGGTAATAAATTATATTTACCATAATAAGTGTAATGAAATAAACCAATATCATGTACTGAAAGACTTAACAAAAAAATAAGTGAATATCTTGAATTAAAAGCCTTAGATAGAATATATATATGAAGATAGATAATTCAAGCAATAGATACAACAAAATAACGATGATCATGTCAAATATCAAATCATTCAAGTGTCATGATATAATAATGTGAATACACAAAACAAAGAAATAAACACATCTCATTGATATGTAATTATATTTCTCATGAAACCTGCAATGGATTCATTAATGTCGTGAAATAAAAAATTCAACCTACAATCAATCAGTTAAATACCATGACTCAGGCCTCAAATAATATATATCTAGAAGGGAAATTGAATCAAGTAATGTTATACTGATTTATCATCTAATCACGCTAACTTGTTTAAAACATTCCATGTAGTGGTATATAGAAATATGTTGACGATGTTGGACCCGCCAACATTCAGGGGATCTCCCTAATAAGAAGTCCCAAATATACCTCACACTGTTTGGAGTAGGAGTCCCAACAATGGGTGGTAATGTAGTTCCTTGACTGCGGTAGTGTGTAAAGATAAGTATGATGACTTTGGTCGAAAGAAAATGTGTGACCTTGCAACGAGTCAAGTGAGATGCATGGGGGTTCTAACACATAGAGGGGAAAAGGAAGTGTGACCCTTAGAATCCTATAATAGTACACATCTTGAAAGGAACAGACAAGAATGAAATCACAAGCTGAAATGCAAAATAGTCCAAAAACCAAAGTGACGGGTTAATCCAACAACACACATTCAACAAGATTCATAACTTTGCATACAAAGTAGTTCATAAGAAAATGTGCAAGTTAAACAACACACATTTCCAAAGTAACAAGAATAATCCAACTACGATGACAACGTATGCATGAAAGCGAGTTGGCTCAATTGTTATTATTATAAGTGAATGTTCCATCCATACATAAACCATTGACAACCACTAGCCACAATCGTGGAAAATTATAGTCAAGAACACCTGCTCTATGTTGTGGAGAAGCCAAGGCTCATCACAACACTCCCAAGACTTCTCTAAGCTTAAGCCTAGCAAAACACTTGGCTACCAAAATCCTATTCTATGTGTTATGAGGTTTTATTTATAACAAAGTGTGGGGTGGACCTTGACATTACCTTTTGTCACTCTTTGACTATCCTCATGATTCTTCAACCTTTTTACAAATAACTCTTTACATTACATAGTGACTCTTCACATTCCACCAAAGACAATTGGAATTTCACTTACAACACATTTACGAATAATATACATTTTCCACATGTACCCATGTGAGATAAAATAGGCTGGAGAAAGTCTAACAAGACAAAACACTATGAATCAGAAGTTTGTGGAAATACCAACTCGGCAACCTCCACTTGATGCTTCTCAGTGATGTACTGATGCCAAGCTTGGTATTGTACTATGATGTCCCCAAACTGTTTGATAGTGTCTTTACGATAGTGGTCCCTTGCCTCCATAGCTTCTGGCTATATGGTCTTGGAACCTTTGTCCAACTCATCCTGAGGCATGTGCAACAGGGTCTTGACCATGATAGGACAACCAATGTACTTCTACATGCTTTGTGTGCTCATCTCAAAGTCATCGTAGGTGGCCTCTCATCTTAGCTTCTCCATGTACCTATCGATCTCTAGACGGACTTGGTTTTATGCTTCGCTTCCATGAGGGAAGCGATTGACAGGATCCTATGAGTTCTCACCATGACATCCAAACTCTTATACAACCATGCATATGAATCATGTATGTTGATCACAAATGGGGCGAGTTTCTCATAGTTGTGGATCAACATCCAGATATTTTCTTTGTCTAGCTCTTCCTGTGGCTTCATCATATTTGAAAAATGAAGCAGGGCTCCCTTGTAACACATTGTCCATTCTTGCACATGGGCGATAGCAGCATGTATGTCCTTGAGATTTTGGACAACTCTTTTCCTCTGCTGCTGAAAAACATATAGATGGACAACTTCCTTATGCATGGTGATAAATCTGTCATAGAGATTTTGCATGGTAGTCTCAAGAGTTGATACTTCAACAAGTATCCCTTTTCTCACCTCTGCCATTGTGGAACCTGTGGATTGTTCTACCTTTTACTAGGTCGTTTGCAATTTATTTTCCATCTCTTCACTCTCGGCTAGGAACTCGACATTTGAGCTAGTGGCTCCTACATAAGCCAAAGTAGCATCGGCCATGGCAATTGCATGCTCTCTAACATCTGATGCTATCACCCTTTTCTTCATGAATGCAGGTGACACGTGATCATCCAGGAAATTATTTCTCCGTTCCTATACAATATTCTTCTACAGCTCATCAAATGATAGATTATACACATCCATCACTTAATCATCATCAAGGAGAACATGCTCTCCTTCCTCGCTCGGGACTTGTTATGATACTAGAGGTGCTGGAGACTGAGAGGTGAACTTGGGTGCTCTCGCATGGGGTCAATGTCTTGATCCTCTCGCTCCTTCCCCAACTCCATGTCTGACACTTCAATCTATTTCTCAATCTGCTGAGTAAGCTCCTGATTCTCCATATGCTCACCCTCTTCTTTAACTACTAGCTTTTATGACTCCTTAAACTGTATGGGCCTAGTTTTCTTTGTCATTGCACCTTGGCTTTCTTCTTCCTTCTGTTTCTTCTTCTCTTCCCTCTCTCTCATTCTCACCTCCTTCTGTTCCTTCAACTTCTTCTCCATTTTGCAACTTCCTTTATGCTTCCTCCAATCTTTGCTTTTCTTTCTTCCTTCGCTCTGCCCTCTTTAGGTGTTGTTGCCTCTTTTCCTCTGCTGCCAAATTTTCTTTCTCAATGAGAGGATATTATTTGATCTTTTAGCGTTTCTCAAACTCTCGGTTCTTGACAATATTCCTTTCACCCTTGTCCTACACTGGTTTGCTCCTTATTGTTGTTGATTTTGTTTCTTCGTACTGTGCTACTCCCTACAGAGAAACATTCAATGTTGTGGCTATACTAACCTGTTCATTGAGCTTTGATGAGTTATAATAGTACCTCTAAGTGTCCTTCTCTGCCCAATGAAATGTCTTGTGGATCCATGGATAGTACACCTTCACACAGTGGTTCTTACAAATATCGTGGGGATCATACGGATTGTAGTATTTGATGCCGAGCTCAAACTTAACTATTTCCTTAGCTACGACATCAACATATTTAAAGCTCTTAATCGCATACAATCTGATCTACAAAGGAAGGGTGGGCCATGGTGCCTTCTTCTTCTTATGCAGTCCCAATGATAACCCTGTGGAGAGGTGATATGAGACCTCTTCCTTGACTACCTTGTCTGTGGAATACCTTGGTAGAACATGCAAAGGCTTCTCTTCACCAAACATCCTGATGAAGGTGCCACTGGGTGAGGCATACCAATATGCAATGTTAAGTATTGCTTCCATCGCTTCTTGGGACATGCAAGGTGGTTCCTACTCAAAGATTAACTTTTACACCGTGATGATGAAACAGTCAGTCAACCTCGCCATAACTCCTTGGTAGATGTCATCAAAAAGAAACTTGCAATAAAGGTTGACGACAGTCTCTTTTGGTGTCCATGTCCAACCTATGTCAGGAAATTGATGTTGGGCACAAATTGCATCAAGTAAATACGTGGAAATGTAGAATCTTTCTTGCTCATCCTTCGGTGGATTCCGGGTGTTAGTCACATGGACTTTCAACTGAAGATACAACATATCTAACCATTTGAATGGCCTTTGATCATTCACCAATTGGTCCAACACAACCACCCAATTTTCTAGAAGGGCATCTGTTCTCTCTTGACCATATAATTGACATGCAAATATGATCAAGAACCGGTAGGCCTTCTTGAGTGACCTTGTCTTATAAGCATGACTGGGTGTCACTCCAAACATCAATGGCTCTTTAACCCAACACTTTACAATATCTCTATTGTTCACAAAGTTGTGGGTGGCATAGAAAAGTGCATCCATGCAGTTCACTGACTGAGGTAAATGATACATATGTTTTTAGTTCTCCACCCTGAAGTTGGCAAGTTGTATCCCATTGGCACTGCTGAATGTCACAGTCTCTAGATCTATGTGTGAGACAATCTAGTGAATGATGTTTGCACATGGGAAGGTGGGTTACCTACATGCAACCTTATGTAAGCTTGACCGATGGACATTGATATAAACTTGTTGATCCTTTATATCTTCCTTGAAGTGCCCTCCAAATATATCCTTCATTTCCTTCCATGTTAATTTCATTCCCTTCTCAATGAATAACTGAGTGTCTGCATAAACTAGCAATCATTGAAACCTGCTTAGTTTCTTCTGTAGTGCTACTCTCGACAGCAGCCTTTGAGGCATCTCTCTTGGAAGCCATGTTACGTGTAACTGTTGGAGAGCTTCTCAATAACTATTGTACTTGGAGACGAATATGACACTCTTGGCATGCAAATTTTAGATTGAAACCAAAAGCACTTCAAGAACAGACCAAACAATAAACTAGGCAACTGTTGTGAATGATTGTTCAATATTAGCTCATAGATGTGACTAACTACGAGTTAGAACTATGCATTTCACAATCCCAACAATCATTTGAGAGGTCTTGCTAACTGGAGCTATGTAATGCACAGTTCAGTCTGGGGACAGGTTAGGAGAGACTACACATTGTGCAGTATCAGTGGCCAAGTCTCAGGGCTGGCTCCTGGAACTATGGAGTGCACAATTGGAGCCAAGCATGGGAATCCTATGCGCAATTCCAAAATCTAAGGATTAGGCCTTGAGCTCAAGAAATGCACAGTGCATGCTCGGGAAGACACGATCTGGGTGAAATAAGCCCATATCTACCCAAGGGAAGTGAGAAATCAAATAGATATGAAGGATTGAATGATGATGATGCATATCTAAGTGAATGACAATGCATGTGAGTGAAATGAGTGTAGGAATCAATCAAACTAAAGGAAAATAAAGCATGTGGAGAGAGTGGCCGCAATGACGAGTGTTAGTGCAAAAACTTGATAATGCATGCAACACTTGGGAAAGGAAATGAAAAACTTAGAACAACACTTCTAAAATCTAAAATAAGTTGAAATGTCAAAAATAATTCAAAAAAATGAGTGAAGAAACACTCTCATAATATAAACAAACGAAAGAGACAGAAAAAAAGCAGCATGACTAGAAAAGAAAGACTTACCTGGAAAAACAATGACAATCATACGAGAGGTTCCTTGATCTCCTCGGGAATTGCAAAGCTCCAAGATAGAATGTGAAAATGAGATCTCATCTCATTGATATGTAAACAAAGAAATAAACACATCTCATTGATATGTAATTATATTTCTCATGAAACCTGCAATGGATTCATTAATGTCATGCAATAAAAAATTCAACCTACAATCAATCAGTTAAATACCATGACTCATACCTCAAATAAGATATATCTAGAATGGAAATTGAATCAAGTAATGTTATACTGATTTATCATCTAATCATGTTAACTTGTTTAAAACATTCTGTGTAGTGGTATATAGAAATATGTTGATGATGTCAGACCTGCCAACATTTAGGGGATCTCCCTAATAAGAACTCCCAAATATACCTCACACTGTTTGGAGTAGGAGTCCCAGCAGTGGGTGGTAATGTAGTGCCTTGACTGCGGTAGTGTGTAAAGATAAGTATGATGACTTTGGTCGAAAGAAAGTGTGTGACCTTGCAACAAGTCAAGTGAGATGCATGGGGGTTCTAACACACAGAGGCGAAAAGGAAGTGTGACTCTTAGAATCCTATAATAGTGCACATCTTGAAAGGAACACGCCAGAAGAATGAAATCAGAAGCTGTAATGTGGAATAGTCCACAAACCAATGTGACGGGTTAATCCAACAACACGCATTCAACAAGATTCATAAATTTGCATACAAAGTAATTCATAAGTAAATGTGCAAGTTAAACAACACACATTTCTAAACCAATAAGAATAATCCAACTACGATAACAACATATGCATGAAAGCGAGTGGGATGAGTTGTTATTATTATAAGTGAATGTTCCATCCATACATAAACCATTGACAACCACTAGCCACAATAGTGGAAAATTATAGTCAAAAGCACCTGCTCTACATTGTGGAGAAGCCAAGGCTCATCACAACACTCCCAAGCCTTCTCTAAGCTTAAGCCTAGCAAAACACTTGGCTCCCAAAATCCTATTCTATGTGTTATGAGGTTTTATTTATAAAAAAGTGTGGGGTGGACCTCGACATTCCCCTTTGTCACTCTTTGACTACCCTTATGATTCTCCAACCTTTTTACAAATAACTCATTACATTACATAGTGACTCTTCACATTCCACTAAAGGTGCTTGGAATTTCACCTACAACATATTTACAAATAATATACATTTTCCACATGTACCCATGTGAGATAAAATAGGCTAGAGAAAGTCTAACAAGACAAAACACTATGAATCAGAAGTTTGGGGAGATACCAACTCGGAAAGCTCCACTTGATGCTTCTTAGTGATGTACTAATTCCAAGCTTGGCACTGTACTATGATGTCCCCAAACTGTTTGATAGTGTCTTTCCAATAGCGGTCTCTTGCCTCCATAGCTTCTGGCTATATGGTCTTGGAACCTTTTTCCAACTCATCCTGAGGCATGTACAACATGGTCTTGACCATGATAGGACAACCAATGTACTTCTACATGCTTTGTGTGCTCATCTCAAAGTCATCGTAGGTGGCCTCTCATCTTAGCTACTCCATGTACCTATCAATCTCTAGACGGACTTGGTTTGTATGCTTCGCTTCGGTGAGGGAAGCGATTGACAGGATCCTATGAGTTCTCACCATGACATCCAAAATCTTATACAACCATTCATATGAATCATGTATGGTGATCACAAATGGGGCGAGTTTCTCATAGTTGTGGATCAACATCCAGATCTTTTTTATGTCTAGCTCTGCCTCTAGCTTCATCATATTTGGAAAATGAAGTACGGCTCCCTTGTAACACATTGTCCATTCTTGCACATGGGCGATAACAGCATGTATGTCCCTGAGATTTTGGACAACTCTTTTTCTCTGCTGCTGAAAAACATATAGATGGACAACTTCCTTATGCATGGTGATAAATCTGTCATAGAGATTTTGCATGGTAGTCTCAAGAGTTGATACTTCAACAAGTATCCCTTTTCTCACCTCTGCCATTGTGGAACCTACGGATTGTTCTACCTTTTACTAGGTCGTTTGTAATTTATTTTCCATCTCTTCACTCTTGGCTAGGAACTCGACATTTGAGCTAGTGGCTCCTACATAAGCCAAAGTAGCATCGGCCGTGGCAATTGCATGCTCTCTAACATCTGATGCTATCACCCTTTTCTTCATGAATGCAGGTGACACTTGATCATCCAGGAAATTCTTTCTCCATGGCTGTACAATATTCTTCTACAGCTCATCAAATGATAGATTGTACACATCCATCATCGAATCATCATCAAGGAGAACATGCTCTCCTTCCTCGCTCAGGACTTGTTATGATACTGGAGGTGGTGGAGACTGAGAGGTGAACTCGGGTGCTCTCGCATGGGGTCAGTGTCTTGATCCTCTCGCTCCTTCCCCAACTCCATTTCTGACACTTCTATCTATTTCTCAATCTACTGAGTAAGCTACTGATTCTCCATATGCTCACCCTCTTCTTTAACTACTAGCTTTTCTGATGCCTCAACCTGTATGGGCCTAGTTTTCTTTGTCATTGTACCTTGGCTTTCTTCTTCCTCCTGTTTCTGCTTCTCTTCCCTCTCTCTCATTCTCAACTCCTTCTGTTCTTTCAACTTCTTCTCCATTTCTTGCACCTTCCTTTATGCTTCCTCCAATCTTTGCTTTTCTTTATTCCTTCACTCCGCCCTCTTTATGTGTTGTTGCCTCTTTTCCTCCACTGCCAAAGTTTCTTTCTCAATGATAGGATCTTATTTGAACTTTTTTCTTTTCTCAGACTCTCGGTTCTTGACAATCTTCCTCTCACCCTTATCCTACGCTGGTTTTCTCCTTATTGTTGCTAATTTTGTTTCTTCCTATTATGATGCTCCCTACAGAGCAACATTCCATGTTGTGGCTATACTAATATATTCCTTGAGTTTTGATGAGTTATAACAGTACCTCCAAGTGTCCTTCTCTGCCCAATGAAATGTCTTGTGGATCCATGGATAGTACACCTTTGCCATGGTGCCTTCTTCTTCCTGTGCAGTCCTAATGATAACCCTGTGGAGAGGAGATATGAGACCTCTTCCATGACTACCTTGTCTGTGGAATACCTTGGTAGAACATGCAAGGGCTTCTCTTCAGCAAACATCCTGATGAAGGTGCCACTGGGTGAGGCATACCAATATGCAATGTTAAGTATTGCTTCCATCGCTTCTTGGTACATGCAAGGTGGTTCCTACTCAAAGATCAACTTGTACATTTTGATGATGAAAGTGTCAGTCAACCTCGCCATAACTCCTTGGTAGATGTCATCAAAAAGAAACTTGCAATAAATGTTGAGGAAAGTCTCTTTTGGTGTCCATGTCCAACCTATGTTAGGAAATTGATGTTGGGCACAAATTGCATCAAGTAAATACATGGACATGGAGAATCTTTCTTGCTCATCCTTGGGTGGATTTCGAGTGTTAGTCACATGGACTTTCAACTAAAAATACAACATATCCGACCAGTTGAATGGCCTTTGATCATTCACCAATTGGTCCAACACAACCACCCAATTTTCTAGAATGGCATTTGTGCTCTCTTGACCATATAATCGACATGCAAAGATGATCAAGAACCGGTAGGCCTTCGTAAGTGACCTTGTCTTGTAAACATGACTGGGTGTCACTCTAAACTTCAATGGCTCTTTAACCCAACGCTTTACGATATCTCTATTGTTCACAAAGTTGAGGGTGGCATAGAAAAGTGCATCCATGTGGTTCACCGACTGAGGAAAATGATACATATGTTGTTAGTTCTCCACCCTGAAGTTGGAAAGTTGTATCCCACTGGCACTGCTGAATGTCATAGTCTCTAGATCGATGTGTGAGACAATCTAGTGAATGATGTCTGCACATGGGAAGGTGGGTTACCTGCATGCAACCTTATGTAAGCCTGACCAACAGACATTGAGATAACCTTGCTGATCCTTTATATCTTCCTTGAAGTGCCCTCCAAAGATATCCTTCATTTCCTTCCATTTTAATTTCATTCCCTTCTCAATGAATAACTAAGTGTCTGCATAAACTAGCAATCATTGGCACCTACTTAATTTCTTCCCTAGCGCTACTCTCGACAGTAACCTTTGATGGATCTCTCTTGGAAGCCATGTTACATGTAACTGTTGGAGAGTTTCACAACAAATATTGTACTTGGAGATGAAGATGACACTCATGGCATGCAAATTTTAGATTGAAACCAAAAGCACTTCAAGAACAGACCAAACAATAAACTAGGTAACTGTTGTGAAGGATTGTTCAATATTAGCTTAGAGAGGTGACTAACTACGAGTTAGAACTACACATTCCACAGTCCCAACAATTAGTTGGGAGGTCTTGCTAACTGGAACTATGCAATGCACAGTTCAGTCTGGGGACAGGCTAGGAGAGACCGCACATTGCGCAATATCAATGGCCAAGTCTCAGGGCTAGCTCATGGAACTATGGAGTGCACAATTGGAGCCAAGCATGGGAATCCTATGCGCAATTCCAAAATCTAAGGATTAGGCCTTGAGCTCAAGAAATGCACAGTGCATGCTCGGGAAGATGCGATCTGGGTGAAATAAGCCCATATCTGCCCAAGGGAAGTGAGAAAGCGAATAGATATGAAGGATTGAATGATGATGATGCATATCTAAGTGAATGATAATGCATGTGAGTGAAACGAGTGTAGAAATAAATCAAACTAAAGGAAAATGAAGCATGTGGAGAGAGTGGTCGCAATGACGAGCGTTATTGCAAAAACTTGGCAATGCATGCAACACTTGGGAAAGGCAATGCAAAACTTAGAACAACACTCCTAAAATCTAAAATAAGTTGAAATGTCAACAGTCATTCAAAAAACTAAGTGAAGTACCACTCTCATAATCTAAACAAACAATAGAGACAAAAAAAAGTAGCAAGACTAGAAAAGAAAGACTTACCTGGAAAAACAATGACGATCATACGAGAGGTTCCTTGATCTCCTCGAGAATTCCAAAGCTCCAAGATAGAATGTGAAAATGAGATCTTCCAATGTCCATTAAATAGATATGATCAATTTAGGGTTTATGACGCAAAGGCCAAAAATCAAGGGAAAAGCGACACTTGGTGACAGTTTCCAAAATACCTCAAGTGTCTCCTCTGGGCTGCTAAAATAGATCCATATTTTCTAGGTATGTTTTTTGAATTTTTCTTATTTTATTTTTTGGGAAAATCTGCCACACATTTCCCAGAGATATTCCGCAGTTCTCGGAAGAATTGGGCAACTCACTAGCTCATGCATTGAGCAACTTTTGAGTAGGAAGATTCTTCGCAATTTTTGGGCTGAGTAGCTATGGGATTCCTCTCATGCTCTTTGTATTTTTCTAGCTAAAGGTAGGCTATGAGCTGGCTTTGCGCAATTCTGGAGTTGAAGGCTCACTTTTAGCTTACACTTTGCAATTCCCGAGAGAAAGGCTAGTTGCCCTCAAGGATTGCGTAGTTCACTAAGGCAAGCCTAGAACAAGGTTGAAACCAACTCAAGCCATCAACCAATAGGTTAGACAATAAATAAAGTACAAAAACACAAGTCACAATGTGAAGGAAAAAGCTCCATCAAAGCACAAGTACCTGGGTTAGTGTGAGACGAGTTGTTGTGATTTAGGAGGGAGGCTCCAAAATGAAGCATAAGAAAAATTTTGGAGGGAGGTTGTAGCCACCAAAACATTGGCAACACAATAGTAGAGATCCAGCTCTCTATATGCACCTTATCTTTTGTAAAGCGAGTCTAACTCTTCCACAAGTATTGTTCGATTCTTTAATCATCAATGCTTCTTCACTATCTTGAGTTAAAGATGTAGTCCCTACCTTTCTCTTTATCAGCAACGCACATACCAAGCCAAGTCAACTGAATTGTTTTGATTAAGGATGAGGGGTATATTGTTGCACAAGTAATATAAATGTCATAGTTTTAGTTTAATCTATGGTGTTTCTCCACTATCAGTAGGCTTGGAGAGTACCCCGATATAGTCTCTTCAGGAACGCAAGCATTGCTTCACTTCCAATGAGCTTAAAAAGTACCCCGGCGAAGTTACTTGTTTCACTTCTCTGTATAGGAAGCCTTTCTCTTATTTCACCTTTATTTTATTTTATTCATTTCATTTTTCATTTTTCAAAGAACTGTGCACAGGCACTTATTTATTTCATGAGGCGAAAGAGGGATCCCGACTTATTGAGAGCAGAAGAGGTTGTCCCTTGAGAGAAGGATGTTTATATATACCTTTGACATACTTGTTAAGGTTTCGCCCCTCACATTACTCTACTTGAATAAGTTGAAAAGGGTTAAACGAATATAGAAATCAATTAGAGTAGGGGGTACTAGTTAAGAGTGCAAGCGTCATGATTTCCAAGACTCACTCTGAAAGGAATGTATTTTCCTTCAGGGTATCATTGATTGGAACAAACGAAAGATATTCATAAAGAGAGTGAATAGAAAGATAAACAAATGTTGATAGTTCTACAATTCCTCTTCTATTTCACCTACTTATCTTAGGAAGTCAAACATGGTTTCATGCAAAAACTAATCCTATTGGTGCAAAAGAAAAGAAGCAAAGGAAAGAAGTAAGACAAAAAAAACAGAATAAGAAAAACGAAATAGGAAATAAAACACTACTCATATTCCTACTCCTAATCTAAGCAGAGCATGGGTCAACTCATGTGAAGTGATGTTTCTAATGTAGCCACCAACGCATTGGTTAACCCATGTAGGTGATGCCATGGTCGACGATAAAGATATTCAAGCAAACCCAAAAATAAGAAATATAAAGTAATGCAAAACAAATCATTCAAATTTTGAATGCGTCCACAGAAAAGAAAAGATTGAAATCACATGAAATACACTCTGCAGACGTATCATGGTGTTGTGTCACATTGTGCATGGACAACAAGCATGTACACTCCTTTGAACTGACAAATGAGTAAACATGAAGAAAGAAGAAAATTTTTGTTTCGCAACAGTGCTTGCTACATATGAGTCCTGAAGAAAATTTTTCTTTCGCAACAGTGCTTGCTACATATGAGTCCTCCAATGCATGAGCAAAAGGATCATGTGATTCTGGTGGAGGATGCAAAAGTTGTGTATTGGATTGATTTTCAATGTGAACATTAGAGTGATTAGGAGCCTTGGGAGATTCAAAAAGTTTATGGTCAAAAGTGGAACTGACCTCAAGGCTACGAGAACCAGACATAACCATCAGCTTGAGCTGAAGTGCCTCTATATCTTGAGGAGTTTCCACTTCATCATAATGTGGATCGTGATCAAATAAATGAGTGAAAATATCACTACAGTCACAATCTGAAACTCTGAGATGGACAACTAGATCCTCATGATCTGACGAATCATAAAGAGGGGTTTATGAAAAAGAAAAAAAATCACCCTTTGAGTTTCCAAAAATGAAAGATGAGAGATAGAGTGGATTAGGGAAGAAATATTTGTTCTCTCTGAAATCAAATGACAAACTAACATCCTAGGTGTTCTGTGAATGATTGGAAGTGGAAACATCTAGAGATGAATTTCACAAGAGGAATCAGCAGAGGCATAATTACATAAGATGTCAGGATAAAGCGAATGAGCTGTAGATAGAAGGCGGTCATCCTTCACTACAACTTCCTGTTCATATTCCTATGCGATGTACTCATAAAAAATGATAGCCCAGGTTGGTTGTTCAACACCAAATCCATCCACAACTTGATCCTCATGAACATGACATGTGAATTGCAGAATAGATGAAACCAAGGGAACCAATGGACATAGGTTGAGAAAATGAGGCCTTGCAGTGCAAATCTACGCCGAAATCCAAAACAGGTGGGGTAGGAGGAGATGGTGATAGTTCAACAGGTAGGTTCACAACTTCTCCCACATCGTCCTGCAGAGCTAGAGTTGTTTGATGAGAAGGGGACAGAGGGTCACTTGGGACAACAACCTTTTCCATATCATATTTAGAAGCTCTAACACTGAGGTATGCTAGGAAGGGTTCAAAAGATTCTAACTCATTTGGATTGTCCAAGATTTGAACAAGATACTGAAATCTTTCATTCAGAAATTTCTAGTCAACTTCATCTTCTGGAAATTCAAAACATTAGTGACAAAAATGATCATAAAAGTGCACAATTGATTCGTTAGGTGCTTTTTGCAATTTTATAATTTTGCGCTAAAGTGATTTACGGTTATAAGATATGAAATCACAGCCTAATTCTCTGATCATGTGGTTGAAAGAGTGTATAGAGGTTGTGGGGAATGTGTGACACCATTGCTTAACGTGCACTTCGAATGTGAAAGTGAACAAACCACAGATAATGTCATCTGAGGGGATTTCATTGCTGTCACAGAAACCCATAAAGGAAACTATGTGAATTATCAGGGATTCTCTACTTTCGCCATCAAATTTGAGTTGTGATAATTCACCTATAACATCCACCGGTGCATCAAAATCATGAGCATGACAAAAAAATGTTGGGGTTGAGATTGTGATATAAGTGATGAATGATGTGAAGAAATTCAAAATAGAATTCAAGGGATTAGCTTGTCATCTGGCCCTCCTTCTAGAGCCAAAAATGTTAACAGTGCTGGACCTGCTAACATTCAAGGGATCTCCCCAGTAAGAAGTCCCAACTAGACCTCAGACCGATTGGAGTAGGAGTCCCAATAGTGGGTGGTAACGTAGTGCCTTGACCGCGGTAGTGTGCAAAGATAAGTATGACAACTTTGGTCGGAAGCAAGTGTGTGACTTTGCAGTGAGTCAAGTGAGACACATGATGGTTCGAACAAATGAAGGGGAAAAGGAAGTGTGCCCTTAGAAGCCTGTACTAGTAAACAACTTGAAAGGAACACATGAGCGGAATGAAATCACAAGATGAAATCCGGAATAATCCACAAACCAAAGTGATGGGTTTATCCATCAATGCGCATTCGACAAGATTCAGACAATTTCATACAAAGTAGTTCATAAGAAAATGCATAACTTAAACAAAATACGTTGTTAAAGAAACTATAATAGTCCAACTACAATAACAACATATGCATGAAAGCACGTTGGCTTAGTTATTATTATTATAAGTGAAAGTTCCATACCTACATACACCATTTATAGCCACTAGCTCCAATAGTGCAACATTATAGTAGAAAACACCTACTCATCCAAAGAAATATACTTTCTCTATGTTATGGAGAAGCCAAGGCTCGTTACAATACTCCCAAGCCTTCTCTAAGCCTAAACCTAGCAAAAAAATTTGCTTCTAAAACCTTATTGTATGAGTTATGAGGTTCTATTTATAAAACAGGGTGGGGTGACCCTTGACATTCCCTTTCGTGACTCTTTGACTACCCTCATGGCTCTTCAACTTTTTTACAGATAACTCATTACATTACATAGTGACTATTCACATTCCACTAATTACACTTGGAATTGCACTTACAACATATTTACGAATAATATACATTTTCTACATGTACCCATGTGATACAAAATAGCCTAGAGACAACCTAACGAGACAAAACACTATGACTCAGAAGTTTGGGAAGGACCAACTCAACAACCTCCACTTGATGCTTCTTAGTGACGTACTCATGCCAAGATTGGTAATGTGCTATGATGTCCCCAAATTGCTTAATATTATCTTTCTAATAGAAAACTCTTATCTCCATATCTTCTGGGTATATGGTCTTGGAACCTTTTTCTAACTCATCATAAAGCATGTGCACCATGGTCTTGACCATGACAGGACCACCAATGTACTTCTGCATGTTTTGTGTACTCAAATCCAAGCCATCGTTGGTGCCCTTTCACCTTATCTTATCCATGTACCTGTCAATCTCTAGCCAGACTTGGTTCTTATGCGTAGCTTAGGTGAGGGAAGCGATTGATGCGATCCTATGCATTCTCACCATGACATCCAAACTCTTATACAATCATGCATATGAAGCTTGTATGCTATTGACGAATTGGGTGGGCTTCTCATAGTTCTGGATCAACATTTGCATCTTTTCTTTGTCTAGCTTTTCTTGTGACTTCATCATGTTTGGAAAATGAAGTTGGTCTCCCTTGTACCGCATTGTTGATTCTTGCACATGGGCGATAGCAACATATATGTCCTTGAGAGTTTGGACAACCATTTTGCTCCACTGCTGAAAACTATAAAGATGAACAACTGCCTTATTAATAGTGACAAATTTGTCATAGAGCTTCCACATGGTAGTATGAAAATTTGATACTTCAGCAAGTATCTCTTTCCTCACCTCTACCATTGCAAAACCTGCATATTGTTTTCCCTTTTTCCAGATCGTCACGAATTTCTTTTCCATCTGCTCATTCTTGGCTAACAGGAACTTGACATTTGATCTCATGGATCTTGCATAAGCCAAAGTGGCATTATCCATGGCAATTGGATGCTTTCCGACTCCTTACACTATCACCCTTTCCTTCATGTTGGGAGCGAGATACCCTAAGGGCATTTTTTGGGCTAAAAGCCCATGTTTAAGTCAATTTTTGTAATATAATTGTAAAGACTCTACATTTTGTCATCACGGAGCAGGAAGGTGTTATGTGTCGAAACAGGTAGACCGCCCTTAGTTTTGTAAAGTAAAGTTGGCTTTAAGAGACCTACCCATGGTCCACAGACCATGGGATTGTATAAAAAGAGCTAAGCTCTAAGTAGTTTAGGCATAATTGATCAATAGAATGGGAGATCATGTAATAGAGTGATAGCTCTGAGATATAAGTCTAAGTCTTAAGTCGTATTGTAGATAGAGCCTCTGCAGCTGAGTGTGGAAAGGCCTAGGGTAGAGGTCCAAAACTGAGTGCACGGACCCCTGCAGCTGTGTGTGCAGGGTGGACAGAGTCTGTAACACTTGTGAGATATTAATAAAAGTATTTATTCTGCAATTTCTATGTCTTTGTTTTGTTGATGGGTTTGGATATATTATGTATGAATTTCCTTTATTATTATTATTTTATGCGCGAATGAATGCAATTACATTGAATAATTAAATGCAATTGTGAATATCTGATTACACAGTGATAACTTTAAGTATTTGACAAGATAAGAAAATCACTTAGGATAATTTCAGAATCTTCATGGCATGCTGCCATAGAAACGCAAAAGTACCTGAGCCACAGGTTTGGGATGTGCGACGGTTGACCGTATAATTTTGCAAAGGTATTGAAGGTGAGAATAGAGGGTTTGTCTTACAAGCCCTAGCGTGAGACTACCTGCGTGGAGGCAGGGATAGAAGAAATCAAATGACATCACAACCATATCAGGGTGCGGAAACTTGGTTCTAGCATCCCCCATACTACTTTGGGTGAGACTTCAATCCGCACTCTGCGGGCTGATGCAGAAAGGGCTAGTAGTTTAGGGATTTGTTTGGAAAATTAACACTGAACCTAGGTCAGGCCCCCTCAAGCCAACAAATGGTTTCGTTGCTGGGACTAGAATCTGCATAAGAGATGTGTGATGTCATATCACTGGAATCCAACTAAGAAGGACGTTAGAGACTGGCTGGATATAAAGATCAACGAATTTGCGGCACAACAGAATAGAAACCCACGACTGACAAAGGCACAGTGGCTTGACAGATACTTGTATACAGAGATCCATGAGATCTTTTTCTACTCCTTCCCTATTGAGCTATATGAGTCGATAGCAAAGCTACCATATAGCCAAGGAAGGTGGAAACTTGACAGTCTGTTGAAGCCCCGAAAATCGGGTCGACAACAAGGGGGATACCCACCCGGTCCGTAACTTGGTTGGCAGCTCCTTGTCCATTTGGTATAGCGGGTCCGACTGGGGATAATGGGACCAGTTTCCCAATCTAGGGGGTGTGTGTGTGTGTAGAGTTGGATGATGCTGATCTAGAAGTATTTTAAGCTAATTTAATTCTAACTCCTAAACTGACTCTATGCTATTGTAATATAATAAATACAACACATCTAATCTACGCTAACCCGGGGTGTATTTCTTCTATTATGCGATCTAAAGAGATTTCGAACAATAACTGGTAATAAAGATCATTCAGCTATCATAAGAATAGAAATCAATTAAGATAAACCATTCTGCATAAAAAGTTAGGCAAAACAGTTGTGAACAACATATCGCATAATAAGTTATTCATATGTCAAGCACAAATAAATGACTCCACCGTACATAAGTGCCAAATGGTAACCCACACATTCATACATTAACATATAAACAACTAAAACTGTATATCACTCTACGAATATAAGCAGAAATTGGTCAAGAGATAAAAGTACCATTTATGACTGATTTCACTCATAAACTTCAAGCAATAACGATTTATCTCTACTTGTTCTAACATCTACTAAGAGTACAGAAGTGCAACATCAGTCATAAATGGTACTTTTATCTCTTGACCAATTTCTGCTTATATTCTTAGAGTGATATACAGTTTTAGTTGTTTATATGTTAATGTATGAATGTGTGGGTTACCATTTGGCACTTCTATACGGTGGAGTCATTTATTTGTGCTTGACATATGAATAACTTATTATGCGATATGCTGTTCACAACTGTTTTTCCTAACTTTTTATGCAGAATGGTTTATCTTAATTGATTTCTATTCTTATGATAGTTGAATGATCTTTATTACCAGTTATTGTTCGAAATCTCTTTAGATCGCATAATAGAAGAAATACACCCCGAGTTAGCGTAGATTAGATGTGTTGTATTTATTAGATTACAATAGCATAGAGTCAGTTTAGGAGTTAGAATTAAATTAGCTTAAAATACTTCTAGATCAGCATCATCCAACTCTACACACACACACACCCCCTAGATTGGGAAACTGGTCCCATTATCCCCAGTCGGACCCGCTATACCAAACGGACAAGGAGCTGCCAACCAAGTTCCGGACCGGGTGGGTATCCCCCTTGTTGTCGACCCGATTTTCGGGGCTTCAACATATTTGGCGCTAGAAGGAGGGCCTGAAACATAGTGTCTGTTGGAACGATTTTCAATTGTAAAATTGGAATCAGGATGGCTGCTCATAAAATTCCCATTTGGAGTTGCATCCAAGTTCCTACCTTTTCCAACACTCCATCTGAAGTGGTAAGACTCTTGTCTCAGGTAAAATTCAATGGTAAGAATAACTCTTCTGCTTTTAATCATGCCCTTCAGTTTATTCAAAAAGTTTCAAGTCCTGATATTCAGAGAATTGATGAAGGCGTCTTGTGCAGGATTTTTACTCTTACATTCACAGCGGAAGCTAGAAAATGGTGCAGAACCCTCCCAGTTGCATCAATTCACAGCTGGGACCAATTCGTCAAGACTTTCATTTTGGAATTTGATTGTTATGACTACGACCAGGTATATGATGAAATTGATTATCTACGGAAACAAGATGAATCCGTAAAAGATTTTAATATGCGATTTCATCTTAATTGTCTAAAGTATGATCTTGAAAGTGAGCTCACGGATGAAGAATCTTCGGATTATGCTGAGTATTCCCTACCTCCTATGTCTGATCAAGCAGAAATTAGTTCAACCTTTGTTGCATTTTCTTCTAATGTAAATAAGGATTCCAAGTTGAATACACAAATCATACATGATGAAGAAAATCTACAAAGCCTAGGAGTCATGCATGCTCTAATGCAAGAAGACAAAAATGAGAATGCTGAAGGAGAAACTACCTTGGAACCAGGAGATGACTCTGATACAAGGTCAGACAATATCATTACAAATCAACAAATGCAGATGCCAAGGTTAGAACAGCAAACTATTTCTCTTTCAAAAAGTGTCAGCACACAAAGGTATGATCTAAAACCCGATGTCTATGATGAATCTGATGAACAAAGTTTTTTCCATGATGTTTTCAAATGCATTGTTCCAGATTCGCATTTTTCTCTTTATCCCGATGTTTTTAGTGATGATAATTTCTCCCCTCTCAATATTAAAGATATCTCAAAAAACACAGAGGGTTATTCAAATGACTCATCGTTAGATTTTCAAAATAAAGAGACAACTATAAAACATCCTTTGACCAATTTCAAACAAGAGCCGCTTGACCTCCCTTGTCTGAAAATATATAATGAAAAAGAGAAACCTAGGGAAATCTGTAAAATCATTTGTGATAGTTACTTTGACAACGATGATGTTGTTGAGTTACCCCAAGTAACTCAACTAAGTTCAGATAATGAGAAACATCCTAATTCAGAAATCATATCAGTCGACCCTCATTTCAAAGAAAAAGATCATTTGCATGATTTTATTATCCAAGACAATGCCCCGATCTATGATTCATATTATGAGGAGACCTCCATGCCTGTTCACGATCATAGCTTATCTTCTGATTCACAAGACCTGGCCAGTTCTTGTGAAAAGCAAGATGTTACAAGTAAATCCCAGTTGTGCTTTAACACTATTTGTACAAATAGTCATTCCTTTCTTTCTCACTTGCACTCATTTTGTAAAAAATCGGATTTCGTTTTAAATTTTCAAACTTTTGATAGACTATGTTTTAGCGATTTATATATGGGAACTTTCATTTCAAACGAAATCGCTAAAAGCTCAGCGTTAACAAACATTGGGTTACAAGCCATTGAAACTAAAAAATCATATTCACAACCTGGCCTGTTATCCTTCCTATTACAAGATCATCAATCCATAACAGAAATTCATCCTAATTTTTATGATCCAATAGGTATCCAGTTGGAAAAAAGCTTTCATGAGAAAGGAAGATCAGACAGAATTCCAACTAAGGTTATATATTCTTATTCCACATCTAATATTCACGGTCCAAGGAAGATTTGGTTCTTAATACTGATGTTTGGAAGTTACAAACTGCTAGGAATAAAAATGAAGAGATGGTTCCATTGGAAATATCATTTCACCTAGCTATTTTTCTGTATATAGTTAGAATAGGAGTAGGAGTAATTTAGCTAGGTTATTAGGTTTGTTTTTTATAATTGATAGGCAAAATAAGAAAAGAAATTATACTTATTCTGTACATAACCCTAGAAAATGTCTACCTCCCATTGCTTTAAATATTCTTCTCCATAATAACATTTGCTATGGTTAAACGGCATTTGACATTTACTAAGGACAACTTTTCTCTGTCAAAGATTTTGAACTTCTGCTTCTATGAACAACAAATCTTTTGGGAAACTTGATCTTTATTATCAATAGAACTTTAACTCAGATATGATACTAGTTTCAACTCCAAGAAATTTGAAGAAAGCTATCTTAGTGAAGAAATTGTCTTAGGTCAGTACAATGAAAGGTATCAATAATAAAATAAAGATTCTCTGTAGAAACAGCCATAACCAAACAACTCTATCATTGTCGTCCAGATCTTTCTTAAGGAAAGAAAATTTGACTTCCTCCCTGCTAAAGGAAAACGCAGCATTCAGAGGAACAATTCAAAAAGACTCTATATCTCAAAGAATAAGAGGTCTCATCACGAGCCGGCTTATCATGATCACAAATATTATAACTTGCTGACTTTGCCAAAACTGTCTATCAAAACAGGGCAATGACTCAAGATTGTTGCAATCAAAAGACAAGGGGTCTCATCACGAGCCAGCTTGTTCAGCAAAAGTGTAAATCAAGTGAATGACTGTGTCATAATTTGGCCACCAAACCAAGACATTGTTCTTTAGAGAATAAAAAAGGAAAAAGTGTCAAAAAGGGTTTTTCTCTGAAAAAGTTGTAAATAACCTTAAGCAGGATAAAGGATCATTGCTGGGTAATAGGTAACCCTGTCGAGGCTATGGACGCCTGCTGGCAGCAGAGGCTCTACCTGCGACAAAGGAGCATATTTAAAAGGCTGTTACATAGGGAAGGCTTTATTTTATGTTTTACAAGACCAAGTAATGACTGATTTAAATGCAAGGACAAACTGAGGATGCAAGTAATTGAAATAGAAAGAGGTTGAAACAAAATGTCATTGACAGTTTGAAGTGCCATTTGCTTTATCTTTTTATAATGAAGTTCAAGTTTTCTGAGAAAAAAAAATTTCAGGAGTTTGAAAGCGTCAATAGAAAATCAGAGATAACTGGTTCTCCCAAGTGAATCGCCAATTGTTGTGGCCAGCAACACCCCCCCTAGTTCATTTAAATATCGACCAAGATACTAAACGAATGGGGACCCTTAGTTAAATTTTTAGGAAAAGCAAAAGTTCTTTTTGAGGTTACAATCATATGCTTAGGTAAAGCCTCTTGGATATTTTTAGCCTAAGTTTATGATGAGGAGAAAATCTTTAAAGTCGCGTTGCAAAAGGATAGGAAATACCTTCATTTCTCTTTAAAAAATCGATATGCGCACGACCCTCGTGTTAACAATAACATCGCATCGCAACAAAGTAGTGCCCATAAAGAAAAACTTAAAGATTCACCGATCTGCGATAACGCCGATCGCTAGATCGCATATCGCAGAAATGAGTCGGCAAGATTTGGCAAACATCAAATTTCTGCGATCTGCGATGTTGCGATCGCTGCGATGCTACATCCTTGCGATTTGCGATGATGCGATTAGCAATCACGCGATATGCAAGGTTACGTCAGCAAATCATAAATCACTTCAGTACGAATCCTCCGGGCACGCCATTCAAAGAAAAGCCACTTACCATAATCTGACCCGAAATCATGCACTTTTAATGATAGTAAATGAATTAGTTGTCGGTTATTAAATGGATTAAAGACGCGTGCCTTGGTAGAGATTTACTTCATGTAAGGTGGCATATTTGATTTATCTGCTGCATTTAAAACTCTCCCATCACCTTTCTGGATCAGTCATTTCCATTTCACTCGTAATCTGCAGGAACGAAGAGCTAAGACGACTCAGACACAAACGCAGAGAGAAATGGGAAAGAAAAATAAAGCTCAAAGCTCCGAAGCAAAGGAGAAGACTAAGGAGATGGCGCCTCTGTATACAGACACAGCCTGTAACAGAGATGCAGGGATATCAACATGGGAAAGCATGTACAGGCTGCTAGAAGAGGAAAAACCTAGAATAATGAAGGTTGCTGCTGTCGCGGATGCACCGCGCTCTTCTGAGGCATCCTTAGAGGACCTAGCATGTTCATTTCTTCACAGAATAGCGGCAAGACCCAGAATTCTACCATATACGGATATGATCAAGTGGATACTGGATGATGCAGACTTAAACAACAGACATTTCAAAGTTCAAGGATACGGGCTCGTCGGATCGTTTGCTGCGCAAGATTTGAAGCTTATGTATCATCTTCCTGAACCACAAGCGACCTATAACGCACAATTTGTTAAGAAGTTCGCAGCTGAGAACCCAGATCTATCAGACACCACCAAAGAATGGTCTAGAAAAGAGGAGCCGCTCAAAAAGGATAAAAACGGTATGTACAGCACTGGTTCCCTCACCTCTCCATATTGTTTTGCTGCGGCCATGCTCTGTAGGTTATTTGGGATGCCGGATATCAACAAGTTTTCGTCCGAATGGCTACCATTAATTGATGCTGCCACAAACGCCGACATTATAGATTGGGCCAAAATTCTTTCTGATAATCTATACACAGCTGTTATCAATTACCGGTCTAAAAGATCCTTGTCTCAAAGGGTCTATCCTCCTTTTTATCTGTCTGCATATATTATGGATTCTGTTTGTCTTGTATCTAAATTCCCTACTATGGGTTGGAAATGGACTACCCAAGACCCATTGCCCATCCATGTTTATCATAAGGTATTATGGGATTCCCAGTTTGCCCCTCACTTCTACCAGATTTGCCATGGGCTTATTTTTCCCCTATATAAAATAATCTATGACAAAGACCCCCCGAGGTGCTCTCCCGAGGCACAAATTGACATCATCCCCATCGCGAGATGGTTCGGGGAAGAATGGTTTACTTACATTAGAGTTTTTGGAAGCACCGTACCTCCACATGTCCTACCCCTATATGTCCCTGATAAGCTTTTGGCTCGGGAAATCGCGTATCAGACCTGTTCTGAAGGCGGCCTGACCAAAGACCTAAAGGACAAGAAGAAGGCCATATGGCCTCAATTTCCTGTAGCTTGTGGGGTCTTCTCTTTGTTCGATGTGGGACACGCTTTCGGCGAAGTGGAGAATGTGACGTGTCTTCAATTATTTAAATTCCCAGCAAGGCCATTCGACCCAAATGATGTTGCCCAAGAGTTCACAACGAACGTCAAAATAAGAGTGTTCTCTGGGAAGAAAGATTTGTTTGATGATCTGTTTCAGAATAAGAGTTCGCTCCAAGAAATTTTGCGGGAAGCTCGGTCGAGGTTGTCTCCAGATGACCTCCAAAGATTCATGTTATACAGAGAAAGAAGGCTGGCCAGTATTCCTTTAGAGAAGCTGCGATTGCCTGCTAGAGAACCGACTCCGAGCATTAGCCTCAGCGAAAACTCTAGCACTTCCAGATCTAAGTCCAACGCCTCGCAAGGAGTACCTGAGCATCCTAAAGAGTCTGTATACGACCAAGAAAAAAATGAAGAAACAGCCAAAGATACAGCTCAGTCAAGTGCAATGTCTCAACAGCACGTTGTCGCCTCCCCACCAAGAGATGTCCCCCCTCCTGTCATCGAAGCACCACTCGGCACAACAGAGCTAGACAAAGAATGGGAAACCTTCAACGAATTGATCAATCTTGAAGGCCAAGCCCCGAAAACACCCGTGAACAACACACAGGTGGTGCAAGAAGTGGTTTCGACCATAGTCAGCAGTGTCGCAGAAGCAGAACACGTTCATATCGCCCCACTTTCTGAGCTTCTACTTAATGTAGAAGAAATTCCCCCACTGGATGTATTCTATAGTCCCCAACACAAAGCAGTTGTAAGGAGACAGAGGAAGAAGAGAAAACTAGAAAGTACACTGTCACAAGATGCTGAACATTTGGACGTCTTATGGAAAGACCCCAATAATAATCCGACCGAAAATCTCACAAAGCTGTCTCAGATCGCAGGAGCATATGCTTCTGCAACTATTGACAAGGCATCGGAAGTTCAGCAACTATTGAAAGAACAAGAAAATCATATACAGCTGCTACAACAACAGTTGCAACAAGCCAACGCTAACACTGAAGCTTCCAGACAGCTCGAGAAACTACAGGAAGACTTTCAACAGATGCAGATAGGCTATCAAAGAAGTCTCGAAGAGAAAGAAAAACAATTGCAGACTTTACAAGAAATGCATAAAGATGAGCCTAAGCTAGCAGAATTTATTTCAGAATCTATTGGCTTGAACGAGCAACTATTGCAGCAACAGGAAGAGTTGGGACGAAAAATATCACAGTGGAGTCACTATTGCGAGCTGAGCGATAAAATCACCAGTCAAGTGGTGGACTTGCGGAGTGACTATGATCAGAATGACAAGAGGGTGACAGAATATTTGACTTGGCAGGATGATGATGAAGGAAAAAGAGCAGGTGCACCCAGGATAAACGAAAATCATAAAGAGTTGCTCTTTAATAAATGGGACGATCAAATCAGGCAGGCGGAGCAAGCAGCAGAGACAGCGGCAACTCAGGCAAGTATTCTTATCGACTGTGTAAATGAGAATTTACACAGGGCCAATTTAATTGCAGAGACCACCCCGGGATACCTACCAAATAAGTCACAACTGGAAACAGAATGGAGGCAGAAAGCACAGGCAAAAGGGAAAGCAATCCAAGCATTGGCCAGGTTGAATTGGGAATGTTACTGGACGTACTTGGTTAAACCGCACAGCCAATGGATGACGGTGAAATGCATTACAAACGCGGCCGAAAAAGTAGCGCCAGCTCTCGTAGATGCCGTTTTCGCAGCCCAGCTCAGCGCAGAAATCAGTCAACCGACTCTCCTTAAGCCCATGCTGAACACTTGCAACTTTAAGGACCAAGTTCATAAGTGACTTTATTTAGAATGTTGTTTTTTCTTTCAACTAGATTAGAAAAAGGACGGTCATTTGAAAACCGCATCCTAAATTTTGTAATAATACTATTATTAGAATTAGGAAGTAGTATTTTAACCCTTCTCATTGCATTTGGAGAAGGGTCCAGAAATTTGTCAAAAACTTGTCCTCGGAACATGCACTTCTGCACCCTCAGAGGAGGTTTTGATGAATGAATGGATCGAGGTTTATTAATGTTTGCATTTTAATGTCTGCTACTGATGTTGCACTTCTGTACTCTTAGTAGATGTTAGAACAAGTAGAGATAAATCGTTATTGCTTGAAGTTTATGAGTGAAATCAGTCATAAATGGTACTTTTATCTCTTGACCAATTTCTGCTTATATTCTTAGAGTGATATGCAGTTTTAGTTGTTTATATGTTAATGTATGAATGTGTGGGTTACCATTTGGCACTTCTGTACGGTGGAGTCATTTATTTGTGCTTGACATATGAATAACTTATTATGCGATATGTTGTTCACAACTGTTTTGCCTAACTTTTTATGCAGAATGGTTTATCTTAATTGATTTCTATTCTTATGATAACTGAATGATCTTTATTACCAGTTATTGTTCGAAATCTCTTTAGATCGCATAATAGAAGAAATACACCCCAGGTTAGCGTAGATTAGATGTGCTGTATTTATTAGATTACAATAGCATAGAGTCAGTTTAGGAGTTAGAATTAAATTAGCTTAAAATACTTCTAGATCAGCATCATCCAACTCTACACACACACACACCCCCTAGATTGGGAAACTGGTCCCATTATCCCCAGTCAGACCTACTATACCAAACAGACAAGGAGCTGCCAACCAAGTTTCGGACCGGGTGGGTATCCCCCTTGTTGTCGACCCGATTTTCGGGGCTTCAACACAGTCCTATTGTGTGGACTCTGGAGCTAGTGCAAAGGTTGGAAGCATCGGAGGATAAGACTACCTGTGTTGTCGATCATTGGCTTGATCACATCAAAGGAGGATTTGTGACTGAATTCGCAGTCAACACCTCAGTCAACTACAGCAAGATGGAGAAATGCTTTTTCAAAGGACTGTGAGGTAAGTACGTAATATCTTTGAATACATAGATTAAAATAGTATTGGGAGAGAAAGGGGTTATGCATCTACCTTGATGTTCAGGAATACACGAGGTGGAAAAAATTACAAGAACGAAGGAAAAAAGGGTTCGGAGTATAGTCCCTTGATTTCACCTCCGCTAGGTGATGAAGAAGGGATAGCGAAGGTTTCTTCGCGGAGTGCTATTCAGCTAATGAGACAAGGATTCCCGCGAACACCACCTCCGCCCACACCACCTCCGACTTCACCACCCTCACCTCCAACTTCACCCATACCACCTCCACCTCCACCGTGGTTCAGTATGGAAAATACAATGAAGTTGCCTTTGTTCAAAGGCTTGGGAAATGAGGACCCAAACTAATTCTGGTTTGTTGTGAGGATTGTATGGGAAGCTCAAGGTGTTATAGATGATCATATAAAGAAGGCAACACTAGTTAGTGCTCTGCAAGATTGCGCGCTAACCTAGTAGATTAAGTACTCTAATGATAACCTAAATGCTGAAGTGGTAGACATCTAGACAACACTGAATAGGGAATTTAGTAGGCTAAGCCTGAGGCATAGTTGATTGTGGGATTCAAAAAGATCGCGATGCAACCAGGCGAGACGCCTTGGGAACTATACCAGAGGCTGAAATGTACAATTCGTGAAGCCAACATGAATTTGACAGATGGACAACATTGTGAGTGGTTTGTGGCTTCGCTACTACCACAATTAAGGAGTGCGCTGTCGCAGGAAAAGATAACAACTCAAGCAGAGGCCTTGGAGATTGCCATGAGATTAAATAAAACTCCAATGTAAGATCCTAATCTAGGAGTTCAATAGATCCATAGGCAGTTGAAGATTCTATGCCTTGAGATGAAAATTCTGAAGTAGGATAGGATGGTTCAAGCAGAGGTACATGATGAGGTATGGTGCTTGAAATGCAAGATTCAGGGTCATGACAAAGACGATTGCCCGATCTTTGCAAACTATATTGTAGGAGGAGGAACAATGCCTTTAAGGCTAGAAACTCAAGCAGGACCTAGCACGGGGCCTGCATTATGGTGCGTTATCTGTCAGGTAGTTGGAAAACATGCCATGGATAACTGTCACTTGCTATAGAAGTTTGTACAGACACCGCAACAACTGTTCTGCAACTTTTGTAGGTCGGTAGGGCACGATGAGCGTACTTGCAGGAGCTATGAACTGATGATGGATAGAACTCCCGCCTATAGGGTTCAGGCCGAAACATGGCCCCTTAACCAGAGTGCAGGAGTGGCATGGACAAGATTTTAGGGGTACGTAAGAGGCCGAGGTGGAGGAGGACCTGGTAGAGGACAAGGACAGTCGATTTGCTACAATTGCTGAGGATCAGGACACTATGCCCGCAATTGCACTAATCCAACGCGTCCATCGCGAAATTCTTGCACACTGTTTGATCATGAAACAGAAGACTATCTTATGCTGATAGCTAGGATACATGACAAAGCGGTGCTACCACCTCCGCCGACTCAGAACCTGCAGATGATGAGGTCTAATCTGTGCGAGGAAGATTCAAACGTAAATATAGTGCTCAAAAGTGGAATCACGATAGGAGATGACAAGGGGAAACAACCAGAATATAGTACAAGGGTTTGCAAGGCCCCAGCAAAGGAGGCTGAGTTCGTTTTGGATCGCGCATGTGAAACTGTTGTGGCCACCAACAATCCCCCTCCTTATTTAGTATTAGCAATAACACTATGTAAGTGGGGACCCTTAGTCAAAAAATTTAAAAAAATCAATTAGTGCTTAGATGTCACTCCTTAAGAAATATTGCATCGGGCCAAGAATGATAGGGCATTTTCTTATGAGTCAAAATGATAAAATGCGAGATTGCGCCGCGAACTCCATCGCATCGCATGCATTAATAAACACTCACGTTGGAAAACCTTAAAATCACTGATATGCGATATCGCATATCGGGTATCGCAAAATCGCATAAAATACACATAACAATTAAACGATTAAGCGATCTGCGATCCTGCGATATTGCGATCTGCGATCTTTGCGATATTGCAATCAAACAACCTTGCGATAGAACAGCACGATGAAATTGCGGTAATGCGATACAGCGAAATGCCATACTGCGATGCAAATCGCAGAAACATCCCATCGTATATTTTCCTGGCTCAATATTCAAGAAAAAGTTTTTTTCCATAAACCAAGAACTGGTTACACGTTTTAATGATAATTAATGAATTACATGCCAGTTGTTAATAAAATATGCTTCTGTGTTTTTCGAAGAGCCAATTCACGTCAGATGGCATGTTTTTGCATATCCATGGCATTTAAAGCTTTCCTGTCATTATTTATTATCATTAGTCTCTCCTCACTTGTGAACTGCAGGAACGAAGAATAAAAGTTACACAAAGCAATATGTAGGAAGCTATGAGGAAAAAGGGTAAGGCTCCAACGTTCAAAGACAGAGAAAAGGCGCCCTTATAAACAGATACCGCATGCAATAGAGCCGTAGATTCACAAAATGCTGCTGAGCCATCCATTACAGATCTTTCATATACAGCCATGGTTAAATGGGTACTGAGCGATGTTGATATTAGAGACAGACAGTTTAATGCTCAGGGTCAAGAGCTCACGAGATCATTATTTTTACAAATTTTGAGCTTTATACTCGATAAAGAGAAAGAGGCGCAAAAGGCAAAAAACACATCAGAGAAGCCCGGATCAAAGAACGGAGGCAGTTTCTGATGCACGATTAGTGCTAGGCGCTAATCGCGCATCGCTGAGAAAATTGCTCGAGAAGGAAAGCCTCTAACTGCTCAGTCACTTGTAAGCCCGAAAATTTCAAGAAATCAATGATAAAAAACAAACTGGAAACAGAAAGCTAAAGAAAAGGCAGAAGCAATCCAAAGGGTTAACCAGGTTGAACTGGGATTATTACTGGGCATACACGGTAAAGCCACATAATCAATGGATGACTCTCAAGCATATCATTGATTTTGCTGAGAAGATGGTGCCAGCTCTTGCCAATTCTGTTTGCTTAGCTCAACCAAAAGTGGAAGACAGTCAGCCAACTCTACTCAAGCAAATACTGAATGCTTGCAACGTTAAGGAGCAAATGCAGAAATAGTTAGATATTAGTTTAATTTTTAGAAATAGTTTTGCTTTATTTTTGCTTAGAAAAAGGGCGGTCATTTAAACCGCATCCTGAATCTTTGTAAATAAGTTATTTAGTTAGTAGTATTTAAACCCTTCTCATGCATTTAGAGAAGGGTCCAGAAATTTATCAAAAACTTGTCCTCAGAACATGCACTTTTGCACCCTCCGAGGAGGTTTTGATGAATGAATGGAATAGGATTTGTTGATGTTTGCATTTGATATATGCTACTGATGTTGCACTTCTGTACTCTTAGTGGATATTAGAGCAAGGAGAGATAAATCATTGTCGCTTGAAGTTCATGAGTAGGACTAGTTATAAATGGTACTTTTATCTCTTAACCATTTCTGCTTATGTGTTAAAGTGATATACAGTTTTTAGTTGTTTATGTATTAATGTATGAATGCCTAAGTTATCATTTGGCACTTTTGTATGGTGATAGCTATTTATTTATGCTTAATGTATGAATAGCTCATTATGCGATATGTTTTTCACAACTGTTTCGTCTAACTTTTTATGCGAAGTGGTTCATCCTTATTGATTTCTTTTCTCATAATAGCTGAATGATCTTTATTACCAGTTGTTATTTGAAATCTTTTTAGATTGCATAATAGAAGAATTACATCCCAGGTTAGTACAGACTTAGATGTTGCTGCTTATTAGATTGAAATAGCATAGCATTAGATTAAAGTTAGAATTAGAATATCTTAACGAGGAACTATTAGATCAGGAACATCAAATTCTACACACACTCACACACTCATAGATTGGGAAACTGGTCCCATATCCCCAGTCGGACCCGTTATACCAAACGGATAAGGAGCTGCCAACCAAGGTCCAGACCGGGCGGGTATCCCCCTTGTTGTAGACCTGATTTTTGGGGCTTCAACAGAAACCTTCATGGAAGCTAAGAAGAGCTTCGCTGAGGCCTCCACCTCAGGAAGAAAGGATAACCCTGAGCAAGAGATGGACCCCTGTATGATCACAAATTTCCTGGAAACCTGTATGAAGTTACTGCATGATAGTAAGGCTATGAAAGGTTTAACTCATCAATAGATGCACTAGAACTACATAGGTGAGTTACGTGTAGCATGAAAGTTTAGCAAGCATAAAACAAGGACAGAATGAGAGATGAGACTAACTGCACAGATAGGAGAGTATGAAATGGATCAGGTCATTTTGGACCTTGGATCAGATCTGAAGGTCCTACCAAAGTAGACTTGGGAGCGAATGGGGAGACCTACTCTACAATGGTCTTCGATTCAGCTAAGGATGGCGAATCAGCAGAAGATCATCCCCATGGGGCAGCTGCACGGGGTGACCGTGTATATTGAGGGGGTGAGCGCGCTAGCTGATTTTGAAGTAATAAAGATAGTGGATGACAACAATCCCTATCCTACACTCCTGGGAATTGACTGGGCTATTGATATAAATGGGGTAATCAATCTGAAGAAGCAAAAGATGATCTTTGAGAAGAAATCGTTGTACATAATAATACCCCTCGATCCTACTGAAGGATCGTGTTATACTAAACCTGTCCGCCATTATGAGAGTGATGATGACCTGGACTGTATCTATAATATAATATCATGAGACCAAGATTGGGTGAATCCCACCACGGATGGACGGATTACATGGGATCATGAGAGTTACTGCACTTCAGACTCCAACGAGGAAATAGAGCACTGACAAAATCAGTTACATGAAGTAACTACGTTGAATTGCAACATGATGACTCGGTCACTGCGCTGTGTGTCATCAAAGGTAAGAAATTTTCCTATTATGATGGTCTGAATGAGGTAGATATATTTTTGGATGCATTTGAAAGGGAGGTACCAGAAAATCAGTGCTTCCGGACCTTGGACTGGGCACTGTGCGCTACACCCACAAGATGGTGGGGTATGCATAAGGGAAGATTTGATGATTGGCAAAAATGTAGTAGGATGATGAGAACATGATTTGGGAAGCCTAAGATGTGACTGACAGACAAGTATGATGGGTAGAATGATTCGTGTGTGCGCATCTAGCCAAATGGACCCAGGCTTATGGAGAAAAGTCCCAACATGAGTGGGTGCACCTGTTCTGTCATACCCTGGATGTTATCCCAATGAATTGGTATATAAAAATAGAGCTCCACCATGGGACAGGAAAATGGGATATCCTGCGTGAAGGATTCATGATGACATTCAGTTTTGAGGACGGGTTTGACAGTATTGATGAAGTGCTACAAGAGGTGAAAGCAACAATCTTTAGGATACTGCACGATCCTTTAGATCTGATTCAGCCTGAATGGGATACTTAGCTGAGTAGCGTGCTAGAATGTTGTAATGTAACTGTTGAAGAAGAGGATTAGGATCTGTAGAAGATTAACATTCCAAAAACCAAAGGTCACTGCGGGGTTCAAGGACCATAGATTGAGAACCCTGATATAATCGTGCCGTTGAAAACGAAATAAGTAAACATTGGTACGGAGGCAGAATCTGAATTTGTGAATATTGGAGACTACTGGGATGATGCAACAGTGGATAAGGTCGCTGAATTGCTCCACGAATACTAGGACTTATTCCCTACCAAGTTTACGGATCTGAAAGGAATAATCAGGGACCTAGGAATGATGAAGATCACGTTAAAGCCCAACGCAAAGCCAGTTAAGCAAAGGCCTTACCGTCTCAATCTGAAATATAAGGAGAAGGTCCACTTAGAGCTAGACAAGATGCTCGTGGCAGGCATCATTGAGCCTGTGGAAGAATCTAATTGGGTAAGCCTAATGGTGGTGCAAGAGAAGAAGCAGAAGGATGAGATAAGGATATGCGTGGATCTCAGAAAACTGAATGATACTTGTGTGCATGATCCTTTCCCAACTCCATTCACTGATGAAGTGTTGGAAAATGTAGGTGGCCAAGAAGCATATTCCTTCACTGATGGGTTCTCTAGGTACCACCAAATCAAAATCACGCTGGACGATAGGAGAAAGAAAACCTTAGCAACTGAGTGGGGTTGTTTTCAGTACACTAAAATGCCATTTGGATTGAAGAATGCGCCTGTAATGTTTTCGCGCATAGTTGTTGCAGCATTCAAGGAATTTATTCATAAGTTCCTGGAGGTATATTTTGATGACTGGATTGTATTTGGGTTGGTTAAGAGCCATGTAGCAAGCTTGCGCCTAATGCTGGATACTTGTCGAAGGTACCAGATCGCGCTCAATCAAAGGAAGTGTTTGTTTTGCATTCCTTTTGGAAACCTATTAGGGCATGTGGTTTGCAGACAAGGACTGATGGTAGACCCCACGGAGATCGTGGTCATACTAAACTTGGAAGCGCCGAGGAGTGTGCAACAACTGCACGCTACTCTAGGACATACGGGATATTATAGAAATTTTATCAAAATCTATGCCCAGATCACTGTGCCTATGGAGAAATTGTTAAAGAAGGATTTCATGTTCTGCTGGAATGATGACTGTAAGAAGAGCTCAAATATATTGAAAGACAAGTTGGTTACCGTGTCGATTCTAGTCTTCCCTAACTGGAAGAAAGAGTTTTTATAGCGCTGGGAGAAGTACTAACACATGCTGGAGGAGAAGGTTTGGACCAATATATCGCATTTGCAAACCGCAAATTATCCAAAGCAGAGAAGAACTATTCCACCACTGAGCGTGAGGGGCTAGCTATGGTGTATGAGCTCCAGAAGTATCAACATTACTTGCTAGGAGGCCATTTTAAGATGTATACGAATCACTTCGTGCTAAAGTACCTAGTCAATAAGCCTATGTTGGGAGGGAGAATCTGAAGATGGCTCTTATTGTTCCAAGAGTACGATTTTGAAGTTGTCGTGAAGCCTGGACGATTGAACACGGGAGTCGATCATCTGTCGCACATCGAAGAAAGGGAGGAACCTACTCGCTTGGAAGAAGGATTTCTTGACATATAGCTATTTGCAACGCATGTTGCGGATGGTCACTTTGAGGATATAATACAATTCCTAACAACTGGAACTGCACTGAAAGGATACACTATCCAGCAAAAGAAGGAATTAGTCATGCACATGGCAGATTTCTCTATCATTGCTGGGCATCTATACAAAATGCGGACTAATGAGATATTGCAACGTTATGTACCTGAATTTGAAAGAAGAAATATCCTTGCGGACGCTCATGGGGGCACCACGAGAGGACATTATGCTGGGAGAGAAACCACGTAGAAGATTCTACGCGCAGGGTTGTGGTGTCCAACCCTTCATTAGGATTCAAAAGCATATTGCAAGGCGTGTGATGTATGTCAAAGAATGGGTAGGCCATCATGGAGGGATGAAATGCCTTTGAATCCACAAATGAAATTACAACCCTTCGAGAAGTGGGTGATTTTGTAGGACCCATTCAACCACAAGGGAAGATAGGAGCAAGGTACATTATCACTGCGACGAAGTATTTGACTCGTTGGGCAGAAGCGCAGCTGGTGAAAGATTGCACGAGCATGACTGCTGCGAAGTTCCTATTTGAGCATGTACTAACGCGATTTGGATGTCTGAAGATATTGATGAGTGATCGTGGTACACACTTCCTGAATGAGATGATCAATGTACTAACGAAGAAATTTCAGGTATACCATCAGAAGAGCACACCTTATCACCCATAGGCTAATGGGACCATGGAGGCGTTCAACAAAGTTCTTGAAACCGCGCTGACCAAGGTTTGCAATGCTCAGTGAATTGATTAGGACCTACACATACCTACAGTACTATGGGCTTATTGAACAACATGCAAGAAGTTGACTGGACAAACCCCTCTTAGACTTGTATATGGTGTGGAAGGGGTAATGCCTATGGAATACATCATGCCTAGTCTGTGCATAGTGGTGATCACATGTATGATGGATCACGGAGCCCTGGAGGAGAGCCTCGCATAGTTTGATGAGCTTGCAGAAGAAAGAATTTTGGTTGGATATCTCGAGCGGGTCCAAAAGCAGTGCGAAAAGGTATGGCATGATCAACACATCAAGTTGTGAAAATTTAAGGTAAATGACCTAGTTTTGTTATACGACAGTAAGTTTGATAAATTTCTAGGAAATTCGGGATGCACTGGTTAGGGCCTTATGTTATTAAGGAGATTACCGACAAAGGGGCAGTATAGCTGGTCAAATTAAACGGAGAACCCTTCCTAGGAAAGGTGAATGACAGTCACTTGAAGCCATACACTAGCGGTCCGGCCATGTGACTAAAGGAAAGTAGCACAGTCTTAGCGCTCAAGGAAATTGAAAATAGGTGCAGGACTATAAACTACACTACCTGAGTTGCCGAGCTGCGTCCACGGCATCGCGTAGGGAGTTGTGCTACCCAGGGAGAAATCCCACAGGTTGGCCAGAAATTGTCCATTAAAGTCACTATTCATGAAAAGACGATAGAAGTGAGGCCAAATGGAGTAGGCATCTAGCATTTAAGACGAAATTTATGGCTTAGATCCTTGAAAATCTGTTGCCAATCCGACATTAATGAACCAATTTTGGGGGGAACAATCAAATTTGAATTCAAAATGCCCTATAAATTACAAGTCGCTATCTAGCTAAAAACACTTGGCATTTTGAGAATCGAGTTGTTGCGCTCTCATGTGCACATGAACTGTGAATTATTTCAAGATCTGGTAGTAGGTACGACATTTGAACAATTGTCAAAGGAGACACAAGCACTAGTAAATAGCGTCATGTCGACACATGCAGAATCTCTGGACATCGAAGGAGTGGCAGCTGAGGAGAATGTGTAGGAAATTTTTATGGGGGGCGAAGTAGTTGCCCCGGAAGTGGTCGAAGTATTGGCAGAGGTCCCCAAATCCCCGAGAACATCGAGACCGAAGCCAAGCCCAACCAAGGAGACTATGAAATACAAGAAGGGAAAGCAATCTACCATACCGGTGCGTGCATCACCAAGACAAAACCCACCATATCCCACTGCCCAGGAGAAAGCCAAGGCTATAAATCTAGAAGTAGAAGAGGATGATATTGAAAACATTCCCATGGATGATGAGGATGTGGGAGTGGAAATAGAGGAGGTTGAAGCCTAGGGTGCAGAACCTATTACGTAGTTTCGGAGTATGTCCCTCCGCTCAAGCCTAAGTCAATGGTCCCAAAGGACATTGATGAAAATAAGACTCCCCTACAAACCCCTCTACTACCAGATGAAATCACTTTTGATAGTCTGTGTTTGGCATGAGTATCGATATTGAAGCTCGAAGACTAGGACTCGATGGACCACAAGAAGTTCCTTCACCTAGCAACTGGACAACTGATGTGTTGCATCATAGACATGAATACAGGGATGACTGCATTGGAGCCACAAAGGTGGCTCAGAGGAGTAGAGAAGGTAGGATTAGTCAACCTGCTCTTGGTGTCGCACTATAACCGCACACTCGTGACAATTTTAGTCATCAAGCAGCTGTTTTGCTTGTTGCATGATGGGTGTCTGTTGCTGGAGGAGCCGATACCCATCATTGATATGTTGAATCATAGAATAACGTGCCTACCGTAACAGGTGAAAATCCAACTATGATCTTTGGCAATAAGGGCGGGGAGCAGGCGCTTGCAGAATCAATGAAAGAGAAGTTCAAATTTGTGAAGAAGTCGTGCGGGTACACTATCTCCAACATCTGTGACCCCACTATGAAGGTGGAAACGTAGATACTTGTAGGGAAGGTGATGAAGAAGTGTCATGCCGATGAGGTTCTGATGCCTATCGTCGTGCTCGCACAACAGTGCGCAAAAGGAGTCTAGTTTAACTAGTTGGACTACCTTCGCGGAGAGTTCCTAGTGAACTATCGCGAAGCGCAAGAGCAGAGCAAGATATTCCACTACATGTGGCTCTTGCTATCAATCAGCTGGTAGTGTGGGAGCTACTAGAGGAGAGCCAATTCCCCTGGGTCGTTGATCCAAGAGGATCCGTTGATTCAAATTGTACAGGTGTTCAAGTGTCGTCATTAGTGTTCAGTATCATCATCACCTCAGTTCAGCTTCGACAGTGTTGGTTGTTCAGGTAATATGGTTTGCAAGGCATTTAGTTGATGTGGTATTGTACCTGGCTGTCGAATTATGTTCATCGACAGTTCTACCAGGATTGGTCGACGACATGTGTTCTGTTGTTCGTCTTTGCAAGATTCATGTCGACATGGTTGTGTCGTCCATCATAGAGGTTTGATATGTCATCATGGCAAAGGATCAATATCGTCGTTTGTTGACAATAGGCATGGGTTTATTGTCATCATGTGACGAATGTCGCGAACGTCGCATTGTGACAATATTTTACATATGGGTTTCTAAAACTACATATAAACCCTAATCTATGTATTAATCCTATGCTAAAACCCTAAAGACCTAAATCCTTACCTATCACACTCAAGAAACATAATAAATATGTGTTAATACAAACCATACATTCATGTATTAATCCCAAACCCTACGTCTAAAACCCTTGTATTAGCTCTCGGGTTATGTTAAATTAATACAATTCAAAGCATTACAAATTAAACATAACATTGTCCAAACCACCAACTAACTGCATCAAAGGTGTCTGGTCACGTGAACAGCGGAAAGATCAGACCGTCAGGTTAGCGCTAAGCTACCAGCATCTAACCGCAGTGGGACCGCAAGACATGTGGCCAACAACAGAGGTAAGTCATCAAGGTTCCTAATCGTCGGGCTTAGAAACCGCGCAGAAACCATATAACTGTTATCGCATGTGAACATGTCTCGCTGACTAGAACTGCCAGAGAGGAAGCCACTGAGATAACCGCCCTGCAAACAGTTAACTCCAGGTGTTCACATGAGCTATCCAACCCGCCCGATTAATGCTGACAGCTAGCAGTTTCAAGGTAAATCCAAAGTTATTTTGGGTTTTATGTTGTTAAATTGTTTTAAATTAATTCAATGACCTTGTGACTAAACCCTAAGGTGTCTCTAGTGAATTAGACTGAACCATATGAACCCTTCAAGTCAACTAATACACCTCAAAAGTAGTCAAGGAGGTTTCCATGTCCTTGTAGGCCTATAAGAGGAAATTTTTCTCATTGAAGAATAGATTGGTGGTTTTGGGTTTTTTATACAGGTTCTGGAGGACTTAGAATGCTTTGTTTTTAGTGTTTCTAGAGGATCTAGAGTTGGAATTGGAACCCGTAAGCGGTGTTGGAAAGTTGGTTCAGAGGGCTATCTGATTACAGAGGTCAGAATTTCCTGTGTGCAATTTCAGTCTGTCTAAATCATTGTGTAATCAGCTCCTTTCTTCTCATTCCTAATAAAAGTGGTCACCCATCTTGAAAGCGAACCCGAAGACATAGTCCATCAGGGACAAACTCCGTAATCAATATTTCTGTCTGGTATATTTCTTTTGATTTTTGTGCTTTTGGTTAACCTTCAACTCATTAATGACTAATCACTTCTACAACAGTATTTAATTTATGGTCATTTAAGATCATATAATTTGGTATCAGAGCAGGTTGCATTTGTAGAATGTGCCATTGAATGTTAACCAGGTCAAAGTCACAATGAGGAGAAGGAATCCTTGAGCAGATCGATCCAGAGATTGGAAAATGATGAGTCGTTTAGAAATCGACCATGTCAGGACCTAATGCAGGTGAAAACAATGAAACTAAGATGAGTGAAGAAGAATTTTAGCAGGCATTCTTAACTATGCAACAGATTTTGGGAGAATTGTATGAAGACAAGAAGGCAAGAGATGTTTCTTCTTCAAAGGCATTGAAGAAGGACAAAGGTAAAGGTTGATAAACCTCCTTCACCTCCATCATCTCCATCATCCTCTTCTTATTCTTCATCTTCTTCAAGTGCAGAATCTGAAATGGAAAAGAAACATAAGAAATCATCTCTTTTGAAACTTGATGTTAAATTTGAGTTACCTGTTTATGATGGTGAAATGAATCCTAAAAAGTTAGATAAATAGATAAAGTGGTTAGAAGTGTCTTTTCGCATTCAGAACATTCCTAGCAATAAAACTGAAATTCAGTTAGCTACACTTAGAATAGGGGAACAACTTTAATCTATTGGGAAAGTAAAACTCAGTTAGATGTAAAGCACAAAGGAAAAGTCATCTCTTCATGGTATAAGTTTTTAAAAGCTCTTAGGAAACAGTTCTATCCTTTAGGATACATGGAACAAGCTGTTATTGATTGGCAACATCTAAGGCAAGGTAAAGGGCATAGTGTTTAGGAGTTTACTCAAGTGTTCAGAAAGAAAGCATTGGTTCTTGGTATTTCATTGGATACATGTGAAACTTTGTTAAAATACATCGGCTGTTTACATTCATATTTGTAGCATACTTTATTGATGTTTAATCCTGATGATTTTGATGAGGTGTGTATTCAGGCCATACATATTGAATCAAGTGGCAAACCATTCCCGTTTTCAACACAGTCATCCAAAGAGTTGGAAACGATAGATTCCAGTGACAGTAAGGGGAAGAACATTTCGAAGAGAAAGAAATCAATGATCGTTCAGAAGGAAAGACCTACTTGCTCTCATTACCTGAGAATCGGTCATGATGAACCAAAGTGTTGGAAACTTCGTCCAAAACTTAAGCCCAAAAATTTCCTTAAGGTGATGGATAAAAATAAAGCCATTGCAGCAGTCCAACAAGATCTAGGTTCAAATTCAGGTGATGAAAGGAGGATAACCGCCATGGTTACGACAAGTAAAACTTCTGATACTGGTTCAAGTTCGAAAACTATTGTATCTTCTTCAAACATAAATCCTTCGCATGAGGATAAAGGAGTTGAACTCTTCCACATAAGGATAACTTCTAAGAATACAAAGATTGACACAATGTTTGACAGTGAATCACAAGAAAATTTAATATCTGAACATATAGTTAATCAAATGGGATTGGAGACATAGAATCATCCAAAACCATACCCATTAGGTTGGATTAATAAATCAACTCAGATACATGTCACAAAGCAGTGTCAGTTAAAATTTGCAATTACATCTAAGTACATTGATGAAGTGGAGTTAGATGTGGTCCCAGTAGACATATGTGGAGTTGTCTTAGGAAGTCCTTATCTTTATGATCGAGAAGGGGTTGAATTTACTGTTAGGGCACATAAAGTCAAATCAAACTTGGATTTAATTGTTACAAATAAAGTTAAGCAGTTAATAAGTTCAAGTAAATATGTACTCATGTTTATTAAGGAACAACACAACGATGATTGTTCGGAATGCGAGATTCAGTTTATAGATCAATTAGTCAAGGTGGTTAATTCTTTTCCAAGAAATATTATTCATAAATAGGATAAGTAACATGAGACACATTTGATGTCCTATGAACATCCTCTTAAATAGAGAATGACTCTCAACTCATTCATTCAACTAAATTCTAGAAACTATCATCATCAGCAGTGTATTGCAGGGAATGTTACATGTGATTCTAATCATAGACTCGTTTCAGATGGTATGTTTATTCCTAGTTTCAAGGGTGCAGGTCAGTATTGGGGAAAGTCCGTGTTAGATTTCTTTGGTATTGCATCATCATTTCATGCTTTAAAAAGTAATGAAACCTCTTTTCAAGTGGAGAGGAAGTCTATAAGTTTTCATGACAAAGAATTTTCAAAACCAGATCTAAAGTTTCCTTATCATGATTTGAAAACTAATGCATTAAGTGAAAGTTGTTAGTCAATGGAGATATCAGTTAATAAACGAAGAAATAGCGATTCAAGTAAATCAACAATTACTTAGATACTTTCAAATTCAAACTAAGTTGCAACTGTCTCTACATCACAACTGGATGAGTTATGTGTAGCAAGTTCACTTAGTAATCACTCAACAGGAAAGTAAATCAAGTCAAGTAATTGACATGAAGTCAAAATCAAAGGAGTCTTATATATTTAAGTTATTCCAGAACGTAGATTGTTAATACCCATCAGATGTATTGAATAAATTTCTACAAATATTTTTTTCAAAGATGTTTTTGAATCACTAACTCATGACTCTTCATGGAAAGAATTCAATTTCCATGTTGATAACATGTCCTTTTCCCATTATCGCAAGTTGTTCATACTACGGATGGAAGAAACAGGTCACTGACTCGAAAGGTATCATGGTCATCATCATCAAGGTCATCACTTGCAGGTGATTGATCAAATGTATTGGTACATTTTCAGGTCAAGGTGGAAAGAGAGGGAGTTCTACCCTCATCGAATAAATGTTTAGTCAAACTTTTGTGGTCCAAAAGCTTTCAAGTGGAGAGGAATGATCCAGGAGGATCCGTTGATTCATATTGTACAGGTGTTCAAGTGTCGTCATCAGTGTTCAATATCGTCGTCACTTCAGTTTAGGTTCAACAATGTTGGTTGTTCAAGTAATATGGTTTGCATGGCGTTTAGTTGATGTGGTATTGTACCTGGCTGTCGACTTATGTTCATCGATAGTTCCACCAGGATTGGTCGAAGACATGTGTTTTATCGTTCGTCTTTGTAGGATTAGTGTCAACATGGTTGCGTCGTCCATCGCAAAGGTTTTATATGTCATCAGGGTTGTCATCGTGGCAGAGGATTGATATCGTCGTTTCTCAACAATAGTCATGGGTTTATTGTCATCATCTGATGAATGTCGCGAATGTCGCATTGTGACAATATTTTAAATATGGGTTTCTAAAACTACATATAAACCCTAATCTATGTATTAATCCTATGTTAAAACCCTAAAGACCTAAATCCTTACCTATCACACTCAAAAAACATAAGAAATATGTGTTAATACAAACCATACATTCATGTATTAATCCCAAACCCTAAGTCTAAAACCCTTGTATTAGCTCTTGGGTTATGTTGAATTAATACAATTCAAAACATTACAAATTAAACATAACATTGTCCAAACCACCCACTAACCACATCAGAGGTGTCTGGTCATGTGAACAGTGGAAAGATAAGACCGTCAGGCTAGTGCTAAGCCACCAACATCTAACCGCAGTGGGACCATAATACATGTGACCAACAGCAGAGGTAAGTCGTTGGGGTTCCTAATCATCGGGATTAGAAACCATGCATAAACCTTATAACTATTATAGCATGTGAACATGTCCTGCCGACTAGAACCGCCAGAGAGGAAGCCATCGAGATAACCATCCTGCAAATAGTTAACTCCAAGTTTTCACATGAGCTATCCAACCCCCCTAGTTAATGCTGACAGTTAGTGGTTTCAAGATAAATCCAAAGCTATTTTGGGTTTTATGTTGTTAAATTGTTTTAAATTAATTTAATGACCTTGTGACTAAACCCTAAGGTGTCCCTAGTGGATTAGACTGAACCATATGAACCCTTTAAGTCAGCTAATACACCTCAAAAGAAGTCAAGGAGGTTTCCATGTACTTGCAGGCCTATAAGAGGCATTTTTTCTCATTGAAGAATAAATTGGTGGTTTTTGGTTTTTGTATGCAGGTTCTGGACGACATAAGATGTTTTGTTTTCAGTGTTTCGGGAGCATCCAGAGTCAGAATTGGAAACCGTAAGCGGAGTTGCAAAGCTGGTTCAGAGGGTTATTTGATGACATAGGTCTGAATTGCCTATGTGCAAGTTAAGTCTATCTAAATCACTGTGTAATCGACTCCTTTCTTCTCATTCCTAATAAAAATGGTCGCCCATCTTGAAAGCGGACCCGGAGACGTAGTCCATCAGGGATGAAATCCGTAATCAATCTTTCTCTCTGGTATATCTGTGTATTTTCTGTTCTCACTTCTATTTTGCATCTTTCTTTTGGTTTATCAGTTGTCGTAAAGTGTTCTGCTCTAGCAGTTTTCCTCGATTTACATGCTTTCAGTTAACATTCAACTCATTAATGGGTAATCACTTCTACATTAGTATTTAGTTTATGGTCATTTCAGATCAGTCACGCCAGACCTTCCTGAAGTAGAGACATATGCTTCGCTATGGGTGACCAAGGACGCAGAGTGAGTTCGGAACAGTAAGATCTTCTGGATCTTTATGGAAATGAATATCAGGATGGCCATCAATCACAAGCCCCGATTGTTGCCCACATTATACGCTAACCTACAGAGCTATGCCAAGTTTAAATTTGAATTCCATTAGATCTCAATCAGGGTGTGGAAGGACCCTGTGTAGAAGTGGTATGATTTGTCATACCTAGCCACAGATGATGCCATCGATGTGGTGCTTGATAAATGGCTGGCAGAGTGGTGCACTACCATGGACTTGGCGGTGGGTGGAACAAGTCTGCTGCACAGAATAAGAAGGAAGTGGCCAAGCTGAAAATGGCATAACCAGTCAAAAGAGGAAAAAGGAGGCCACTGAGAAGGCCCAGGCAGAGCAGGCAGGAAAGGAGGCAGGAAAATAGATAGGTGGCATAGAGCAGGGCTCTGACAAAGCTACGTGGTCACCTTCACCTGAGACCAAAGAGGAGGACAGAAAGTAGCATGACTCGAACCCTTAGTTGACGTCCACCCACATTAAGTGCTCAAGAGAACTGGAGAATAGAGGGTCCACAAAGAAATCCAAGGCAACCAAGACCTCGTTGGACCCTATCACATTGACAGAGGGCGATTTATATGACGTCGATGAAACAATCAGAGATGTCACTGTGGAGGCCCTACAACAATTTGAAAAGTAGCAGCAAATCATCCTAGTGGCCATCCAGACCGGGCTGCAAGAGTTGTAGACTCATGAATCGCAAGTCAATACACTGTCAACCATCTTGGCTATTAGTACATTAGAGGCTTTCGATATGCTGCGAACGAAGGCTTCCAGTGTGATAGTGCTCCTAGATGGAGCACTGACCATGGATAATGAGGCTGAGAGGCCCACTGTCAGCGCCTTGAAGAGAGTTGGATTGAACCTGGCAATGCTTCTGTGCGAGGCACTCCACCTCTTACAAGATGGAGTAATTGTAGAGCCGAGGGCCTGCAAGCACCGTGCCCTCCAAGTGATCAGTAAACAGGAGATAAATAATGAGCAAATGGCCTTACAGAGGAATGTCTCCATCGCCATTGAGGCCAAGGCGTCGAGCTATAGAAAGAAGATCATACAGTTCGTGGAGGAGGCATGTATAATGGTCACAGAGTTGGCCATTCTGGAGGAGGCGCTAGTCGAGGTCCGCATCAACAAATTGGCCATAGGGGTGCGTGAAACTCGGACATAGATGGCATGGGTTCAATTGGAGTTGAACCCACAAATTAAAGAGCTCCAATTAAGGTCCTAGACTTCAACAACGCCAGAGGTAAAGGAACAGTTGGCGATCGCTATCACAGAAGCAGTCACGATGGTCGAGAGTGCAGTAGCATACTTCACACAATTGTTCGAACAGTCATTTGAGGTCCTGACCAGCTTGTAGGAGGACCCAAACATCTAGAGGCTAGCAACAGAAGCGCGCAAACTCCAAAAACACTATGAAGAAGTTAAGGGCACAACACGAACCGTCACACTGACACAGAGATTAGCTAAACTGCAGTAAGCCAAGCAGTTGAAGGAATAGGTGGATGCAACACTACACAAGGAAGTAGTGATGAAGGTGTGAATAAAGCCCTGGTTGGAGGAAGCTTACGTAGTCATAGTAAACATTGAAGGCAAGCTTACAACTTTGGAAGCGATGCAACAACAGCTTCAAGCTAACAACGCAAGGGCGGTAACCAAGAAAACAGTTGAATATGTGAAGCAGGAACCAGCTCAGTGCACAACCAAGTTGCTTTCATCAGGGTCGAGCTGGAAGGGCTTCACACAAAGATCTTCGTGCCTACCGAGTGACTCGAGGGCGAGTCACGATGTTTGTGTTGGGGGCATGTTGGGAGTGGGATACCCCAAGGGCAGTTTTGGGGCTAAAAGCCCATGTTTAAGTCAATTTTTGTAATATAATTGTAAAGACTCTGCATTTTGTGGTCGCAGAGCGCGAAGGTGTTATGTGTCAAAAAGGGTAGTCCGCCCTTAGTTTTGTAAAGTAAAGTCAGCTGTAAGAGACCTACCCATGGTCTGCGGACCATGGGATTGTATAAAAAGAGCTAAGCTCTAAGTAGTTTAGGCATCTTCTTCCTCCTGTTTTTGCTTCTCTTCCCCCTCTCTCCTTCTCTTCCTTGAACTTCTTCCTCATTTCCCACAACTTCATTTTTTCTTACTTCAACCTTTTGTTTTCTTTCTTTCTTAGCTCTACCCTCTTTCTGTGTTTTTGCCTCTTTTCCTCTGCTGCAAAGTTTCTTTCTCAATGAGAGGATCTTCTTTGAACTTGTAGCTTTTGGGAACCTCTTGGTCCTCGGTAATCTTCCTCTTACTCTTGTCCTGCACCGATTTGTTACTTATTAATGCTATTGTTGTTATTGCTTCCTACGGTGCTTCTGCCTCCAGAGAAACTTTACATGATATGGCTATATTGACCTATTCATTGAGCTTGGAAGAGTTATAACAGTACCTCAAAGGGTCCTCCTCTGCCCAATGAAATTTTCCGTGGATCCATGGATAATACACCTTCGCATAATGGTTCTTGGAAAATACCGTGGGGATCATACAGATTGTAGTCTATGATGCTGAACTCAAACTTCACTATTTCCTTATCTTCGACATCAACATCTTTCAAGTTCTTAATCTCGTACAATCCGATCAGAAAAGGAAGGGCGGACCATGGTGCCTTCTTCTTCCTGTGTAGTCTTGATGATAACCCCGTGGAGAGGTGATATGAAACCTCCTACATGACCAACTTGTCTATGGCATACCTTGGTAGAACATGTAGAATCTTCTCTTCGCCAAAAATCTAGATGAATGTGCCATCAAGTGAGCCATACCAATCTACAATGTTAAGTATTGCCTCCATCACTTCTTGGGACATGCAAGTTGGATCTTGCTCAAATATCAACTTGTACACTAGGATGATGAAATGGTCATTCAGCCTCGCCATAACTCCTCGATAGCTGCAGTCGGAAAGAAACTTGCAATAAATGTTGACGACCATCTCTTTTGGTGTCTATGTCCAATCTATGCTAGGAAATTGATGTTGGGCACAAATTGCATCAAGTAAATGAAGGAAACATGTAGAATTTTTCTTTCTCATCCATGGGTGGATTCTAGGCGTTAGTCACCTGGAATTTCAACTAAAGAGCCAACAGATCCAACTAGTAGAATGACCTTCCATCATTCACCAATTGGTCCAACACAACCACCCAATTTTCTGGAAATGTATGCATGTTCTCTTGACCATATAATCAGCATGCAAAGATGATCAAGAACTAGTAGGCCTTCCTGAGTGAATTTGTCTTGTAAACATCATTGGGTGTCCCCCTGAGCTTCTATGCCTCTTTCACCTAACGCTTTACAATATCTCTAGTGTTCACAAATTTGTGGGTGGTGCTAGCCTCCTATTGCAATAGGTTTCATATTTCATGATTGACTGTTTTACATGCCAAATATGTCATCTTTTCATGCTGCAAAGTTCCATATTTCCTAGAATTTCCATTTTGAAGAGTCATACCATTTTTGAAAAGTTTTACAGATAAGGGAAAGCCAAACAACTTAATCTTGGCTTCCCTAGGTTTAAATTACTTGTCTTAGAAGATAGAGAATGAATATCTATCCAAACAGCTTAAGCTTGGAAGATCAGTAGCTAGGTAGAGAAATGAAGGAGGCCAACTGCTTAATCTGCGCCCTTGGAAGATATAAGGGTACATTTAGATAGGAGGGCAGTCAAAAGAAAAGAAGATAATCAGGGTCTGCAAGTCTAAGTGCACCCATGCAAACAAAAGAAAAAATGCTAGGTAAGTAGGCTGGGTAAGTAGTTTTGTGGTTGCAGAATCAAGCTATGTGATCCATTTCATGTTTTCAAGTGTTATATCTATTCATATCACAATTATGAGGCAATTTTCCTTTGGAGGAGCTCAAGCGAGGCATGTCTAATTCCCCCTTCTTCTTATTCCCCAAATCACTTACTAACATCCCCTTGAGGACCTTGGGATCTGCCCAACCAGTCCTGTTATCACTTCATTTTTTGTAAAATAAAAAGTCAAGCTTTGACTTTCTTCAGTGAAACGAAGCCACATTTCTTGTGTAAAAATCATTTCTCCGTAGTCCATTCACTTCCTATGTCTAAGTTTCAGTTCACAAACTTTCCCTCTCCCCTACACTTCACCTCACAAATTCATATTAACTTCTAAACATTATTATGTAAATCCCTATCTATTTCCCCTTCCCCTTACTAAAAATTACTAAAATAGCTCCCCTAAATACATATCCCCTCCCTCTGGTTGAAAGATAACCTTGACTATGCTTTGGGATTGCTAAGTTTGCCTAAAACTTAACCAGAACCCTCGGTTGCCTCTCAAACCATCTTCTAAATGCATTAGGACCCATTCCTATGCATAAAATTCCCCTCCAAATGTATAAAATCCATCTTTGGCCGTGTTTTACCTTTCCCAAGGCATAAACCCCTTTTTTGGCCATAAACCCTTCTCAAAGCACATAAAACCCCTTTCAAGTGCCTTTGAACTCTTCCAAAGCGTGAAATTCCTTTTTTTAGGTTATCGAACCCCTTCCGAGGCCTCAAAAACCCGTATTTCCCAAAGTTTTGACCCCCCCGCACATAAATAAATAAATCTAATATTTAGCGGGCCCCACGCACAAACCTACCGCCAGCTCCGCACTCTGTCAGCCCTCCGATCCACCCGCCCAGATCCGATGGCTCTCGGCGATTTCGGATCTGCCATGACGATCGACGGTTAACCTCCGATAGCTTGGCGGTTTTGCCGTCGTACAGAAGACAGGTGTCCACCTTTTATTGCATCGGAGCCCCTCTGATAATTACCGCTCTCTTACAGAAGGCGGTCCGATGAAACCACAAATCGCCTTCTGTCTCTCCACCCCTAACGTTAGCGCCACGTCAGCGCTACGTCACCTCTGCGTCGGCCCCCCACTGCTACGTGTCACTGCCACCACATCTGCCTCCAACCCTACCCCGCCATCGTGTCCTGTGCCATGTCACCCTGCCGTACTTCGACGTCACCCTGCCACGTCACTGCCGTATCGGGACCCACCGCTGACGTCATGCTGACGTCATCACCAAAAAAGGCACAAAGCACGAAAAACGCAGCGAAGGATGCCCAGAATGAAAAATTGAGGCAGTTTTTGATGTGCGATTAGCGCTTAGTGCTAATCGCACATTGTTAAGAAAAAATGATCAAAATGGAAGGTTGCCTATTGCTCGATTCGCAATTTAACAAGATTTCTTCATAAAGGTTCATATTTAATCGGCCAGCACCGATAGCATTCTAGAGGCCACGAAAAACATTTGCAGCAGCTATTTTTTCCTTGAAAGGGCAGAAAGGGGGCGATTTGATAGTTTCAAGCATATCAAGGGAGAGAAAGTGGCCCGAATCAACTGTGAAAGAGTATCAGAGGAAAGATGAAGCCCAGATTAAATTGAAGAGTATCAGTGAAGCGGCAAAGAGTATCAGATCGGCAATACCAAAGCAAGTGAGCTTTAAAGGCCCCCAAGCAAATTCAAAGAAAGCGGTGAAGCCATTTAAGGCTTTTAGATCACAGTTAATGCTCATCAAAGCCACTCAAAAGCGGGGGATCAAAGCCCAAAGCACAGTTATGGCTAAATGAATAGCACAGAGCCATAAGGACACCATATTAACTCATTTTGATACCGCTGCCTCCAGCGCAGCTCAAAGATATTTTCTTGCATTAATTTCAGGACAAGATTAGGTTAAAGAACTCATTTCCCTCAGACCTGTTTAAGGTCTGCTGTAATAGATATTTTTAGATATTTTCCCTATATAAACCACCCTAATTCATTGTTTAAATGGTTGGTTGGTTGATATTCCTCATTCTAGACTTGCGTTGTATTTTTGAGAAGCTCTGTAATCAAAGACTGCTGGAATGCTTTGGATGAAGAACTCACTGTTGTGTTATTAATGGTTAAAGAGTGACTGTGGAATTCCTATGCTACTACATGGCTCAATAAAATTTCCTACCTCTGTTTACAGTTTTAATATGTTTATGCACCATTGTGTTACCATCTATATAGCAAGAAAAAAGAATAGCTTAGGTTTTGCTTGACTGCACCCTATGCTCAATTCTTGTTATTTCTATATGTTTTCTTCAGAATGGTTATGAATATGCATACTTAAATGATCATGTTTACCCTGTTTCTTTCACATATGACTGTTTTTTAGGAATTCTTGACTGCTCCTAGACAAACTTTCATACACCTTCCCTCTCTGTTAGCTAATGAAAGATTCTTAGTTGCCTTTCATCTCTGACCTTCATTCCATCTTTATTCCAGCCTGATATTGTTCTATGTGTAGCTATCCTACTCTATATTCCTCTTGTGACCAAGAAAACGCAATAGCAAGCCCTAATCCATGACTCCATGCCCAATGGTTTTAACTTCTCACACTATGCATCCCAACTCTGCTTGAAAACATCTCCTTCCCACCAAAATCAAAACAAAACCCTTGTACACCATAACTAGCCTAAAATCAACCCAAAACAAAGTTAAATAATAAAGAGAGAGCCCTCTCCGATTGCAGGTAGGCTAGGACCTACAGCCCAAAGATTGGTTTGTGGTTACCTCAGCAGTATCCCTTAAGGAGCCAAGGGACAACCTGAGTGATAACGGGTGGCATAGAAAAGTGCATCCATGTGGTTCACCGGCTAAGGTAATTGATACATTTGTTGGTAGTTCTTTGCCCTGAAGTTGGAAAGTTGTATCCCACTGGCACTGCTCAATGTCATAGTCTCTGGATATGTGTGTGAGACAATTCAGACGATGTTTTCCACACATGGGAAGGTGGGATACCTGTATGCAACCTTATGTAAGCATAAACGATTGACATTGATATAAACCCGCCGATCCTCTAGATATTCCTTGAAGTCCCCTCCAAAGATATCCTTGATTTCCTGCCATGTTAATTTCATGCCCTTCTGAATGAAAAACTGAATGTCTACATAAACTGGAAAATTCACTAACACTGGCTCAACTTCTTCCCTAGTGCTCTCAATAGTATCCTTTAACTTATCTCTCTTAGAACCCATGTTACCTATAATTGTTGGAGAGTTGCTCAACAATTTTTGTACTTCGAGACAAATAGGACACTCATGGCATGCAAATGTTAACTTGAAACCAAAAACACTTCAGGAACAGACCAAACAACAAATTGGGCAACTGCTGGGAAGGATTGCATAATCTTGGTTCATAGAGGTGACTGACTACCAGCTGGAACTATGCATTGTGCAGTCCCAACAACTAATTGGGAGGTCTTGCCAAGGCTCAGAGCTGACTCCTGAAACTATGTAGTGCGCTTTTGGATCCAGGCTTGGGAAACCTCTAAGAAATTCCATAAGCCAAGGTGGATGCCTTGAGCTCTAGAAATGCGCAGTGCATGCTCGAGAAGACAAGATTCAGGCAAAAGAAGCCCATATCTGCCCAAGGGAAGTGAGAAATCAAACATATCTAAAGGATTGAATGATGTTGAGTGTAGATCTAAGTGAATGATAATGCATGTGATTGAAACGAGTGTAGGAATCAATCAAACTGAAGGAAAACAAAGCATGTGGAGAGAGTCGCCATAACGATGACAATTAGTGCAAAAACTAGGTAATGCATGCAAGACTTGCAAAATGCAATGAAAAACTTGAAAAAACACTTCTAGAAGCTAAAACAAGTTGAAATGCCAGCGGTCATTCAACAAAATGAGTGAAACAACACTCACACAAGCTAAACAAGCAAAAGTGGCCAAAAACACAACAAAAGACTAGAAAAGCAAGACTTACCTGGAAAAGCAACGATGATCACACCGGAGGTTCCTTAATCTCCTTGGGAATGCAAGAGCTCCAAGATGGAATTTACAAATGAGATCTGACGACGTCTATTAAATAGATTTGGTCAATTTGTTGTTTATGACGCGAAGGCCAAAAATAGGGGAAAAAACAACATTGGTGGCATTTTCCAAAATAACTCAAGTGTCTCCTCTAGGATGTTAAAATAGATCCCTATTTTCTAAGGATGCTTTTTTTTATTTTTACTTATTTTCTTTTTCGGGAAACTCTGCCACACATTTCCCGGAGAGATTGTGCAGTTCTGGGAAGGACTAGGGCCTAGGCAACCCACTGGCTCATGCACTGAGGAACTTCTGAGTAGGAAGCTTCTGCGCAATTTATGGGCTGAGTGGCTCTGGGCTGCCTCTCATGCTTTGGTAGTTTTCTAGCTGAAGACAGGCTGTCAGTTGGCTCTACGTAATTTTGGAGTTGAAGGCTCATTGTTAGCTTGGACTGCACAATTCATGAGAGTAAGGTTGGTTTCTCTCAAGGATTGCACAATTCACTAAGGCAAGCTTGGAACCGGGTTCAAACTGAGTCAAGAGATTGGATTGTGGGTTATAAATTATAGCAAGTATGAAAACACAAGCCATAATGCGAAAGATAGAGCTCCATTAAAGCACAAGTACCTGGGTCAATGCGAGATGAGTTGGTGTGATTTAGGAGGGAGGCTCCAAAACAAAGCATAAGAAACATTCTGGAGGGTGGTTGTAGCCGCTACAACACAATATTAAACTAAAAAAATAATTACTAAAAGAAAATATTGTATATAAAAATTGCATAAATAACTTACACAACCATAGAATCTGGTTTACATAGCATGTGTGTTGAAACAATTTCAGCATAAGTTTCCTTTCTCCTAAAATCTCTTCCTTCTCTTTGATTTTTTACAACTTTTTATCTTTGTAGGAGTTTTTTTCCATTTTGTTTCCATAACCTCCCATAACAAACAACCCTTACTGTTAATGCAAGTTAACAACAACTTCTTCTCCTTAAATAATAAAAAATAAATTATTTGTTTGTAATTTTTTCCAATCAAATATTCCAACCGAGAAAACCTTAAACCTTATTGTATTAATTCTCCTATGTCATAAAATAAGTATTATAATTATTATTTTACATACTGTTAAAAAAAAATGAATAAATTCACTTTTATTACCTCATCAATATCTCTCTAGAATAATCATTTAAATACCTTATATTTCCTATAAAATAATTATATTATTCTTTGATTTTATCTCCATTAAACATTCGTAAAAAAATTAAAAATATATAAAATGTATTTCATGTGAACAAAGCCAAAAACTATAATTCTCTTTAATAAACTTAGAAAAATAAATTAACCATTTTTTTGGTTAACATAGGAAATCTATTCACATAGATTTAATAAAGAAGAAAATAACTCGACTCAATTAGTCTTGGTTTATTATGAATCATTTAAACAATGGTATTGTAGGAATTTACAGGGTAAGTTCCTCAGACAGAACACCAAAAGGACACTGCTCACAACCAGATCGCAGATCAATACACCAGTATTTTGACGTGGTTAAAACCCTCAAAGAGGGAAACAGTCCACGGCCTGAGCCAACGCGGCCACTTCAGGCAATTTATTAATAAAAGGATGAAAATTTACATATGTTTCTCTCATGCACGGATTCCCCTACAAATGACCCTCCATGCGCTTTAAATAGAATTCATGGACCAATCGGGTGTCAAGCCACGGATCAAGTGTCGGTAATATCGAGGAGAGAATGAACCGTCGGATCACTACATATCGTGATCGTCGGATTGTAAGTTACAAAATGTACAACGGTAAAGAAACACACTTTACCTAACTCTATACCTAACTCTACACTAGACAAAGTTGAACTTAACTATTTCCTATGTGTCGGAATATCCTAACATCCCCCCTTAAGAACAACTTGGGATAGGATTGAAGGATTTACAAATATGACACAATAGGAGAAGGAAGGAGGCACTAGAGCCTATCCCCCCTTAGTGACAACTTCCTGAACTCCAACCATAAATCAAAGTTTAGTGTACTTCGCCTCTGTGAGAGCCTTTGTGAAGATGTCTGCAACTTGATCATCGGTTGAACAATATTGCACTTCAAGAACATGGTTGTGAATGAGCTTTCTGATGAAGTGCATGTGCAGTTCAATGTGTTTGCTGCGCTGATGTTGGACTGGATCTTTGCATAGCTGAATGGCACTTTGATTATCACACCAAAGTGTAGTCAAATGCTGCTGCTGAAAGCCAAACTCTGACAGGATCTAACGAAGCCACAAGGCTTCCTTACTAGCTTCTACGACACCACGATACTCTGCTTCTGCTGATGAAAGAGAAATGGCGGCTTGTTTCTTACAAGCCCATGTAATATGTCCTGAACCAAGAGTGAACACATAACCGGCAGTAGACTTCTGATCATCAGGGTCACCAGCCCAATCGGAATCAGTGAAACCAACCAATAGAGGAGCTACTTCGGCACTGTAATGAATCCCAAACTGAACTGTACCTCGAACATAACAAAGTATTCTTTTAGCTGCTTTCCAATGACTTTCACGGGGGTTTTGCATGAACCGAGCAACAAGGCCAACAACAAAGGAAAGGTCAGGACGAGTATGGGTTAGATACAAGAGGTTTCCTACAAGTTGACGGTATAATGTAGCATCAACTTCAGGAGAAGTACAAGTGATTGAAACTTTGACTCCAGACTGAAAGGGAGAAGGGGCTGGCTTACAGTCTTCCATGTGAAAATGACGTAGAATATCACAAGCATACTTGGACTGGGAAAGGGAAATACCCTCCTTGGATTGCAAGACTTGAAGACTGAGAAAATAGTGCAAGTGTCCTAAGTATGTCATTTCAAATTTCCTTTTAAGGCTAGACTTCACATGGTTTATAAGGTTGGGATCACTACCAGTAAGGATAAGATCATCAACATAAAGAACAAGGATGATAAGAGAGTTGCCCACTTTCTTGGTGTAGACAGTATTGTCAGAATGACACCTAGAAAAGCCAGATTCTAAAAGAAAGCTATCCATTTTGGCATACCAAGCCCGAGGAGCTTGCTTGAGACCATAAAGGGATTTCTTAAGTCGACATACAAGGCTAGAGTCTGTTTGTATGAAGCCAATGGGTTGTTCCATATAGATTTCTTCATGCAAGTCCCCATGCAAGAAGGCAGATTTAACATCCATCTGATGGACTTCCCATTTGAAAGAGGCAGCAAGGGAAAGAACAAGGCGGATAGAGTTGATTTTGGCAACAGGGGAGAAGGTTTCAGTGTAGTCAATGCCTTCAACCTGTGAAAAAACCTTATCAACAAGACGAGCTTTATGTTTATCAACTTTCCCATTTGGTCCATACTTGGTTCTGTAAACCCATTTGCATCTAACAAGTTTTCGTCCCTTTGGTAGAGGAACGAGATCCCATGTATCATTTGCCAACAATGAATGATATTCTTCATTCATAGCTGCTTCCCAATCTGGATGGCCTAAAGCTTCTGCAAAGGTGTCTGGATCATAATTTACTGGAGCTTGAGCCAGTAAAGAAGAGACTCTCTCGAACTGAGAATGTGTGCGTCGCTGATCTGTAGGATCACCGGCAAGATCACCTGCTGCATCTCGAGTAGCACGAACCCATTTTGGAAGCTCAGGAGCTGAAGGAGGATCCTGAGATGGTGGGGGAGGATTGTCATCCTCAGTTTCATCATCTGAAGAAGAAATGTTTTCAAAGGTAGAAGAGAGAGGTGGCACATCCGCCGGACTAGGCTCGCAGGCCGAGATATTTTCATCAAATTTTACATCTCTTCTAATGATAACATTTTTGGACTTAAATGGAATAAGTCTATAGCCTTTGACATCTTCAGAATATCCAAAAAAAAGTAGATTTTTCACTCTTAGGTTCTAAAGCTTTATGCTTTTCATCTGGAATATGGTCCCACGCTTCACTTCCAAAAACATGAAAGTGACTTACATCTGGTTTGATTGAGCTCCATGCTTCTTCTGGAGTGATATTATTTAAAGCCTTAGTAGGAGTGCGATTTATTATGTAATTTGCATAGTTAATTGCTTCTGCCCAAAAACTTAGACCAAGTCCTTTAGATTGTAGCATACAATTAGCCATTTCCTTTAAGGTGCGATTCTTCCTTTCAGCTACACCATTTTGTTGTGGAGTATATGGAACAGTATATTGCATTTGAATTCCATTCTCAGTGCAATAGTTGATGAATGTGTTTTTAACATATTCTCCGCCATTATCAGATCTTAACTTAAGAATTTGATGTCCAGATTGTTTTTCAAAAAAGGCCTTGAAGGCCAAAAAAGTGTTAAATACTTCACTCTTGAGTTTTAAGAAGTATACCCAAGTGCGTCTGGAGAAATCATCAATGAAAGTTAATAAATACTTGCAGCCAGAGAATGACACAACTGGAAGTGGACCTCATAAATCACTATGCACAAGCTGTAAAGGGGCTGAGGCGTGCCAAGAGGCACGTTTTTCAAAACTGTCCCGATGATGTTTTCCGAGTACACATCCGGAACAAACACCATCTCTGCAAGATACCATAGGAAGACCTGTCACCATATTTTCTTTACATAGATGCTGAAGGGAGCGATAGTTTAAGTGACCAAATTGCTCATGCCAAAGTTTGCTCACTTCATCGTTATGAGCAACAAATACTGAGGGAAGATTTGATGACCCAAATTTGTGAAACTTATACAACCTTGTAGAATCATCAGCAATGCCAGTAGCCAAAATCTGTTTAGGATCTCTTAAGTCCTTGATTACAACATCATGAGGTGAAAATTCAACGATTTTACCTTCACCTGAATGAGTTATCTGATATACAGATAGAAGGTTGCAGGATAAGGTTGGAACACATAATACATCATTAAACTGACCATTGTCTAGATGAACAGTTCCAGTCCCTACAACATTAAGAGATCTATCATCACCAACATATATATTTTTGGTGTTACAATAATTTAAGGAAGAAAACATGGCTTTGTTTTTGGCCATGTGATAAGAAGCTCCAGAATCAATGAGCCACTCATGAGAATGAGAAGAAGAAGATACATTTAATGCATAACCAGACCGAGATGCTTGGAAACCACATGCAGAAAGTGCCATTCCTGAAGATGAAGTTGAAGTTGAAGATTGCCCCAAATGGATGTTATGCTTCTTCATTGTTGCTTCCAAGGCTTCCATCTTCTTAAAGCATTTTGATTCTAAGTGGCCATCTCGATTACAAAAATTGCAATGTCTATCAGTCTTCTTCCCTTTGTTTTTATTTGTCTTATCATTTTGTTGAAATGATTTTTCATTTTGGGGCTGAAATTGCTTAGGACCCTTGTTTGGTTTAGGACCATTCTTTTTAGGATATGACTTCTTAGGATTCTTTGAATTTGGTTGCTGCTGGGCGGCTAACGCTTTCTTGGAAGAGTTTCAAAGATTAAGAAGACCAAGGTGTAAGAGTTTTTCTTGTTCTCTTATTAAAGAATCACAAAAAGAGTCAAAGGAAGGGGACTTGTAGTCTGTTCCTTGAGAAATGAAGGCTTCTCTTGTAGAATGGAAGGTGGAAACAAACACAGAGTAGGCTGGTCCCAACTTTGTAAGAATGGAATAGATAAGGTTACTATCTTCTTTCTTAACTTTAACACCTTCCAAAAGATATCTAAGGGTCTTGAACTTGGACAAGAAATCTTCAATGCAAGAAAAATTGTTAGGGTCCAATGTAAGCAACTCATTTTCAAGTTGATGGGCTCTAATTTCATTTTTAATCCCAAAAACTTTATTGATTTGTTTCATTGCTTCATCGAGAGAATCAATTTCTGCAATATGGAATCTAAGATCTAGAGAAATAGACATCCCTATCAATCCACGTGCTTGATCTTGCCTATTTTCCCATTTAGCAGCCTTATCTTCATCCTTTGGTTTATTTTCTTGGCCTGAGGCTATTCTGAAGAGACCTTTACTTCTAAGTAAATCCTCAATGTAAACCAACCATTGGAAGTAGTTGGTGCTGTCAAGGGTAACTTGGTATTGAATTTCCATTTCAATGGAAACTGAAGCTAAAGATGCTGAAAATAAGTGTTCCAATGGATAGATCTCAAAAAATTAGGCTGGTTTAAAAAAAAATGGCTCTGAAAACGGCTTCCGGATGAAGAAGTTATGGCTTTTTGAAAAAAAGTTGTTGAAGTTGCCGACGAAGTGTGGGAATGCGCGGAAATGAAAAAGTCTGCCCCCACAAAATGGAGACTTGAACCCATGACCTCTACTCTCTTAAAATAGCTTTGAACCAATTGATCTATACAAAAAATTAGAGAGAGAGAGAGAGAGAGAGAGAGAGAGAGAGAGAGAGGTGCTTTGGGTTGTGTGCTTGCTTTGAGAAAGCTCTTTTTCCCTACAAAACAAAAAACACAAAACCCAACACGGAAATGCAAAGAAAACGAACCTTATGGCTCGAAGTTAGCTTTAGCCGAAAAACTAAATATTTTCAAAAATGAACCTTGCGGCTCAAAGTTAGCTTTGGCCGGAAACTAAATATTTTCCTCAATGTTTCTGATTTTCCGAGATCACCCTAAGGCGCAGGGAAAAGAGCATACGCATGAGAAAAATCCTTCCTTTCTGTTTCTGATTTGCCCAAATCGCACAGAGTCGCAGGGAAAAGAGCATACGCAGAAATGAAAGGTATATATCCGGTAATAAAAAGGCTAAATAAACCGAAACCGAAATAAACAGAGAGAAAATAACAGTAAACTGCAAATAAACACGGTATACCTCTAGATCTTAAAAATGACGCAGCTAGGGCTACCGGAAACCTTTTCGCGTGAAACGAAAGGGGTTCCTCACTGGAACAAATGCTCTGAACACAACAGAGCAGTCCTCTCGGCCCAAGAGCAGTCAGAAACAGCAGATCTAGGAAACGGCAGTCAGATGCAGTTCTACCGGCTTCAGATTTGGATCACCAGCGGACGCGGCCCTCAACTAGCTCTAATACCATGTAGGAATTTACAGGGTAAGTTCCTCAGACGGAACACCAAAAGGACACCGCTCACAACCAGATCGTAGATCAATACACCAGTATTTTGACGTGGTTAAAACCCTCAAAGAGGGAAACCGTCCACGGCCTGAGCCAACGCGGCCACTTCAGGCAATTTATTAATAAAAGAATGAAAATTTACATATGTTTCTCTCATGCACGGATTCCCCTACAAATGACCCTCCATGCGCTTTAAATAGAATTCATGGACCAATCGGGTGTCAAGCCGCGGATCAAGTATCGGTAATACTGAGGAGAGAATGAACCGTCGGATCACTACATATCATGACCGTCAGATTGTAAGTTACAAAATGTACAACGGTAAAGAAACACACTTTACCTAACTCTACACTAGACCAAGTTGAACTTAACTATTTCCTATGTGTCGGAATATCCTAACAGGTATCTAGGTAGATTAAATCCCAACCATGTTTATGAAGTTGAAATTCACTACTACAACGAACCAAACAATGGTATAATAATTGCCAATTATTATACCAATTTGAATGTCCTTTTAAGCTTCAATTTTGGCCAAAGAGATGTGCAATTTTTGACATCAGCAAATTTGTTCACCATGGTTACTTATACCAAGATGGGTACAATGTCGCCACCAGTGAGATAAAGAATTTGGTTATGATAACCATCCTTGAGCTTATGCCTATTTAATCACATGTTAGACCTAAAGTAATGACTAGTGGTTTCTTTCCTAAGTGTCTTGTGCATAAGATGTACCTAGCAATGAAAGTTGCTTACATAGTTAACATAGGTGGATGAGTTACACCTTTGTGGCATCTTTCATTGCAAATTCATTTTCTATATACTGGTAGTTAAAGAAAGAAAAAAAACATTTTAAGTTACATATGAAGCTTATATATGTGAAACTTTAGAAAATGTTCAAAATCATCATGTACAAACTCTAGAATTTTGAAAATGTTAAATAACATTACACATGAATGAGAATCTCATTGGAAGAAAGAACTTATTTTCAAAAGAAAAGAGAATAGTTAAAATGCATGTAGATTTAAACTTTATTATTATTTGTAAATGATATATAATTATATTGATAGGTGTGTTTATTTTGGAATGAAATTTATAGAATTTTAAATTTAATTATCATTGATTATTACATGGATGGCAGGGATTTAACCTTAAAAATGTTACAAAATTAAATTAAAATAAAAAATCTATAAAATATTCCTTTAAAAAGTTACAAAATTAAAATAAAATAAAAAATCTATAAAATATTGTGATTGTAAAATGAGTTATAAAGAATATAAAATATTTTGTTTTGTATATAACATGTGTTACAAAGAATGTATATCATATTATTTTTTGGAAGGTCGGTTCGTAAGAGGTATGTGAAGCCTTTTACTTAATATAACTCATCATATAATTTTCCCTTTTTCTGAGCAATTTCTCTTTTATATGGATTTTCCCCCGTTTTGTGGGCATAATTAGTTATTGATATGTATATTGATGATATAGTTTGTAATATTAATCATTTAGAGTAACATGATCATTATGTAAACTAGTATGTGCATATATTAATATGTCATTGTTAAGATTGTTATATAATGAGACAAGTATATAATGGTATTCATATTAATATACATTTCTATTGATATGCAATATTAGTTTAATATTGCTCATTATTGTTATCCAACAGTAACCCTCAAATGATTCAAATGTGTTCAATATCATTGTTATGCTTCGATGTTTTAAAGAGAAATTGATTTCAATTAAAGAGTTTAAAATATGGAGTAGAGGTAGGTTAGGATATTGAAAATAAATTTTGAAAAACATAATAAAATTCGCAATAAAAGAATAAAAATTTATATGAAATAATATTGACATAAATAACTTAATTTAAAAAAAATTACTATTAAATATTAAACATTATTTTTAAAATATAAATTTTAATATTATTAAAAATATTAAAAAAACAAAATTTTATTTTTCCAATATAAAAAATATTAATAAATAAAATTTATAATTTTTATAAGAAAAATATAAAAGCTAAATGCTTCTAACTCGGTCAACCAACACAACAAATTTTCATCACACTCCATCTGTTTCGGTATTAGAATTTTATTTTTTAATTTTAATAACATTTTCCAAATTACATAACAAATTTTAAATCAATATTAACTATTAATAAAAATAAAATATCTTATCCTGAATATTTAAAAAATAATAATTTATTATTTTAATACTATAACAAAACAATTCAAATAAATTAATATAAGGATCAAGTATATCTATATGGCACACGCAGGTATCATAGAAAAGACAATACATCTAAATCTCCCTTTTTCAACGTGCCATGTTTTAGAGAGAAACAACGCTGATACGTAGCAGATGCTACGTGCCATGAAAAAAAAGCCACCTTCAAACCCGAGAAAGTAAGTCGGTGATAGAACCGCCTTTTATTGAGCAAATATGTCGATACCATGTCCTTTAAATGGTTTCTTTTCAACTAATTTAATTAAGAATTAGGTTAGAAATTAGTTTTATTTATGAGATAAATGTTAATAATAATTTTTTTATTATTATTATTTATTTTTAAGGTTACGTTTAAGCAAGATTTTAAATTTTTGCATGAGACCCCCTTGTTTGTGGGACAAGGGATCTATTTCCCTGCAATGATTTGATTGTTAAGTTTGCGAAGGCATACATACTCTACCTGCCTCTGGTTTTGAACCTGTGACCTCTTAGGAGGAAACACATGCTCTTAACCATTAAGAGCATGTGTTTCCTTCTAAGAGGTCACAGGTTCAAAACCAGAGGGGGGTAGAGTATGTATGCCTTCGTAGACTTAGTAGTCAAATCATTGCGCAGAGGTGGGTCCCTTGTCCCCAAACAATGAGGTCTCATACACGAATTTGGTGTGGCTTGGCTGTGACCTTAAAAATAGATATTATTAATATTTTAATAATAAATTTTATTTTATGTTAGAAATGAGTTTTATTCATAAGATAAATTTTAATAATAAAATTTTATGGATCACAGAACCTTGAATACAGAAATAAAATTTTATTTTAATTTATTATTTATTATGTCAGAAGGTAGTTATATTGTAATGGGTTGTTAGTCAAATTAATATGATTTTTAATAATTTCTGTTTTGTAATAAAAAAATTTAAAGTTTTTAAAATTATCATAGTAATCTTAATTTTTTTAATAAAAATATATTTTGTATTTTATGAAATCATAATTGTTTGTTAATCAAATTAATAGGTCTTTAATCATTTTCTGTTTTGTAATAAAGTTTTCTAAAGTTTTTAAAAATGATCATATTAATTCTAATTTTTTTAAAAATAAAAATATATTTTGTATTTTATGAAATTCATTATTTCTAATTTTCTATTGGTTAAGTACAATGAAATGACAATATTTATAGAGTTTTAATTGGAAATATATAATTAAAAAAGAAAAAAAAAATAAAATGTCACATATTCATATATTGTACATTATTTAATACAAATAGTACATACCACCTACATTATGTAATATTTAACACATAGATAGTACTTAACACATTAAATTAATTCTCAATAGAAATTTAAAAATCAAATGTTTTTATTATTGGCTACTTTATGATAATTACACTTAGTGGTTTTAACAAATTAGATGTTTAATTTATTTGATTGACTTTGATTTTTTTATTTTCCATATTTTTATAATACTTTATTCTTAATTTTTAATTTTTTATATGAATTGGTTCTTTGTTGTGTTATTTTTTATTTTTCTCAATTTAAGATATTAGAATTTAATTATATTGTGATGTCCCAGAAAACTGTAAATATTTTATTTTACCGTAGTAAAAACAAAACTAGATATTATGGTAATTGTTTGAATTAAATATTTAAATTTGATAATTATAAAGAGAAAAACTATTTTTGGAGTGTTCAAAAATCTTGTAACTTTTCATATCAAGAAAGTTATTGTTTGAATTAAATATTTAAATTTGATAATTATAAAGAGAAAAACTATTTTTGGAGTGTTAAAAAATCTTGTAACTTTTCATATCAAGAAAGTTAGGATAGGCAGACGGGAAAAGAAGCTAAGTATAGTGGTGACCACATAGTTGTGGCACTGTGTGCGAAGTCTTGCAAGAAGACATTGGTCTTGTGAGACTTGGACCTGACGGCAAGTCTCATGGTTGGGAGGTGGTTGGGAGGATTGAAATCTGTAAATTAGAGAGGTGACTTCAATAGTTGATTTTTTCTTTATTACAACTTTATAGGTAAGTAAAACAACCTAGAGAAACTTATTTAAAAAAAAATGAGTTGGTAAAATAAAATGTTGAGATCTAGAAAATGTTGTAAATAACACCTGAAAATTAATATTGTACAGTAATATCTTAAAAAGAGAAGTAGATAAATATTCCTAGTTAAAATAAAGATTTGAGAACGTAAGTACGGACTTAGGAAAACAAGTTCGAAATAAAAGAATAAAAATATGCATGAATCAGTAATATCAGAAAATAACTAAGTTTATTTTTTCACAAGAAAGAAGTATGTACTATTTATTTGCCAGAGCTCAGATTTTATAATAATTATAGATGGAAAATCGGCCGAGGTCTGTTCTAATTATTAATTTGGAAATCACTGTAAAACATTTTATATTTACATTTTATAATACCGGCAAGAGACCCGACAGTTTAGCGCTGAACTATAAAACCCTAAAGAAATTCAAGAAGTAATGACAATATAGAAATGTCGACAATAACCAAGAAAGTCATAAACGAACCCTTGGGACCCAATACACCCATGAACCTAGAGCAAGAATCCAAGTCCTAGGCCCGCATTTCTACAAATGACAATCTTAACCATATGTAAAACATTAATAGAAGATTAGCGGCTTACAAACCAACAAATCCAGATATGAATCATAGAGAAAGAACTGGACAATATCATAAACCAGGAAATAGTATGAGGCATCGATTACCCATATATTGAAAAAACAGAGTTCGATTCATTGCATAGAAGCTCGCACACATCATGCTCTGGTAACTAGAGAGATGCTGGAGCTGAGGGTTATCAAATGAAAAAATTATATAACAAATGACAGAGCTAAGTCCGATAGAAACATACATCAAACGGCCCAGCCATGAGAAAACTATGGTATGCATATATTATAAAGGGGATGAAGCCACAAAACAACACTACACTTTAGAGTGCCATGGAAAAGGATTTCGGGACCTTCCAGTGTAACCCTAAGGGTTGCCGGATAAACCCATAATCCATATTGTTTACCAGAAACATAGGATATGTGCATTCTCTTAAAACAGAAAATAAATACAATTTAAATACAACCGCAACAACGAGTTTCCACGGGCAATGCCCTTTTGTCCAGAATAAACATAAATACAAATTCTTCCTGTGTATGATTAAACACCATAGCTAATACTCTAAATCTTCCGAGAGTTTCATCTAAGGAACAGTCGATCTATCTACTCGGTCATTAGTAGATCGCGGCTAAACTACAACATACCCGAAAACCTTTGAAAGACTTGAGCAGGAGGATGGTGGAAGGACCGATGCAAACTACTTCGGGGTTTCCATGGAACACCGAGACCTCACCAGAAAATCCCGCATTTCAATTTCAGCGAACCGTCAGGAGAAACCTACAAACTGTAATCTTAAAAAACAAGGAAATTGCTAATTCGTTTTAGAATTACGTGATAAGGGTTGCACATGGGTAGTATAACCACTTGTTGCAAGGGCCATTATGGATGCCATGACACTCTCAATGCTCCACAAACCCTCCAGGAACGAAACCCTCGTATCTTAGCCCAAAAGCGAGAGAGCCAAAAATAGAAGTGATAAATGAAATGCAAGTCCATCAAATTTCCCAAAGAAAGTTTCCAGAAGTCATATCATCTGTTGGATTAGCTCCAAGGCTTGTACACAGTCGATGCAATGAAGAGAATGATGCAAGAGGGATAGCTGGAGGGCAGCCGGCGAGGTAGTCGAGGCTTGCTTCCACCACAGCTCAGTGGCAAAGCAGAGACATTAATAACACCATAAATTGCATGATATGAATTATGTACAATGTAAATCAAAAGTACCAGTTTAAATATATATTGAATCATATGAACATTAGTATTGTGTATTAATTAGAGTTATGGTTGTATACGGAAATCTATATATGATTTATGGTAAGTGCATTTAGAACTATGGTAGAAAGTAATTTCTTTTATTATTTATGAGTTATAGGCAGATGTGGCAAGTGGTATCAGAGCCAAGGTTGCCAAATTGAGGCCTCTGGAAAACTAATGACTGATAGTGTTGTGCATATACAACAAAAGAAGCAAGAGAAGTTAACATGAGAAGGAAAAATAGCGCTCCCCAGAGAAACATGACAGGCTTAGGACCTGCAACTTTTCCTGAAACCAACCCTGAAGTATGGGTGCAGTTAGGAGAAGAACCCCGTAGCACCAATCCTACAATACTAGAGACTGCGAAAGAATTAAAGAATGAGATGGCTCGGTTACGGGAAAACAATGAAAGGTTAATGCTGGAACAGGAGAAGATTATGAAAAGTATGTCAGATAAGCAAAATCAATGTCATTCGATTCCCAGCCTAGAACACAGGCACATGTCGGGAGAGCAGGAATATCAGACAGAGTATGTGGAAACAGAAGGAGGGGAAGAAAATCAAGAGGAAAAGTCAGATAATGCCTCAGAGCATAAAACACAAAAGAGGCAAAGGAAATAACTACAAGGAGAATTTCGGAAAATAAAGCTGCCCCTCTTTGACGGTGAACAAGAAGAGGTGGCTGAAGCATGGCTTATTAATATGAATAAATACTTTCAGTTATATGAATATGACCACAATTTAAAGGCTTGTTTGGCCATTTTCCAGCTGCAAGGAAAATCCACCTTATGGTGGGAAGAGGTAAAGACCGTACGAGGGGAGAATGAATAGAACATAACATGGGAAAAGTTTCAAAGATATTTTAAGGAAAGGTATTTAACTAAACGGTTCTACAATGAAAAAGCAAAAGAGTTTCACGACCTACGACTTGGACAACTAACAATGGATGAGTTCATTACCAAATTTACCTCCTTACTTCGGTATGTTCCTTACATACGAGAAGAGAAGGCAAAATTACAATGATTTATCAATAGCTTACCGCTTTTCATGAAAGAGCGTATTGAGTTCAACAACCCAAAAACAATTAATGAGGTCATACAGAAGGTGAGGATATGTTATCAGCAAAGTAAACAGAAAGGAGAAGTGATCGGAAAGAAATGGATTGATAAGAAGGGCAATAAGTTTTCTGTTGAAACAAAGGAAACATGGGCAACATCAATAAAGCACCCCCCAGAGGATAGTTAAACGTAAATCTACATAGGAATCAGTCTAGATTTAGACCTTCCAATGAACCCAAACCCGGTGAGAAATCAGGGAGAAATAAAGTTGAACCAATAGCAAGACCCCCAGTACAATGTTATGGATGTGGAGGGCCACATTACATTAAGAAATTTCGTAACCGCAAACGCACTAAACATATTTCAGAGATTCAGGAGGCATCTACAATAGGAGATGTATCCAAGAGTATTCCAAAAATTAATGCTGCCCTTGAAGATCATCAGGCAGAATACAAGCCAACTATGGTGGAATTCGAAGGTAAAATCTTTGATCATGCTATATATGTTTTAATTGACCTAGGAGTTATGTTAAGTTATGTTAGTCCTAAAATAGTTGATCAATGTGGTTTACAAGCTGTCAAGTTCAAAAACCCCTAGTTAGTACAACTAGCAACAGGGGAAAAGAGACGTGTGTTAGCCAAGGTCAATAACTATCCTTTAGAAATAGTAGGTTAGCCTTTGGTGGAAAATCTAAATATATTACCCCTAGGGTCATATGATGTTCTAATAGGCATGGACTACCTAGAGAAGCACTGATCATTATAAACGGTAAAACAAAAGCTATCTATTACATGGATGAGTAGGGAAGCAAAAAGGATATTCAAGGCATTTTGAGACCACTAAAAGCACAATCGGTAAATGCCTCACAACTAGCAAAGTGCATCAGAAAAGGATGCCAGATTTACGCAACTTAGTTGCGTTATGCCAACTCGAGGGACAAGTTTGCTTCCTTGGAAAGTATCCCTGTGATACAGAATTTTCCAGATGTATTTCCTGAAGAAATTCCAGGGCTGTCTCCAAAAAGAGACATAGACTTCAACATTTAACTAGTACCAAGAGTGGCCCGATGTCCTAAGCTCCTTATCGTATGAGTATACCAGAGCTGATGGAATTAAAAATGAAATTACAGGAGATGTTGGATAAAAATTATATCCGCCCAAGTGTATCGCCTTGGGGAGCCCCCGTACTGTTCGTAAAAAAGAATGACGGGACTCTACATATGTGTATGGATTATTGTCAACTCAATAAGTTGACTATTAAGAACAAGTACCCTTTACCTTGCATAGACGAACTATTTGATCAAGTGAAGGGTGCGACGGTGTTTTCAAAGATTGATCTACGGTTGGGATACCATCAGATCAGAATCGAGGAAGACATAGCTAAAACAACCTTTAGGCGACACTATGGACATTACGAGTTCGTGGTGTTACCCTTTGGACTGACCAATGCCCCCGCGACCTTTGTGTCTAATGAACAATATATTTCATCAGTATTTAGATAAATTTGTATTAATCTTTATTGATGATATACTGATTTATTCTCGAAAGGTTGAAGAACATAAGGAGCATCTTAGGATAGTGCTGCAAACTCTCCAGGAACATCAATTGTATGCAAAATTCAGCAAGTGTGATTTCTTTCTAGAGCAGATTCAATATTTAGGCCACATCATTACCAAAGATGGAATCGCTGTAGACCCAGAAAAGATAAAAACCATAATGGAATGGCCATTACCAAAAGACATGGTGGATATAAGATCTTTTATGGGACTGGAAAGGTATTAGAAACGATTTGTTGAAGGATTCTCCAGGGTGGCCTATCCTATTACCTCCCTACAGAAGATGGGAAAAACATTTAAATGGAAAGCTGAGTGCCAATAGAGCTTTGAACAACTCAAGCATCTACTCACCACTGCGCCAATCTTAATCATAACAGATCCAAGTAAGGACTGTGTGGTGTATACGGATGCTAGCAAGGAAGGGGTAGGTGTTGTTTTAATGCAAGAAGGTAGAGTAATCTCCTATGAGTCTAGAAAGCTGAAGGAGCACGATCAGAAATACTCTGCCTATGACTTAAAATTGACAGTTGTTATTCATGCACTAAAAATGTGGCGACACTATTTGATGGGTAAGAAGTTCCTTTTAATGACTAACTATCATAGCTGGACTAATTATTTTAAGCAACCCACTTTGAATTCCAAGCAGGCTAGGTGGGTAGACTTTTTAAGTGGATTCGATTTCAAAATCAAACATCTGAAAGGAAAGGAGAACTGGGTAGATGATTCCTTAAGTCGAAAAGTACATTGTCTTTATGAAATTTCTTACAGTGAAGTGTGGACTACCTTCAGTGAAAAAATTAAAGAAGCAATAGAGCGGGATCCAGAATACAAGTATTTAGGACAAAAGCCCCAAACCAAAAACAGCCATGAACATCAGCAAGGATATGAAATAAATCTGCAAGTATGCTGATTTATAAGAAAAGATTGTATGTGCCTAACCAAAACAACTTTAAGGATTTGATTTTGGATGAATATCATAAATGTCCCTATCCAAAACACCCAGGATACAAAAAATTAATCACCACACTCTGAAAATAGTCCTACTGGCCGGGTATGAAAAAGAATGTAGCAGAATATGTGACTCGCTGCCTAGAATGCCAGCAAGTAAAAACAAAACACCAACATCCTGCTGGATTACTGCATCCATTACCAATTCCGGAATGGAAATGGGAGACTATCTCCCTCGACTTCATCATGGGATTACCCAAATCCAAAAAGAAAAATGATTCAATAATGGTGGTAGTGGACAAATTAAGCAAATCAGCTCATTTCATACCAGTACAATCCACCTACATGGCAAAAAATTGCCAATATATTCATGCAGAATATTTTTAGGTTACATGGGATACCAAAAACTATAATTTTTGATCGTGATGTAAAGTTTACATCAGCCTTCTAGAAAGCTTTGTTTGAAGGGTTAGGTACACAGTTAAACTTCAGCACCGACTATCACCCTCAGACAGACGGGCAGATAGAACGAGTGAATCAGGTGGTGGAAGACATGCTACAAACATATGTGATGCAACAACCTTCCAAATGGGAATATTACTTACATCTGGTCGAATTTTCTTACAACAACGACTATCATACCTCCTTACAAATGAGCTTGTTTGAAGTTTTGTATGGACGTAAGTGCCGCACACCATCCAGTTGGGGAGGACTTGAGGACAAGTTGATGTTGGGACCCGAGATGTTAAAGTAAATGGAAGAAATGGTTAAGAAGGTTCGTTCTAATTTAAGGGCTTCCCAAGATCGACAAAAGAACTTCATCAATTGAAAAAGGAATTTCAGAGAATTCCAAGTAGGGGATCATGTCTATGCAAGGGTACGCGCCAAAAGAGTACTTTACAATGGAGTGGGTGTGCTAAGTTAGCACCCCGGTTTTGTGGCCCATTTCAAATTTTGGCAAGGGTCGGGCCAGTGGCATACCAGCTTGCCTTGCTGAGCCACATTCGAGTACACAATGTTTTCCATGTATCTATATTAAAAAGATATGTTTATGATCCTAAACACATAATCAATTGGCAAGATATACAGGTAAGAGGGTTTTCTCTAAGTAAGTCAAATAAGACATTAATGATAGTAAAAACTTATTAAATTTTATGCTTTTGTAGGTCGAGCCGGAAGGAGAATTCTTGGTCGAACCTCTATTTATACTCGATCAGAGAGAAGTAATGCTGCAGAAATGAATTATCACCTAGCTTAAAGTGCAATGGAAGGCACTTTGGTCTGGATGAGGCCACCTGGGAGGATGAACAACTCATGAAAGAAGCCTTTCGAGGACTGTTTACGACAGGAAAACATCAGAACGATGTTTGATTTCAGGGGGCGAAGATGTGATGTCCCCATAAAACTGTAAATATTTTATTTTAGCGCAGTAAAAACAAAACTGAATATTATAGTTATTGTTTGAATTAAGTATTTAAATTTGATAATTATAAAGAGAAAAAATATTTGGAGTGTTAACGAATATTGTAACTTTTCATATCAAGAAAGTTAGGATAGGCAATTGCCTAACCCTAACTACCTCCCTGAGTATGAATTCTCCAATGAAAGGACTCAAAGGGGCACTGGGAAACCTGAAAGTAACAGAGGAGAAAGGGAGAGAATCCATGTTGAAAGGTCAGACGGGAAAATAAGCTAAGTCTGGTGGTGACCAGATAGATGTGGCACTATGTGCGAAGTTCTGCAAGAAGACATTGGTCTATTGAGCAAGCTCGGGGGGGGACTTGGACCTGACAACAAGTCTCATGGTTGGGAGGATTCAAATCTGTAAATTACAAAGGTGACTTCAGTAGTTGATTTTTCCTTTATTACAACGTTACATGTAAGCAAAACAACCTAGAGAAACTTATTTTTTTAAAATTGAGTTGGTAGAATAAAATTTTCAAATCTGGAAAATGCTGTAAGTAACACTTAAAAAATAATACTGTACAATAATATCTTAAAAATAGAAGTAGATATTCCTAGTTAAAATATAGATTTGAGAATGTAAGTACAGACTCAGGAAAACAAGTTTTGAAAGAAAAGAATAAAACTGTGCATGAATTAGTAATATTAGAAAATAACTAAGTTTATTTTTCCACAAGAAAGAAGTATGTACTATTTACTTACTAGCGCTTAGATTTTATAACAATTATAGATGGAAAATCAGTCGAGGCTTGTTTTAATTATTAATTTAGAAATCACTGTAAAACAGTTTATATTTACATTTTATAATACCTGCAAGAGACCCGAAAGTTTATATGGCAGCACTGAACAGTAAAACCCTAAAGAAATTCAAGAAGTAATGACAATATAGAAATGCCGACAATAACCAGGAAAGTCATCACCAGACCGTTAGGACTTGATACGCCCATGAACCAGGGCAAGAATCCAAGTCCTAGGCTTGCAATTCCGCAAATGACAATCTTAAACATATGTAAAACATTAACAGAAGATTAGCAGCTTACAAACCAACAAATCCAGATATACATCAGAGAGAAAGGACTAGACAATATCATAAACCAAGAAACAGTATGAGGCATCGATTACGCATATATTGAAAAAACAGAGTTTGATTTATTACATAGAAGCTCGCACGCATCATGGTCCGGTAACCAGAGAGATGTTGGAGCTGAGGGTTATCAAATGAAAACATTATATAACAAATGATAGAGCTAAGTCCGATAGCAACATACATCAAATGGCCCAGCCATGAGAAACCTATGGTATGCATATATTATAAAGAGGATGAAGCCCAAAAACAACAATACACTTTAAAGTGTTGTGGAAAAGGATTTCAGGACCTTCTAGTGTAACCCTAAGGGTTGCCGGATAAGTCCAGAATCCATATCGTTTACCAGTAATAGAGGATATGTGCATTCTCTTAAAATAGAAAATAAATACAATTTAAATACAACCACAACAACGATTTTCCATGGGCAAAGCCCTTTTGTCCAGAATAAACTTAAATACAAATTCTTCCTGTTTATGATTAAACACTATAGCTAATACTCTAAACCCTCCGAGAGTTTCATCTAAGGAACAACCGGTCTCTCTACTCGGTCATTAGAAGACCGCAACTAAACTACAATATACCCGAAAAACTTTGAAAGACCTGAGCAAGAGGATGGCGGAAGCACTGGTGCAAACTACTTCCGAGTTTCCATGGAACGCCGAGACCTCACCAGCGAATCCTACATCTCAATTTCAGCGAACCGCCATGAGAAGTCTACAAACTGTAATCTTAAAAACCAAGGAAATTTCTAATTCATTTTAGAATTACCTTATGAGGGTTATGTATGGGTAGTGTAACCACCTATTTCAAGGGCCATTACGAATGCCATGACATTCTCAACACTGCACAAATCCTCCAAGAATGAAACCATGGTATAGTAGCCCAAACTTGAGAGAGTTGAAAACAAAAGCGATAAATGAAATGCAAGTCCATCACATTTCCCAAATAAAGTTTCTAGAAGACCCATCGTCCATTGGATCAACTCCAAGGCTCGTACATCATCGATGCAACGAGGAGAATGAGGCAAGAGGGACAACTAGAGGGCAGTCGACGAGGTAGTCGATGCCTGCTTCCACCACAACTCAGCAACAAAGAAGAGACATTAATAACACCATAAATCACGTGATATGAATTATGTACAGTGCAAATCAAAAGTGCGAGTTTGATTGTAAATATATATTGAATCATATGAATATTATTATTGTGTATTAATTAGAGTTATGATTGTATACGACAATCTATATATGATTTATGGTAAGTGCATTTAGAACTATGGTAGAAAGTAATTTTTTATTTATTTATGAGTTATAGGGAGATGTGACATATATGAATACTTTCATCTTTTTATATATATTAATGTTTGCTAAGGCAAGAGCGGATCCTTCTATTCAATTAAAAAAGGAGAAATAGTGTACAAACGGCAACCTCGGTGGTGAGGCCCACCCCAATCCATGGTCTCAAGATGACAAAGCGAACCCAGGGACGCGGGCCCACCCAATCAAACAAGAAGTCCAAAACTGACCATTGGATCCTAAGCTAAAGATCCAACGGATGAAAAACATATCGGGTGGCCAACAAGCTCACCTTTTAACAAACACTTTGGACCCGATGAACCCTGTAAACCATAATTTATAATCATATCGGGTCCATTTTTGACATAACCTGCGATCACTTTTACCACCCGAAATCCACCATTTGCGCGCGATTCCCGTGAGGTCATGCAAATAGCTCGAAACATAACAACTGTTTCGGACCCACCAACATGCACGTTCATTCCTGGCCGTGGATTGTCCTCGTTTGATCCAACGGTTAGGGATCATATCGCTTGGACTAAAAGCCCCGATAGTTACCGCGCGATGAGGGTGGTAATTCCACCCCACCCTTCGCCACATGTCGTGAGGTGAGTGGAATCTCTTCCGATTGTGAAAAACCACTTCGAGGGACGAAATCCGTAATCAATCTTCCTCTCTACTATATCTGTGTATTTTCTATTTTCACTTCTATTTTGCATCTTTCTTTTGGTTTATCAATTGTCGTAAAGTGTTATGCTCTAGCAGTTTTCCTCGATTTACATGCTTTCAGTTAACATTCAACTCATTAATGGGTAATCACTTCTACATCAGTATTTAGTTTATGGTCATTTCAGATCAGTCATGCCAGACCTTCCAGAAGCAGCGAAGTACGCTTCGCTATGGGTGACCAAGGACGTGGAGTGAGTTCGGGACAACAAGATCTTCTGGATCTTTATGGAAATGAATATCAGGATGGCCATCAATCACAAGCCCCGATTTTCGCCCACGGTATACGCTAACCTACAGAGCTATGCCGAGTTTAAATCTGAATTCCATCAAATCTCAATCAGGGCATGGAAGGACCCTGTGTAGAAGTGGTATGATTTGTCGTACCTAGCCACAGATGATGCCATTGATGTGGTGCTTGATAAATGGCCAGCAGAGTGGTGCACTACCATGGACTTAGCAGTGGGTGGAGCAAGTCCACTGCACAGAAGAAGAAGGAAGTGGCCAAGCTGAAAATTGTGCAGCCGGTCAAATAGAGGAAAAAGGAGGCCACTGAGAAGGCCCAAGCAGAACAGGCAGGAAAGGAGGTAGGAAAATAGACAGGTGGCACAGAGCAGGGCTCTGACAAAGCTGTGCAGTCACCTTCACTTGAGACCAAACTGGAGGATACAGAGTAGCACGACGCAGACCCTTAGTAGACATCGGCCCACATTAAGTGCCCAAGAGAGCTGGATAATAGAGGGTCCATAAAGAAATCCAAGGCAACCAAGACCTCGTTGGACCCTATCACATTGACAGAGGGCGACTTATATGATGTCAGTGACACAGTCAAAGATGTCACCACGGAGGCCCTATAGAAATTTGAAAAGCAGCAGCAGATCATCTTAGTGCCCATCTAGACCGGGTTGCAAGAGTTGTAGATTCGTGCATCACAAGTCAGTACATCATCCACTAGCTTGGCTATCAGCACGTTAGAGGCTGTCGATATGCTGCGAACAAAGGCTTCCAGTGTGATAGTGCTCCCAGATGGAGCACTGACCACGGATAATGAGGCTGAGAGGCCCACTGTCAGCACCTTGAAGAGAGTTGGACTGAACCTGGCAGCGCTTCCGTGCGAGGCACTCCACCTCTTGCAGGATGGAGTAATTGTAGAGCTGAGGGCCCGCAAGCACTGTGCCCTCCAAGTGATCAGTGAACAGAAGATAAACAACGAGAAAATGGCCCTACAGAGGAATGCCTCCATCGCCGCTGAGGCCAAGGCGATAAGCCAGAGAAAGAAGATCATACAGGTCGTGGAGGAGGCATGTAGAATGGTCACAGAGTTGGCCATTCCAGAGGAGGAGCTAGTCGAGGTCCACATCAGCAAATTGGCCATAGGGGTGCGTGAAACTCGGACAGAGATGGCGTGGGTTCAATTGGAGCTGAACCTACAAATTACAGAGCTCCAGTTAAGGTCCTAGCCTTCAACAACACCAGAGGTAAAGGAACAGTTAGCGACCGCTGTCATAGAAGCAGTCACGATGGTCGAGAGTGCAGTAGCATACTGCACACAGTTGTTTGAACAATCATTTGAGGTCCTGACCAGCTTGGAGGAGGACCCAAACATCCAGATGCTAGCGAGGGATATGCACAAACTCCAACAACACTATGAAGAAGTTAAGGGCACAACAAGAACCGTCACGCTGACACGGTGATTAGCTAAGCTGCAGGTAGCCAAGTAGCTGAAGGAATAGGTGGATGCAACGCTGCACAAGGAAGCAGTGCTAAAGGCATGACTAAAGCCCTGGCTAGAGGAAGCTTACGTAGTCATAGTAAACATTGAAGGCAAGCTTACGACTTTGCAAGAAATGCAACAACAGCTTCAGGTTAACAACATAGGGGTGGTAACCGAGAAAACAGTTGAAGATGCGAAGCAAGCAACAGCTCAGTGCACGACTGAAGTTGCATTCATCAGGGTCGAGCTAGATGGGCTTCGCGCAAAGATCTTCGCACCTACCGAGTGACTCGAGGGCGAGTCATGATGTTTTTGTTGGGGGCCTGTTGGGAGCGGGATCCCCCAAGGGCATTTTTGTGGCTAAAAGCCCATGATTAAGTCAATTTTTGTAATATAATTGAGAAGACTCGGCATTTTGTGGTCGCGGAGCGCGACGGTGTTACGTGTCAAAAAGGGTAGTCTGCCCTTAGTTTCGTAAAGTAAAGTCAGATGTAAGAGACCTACCCATGGTCCGTGGACCATGGGATTGTATAAAAAGAGCTAAGCTCTAAGTAGTTTAGGCATCAATCGATCAATAGAATGGGAGATCATGTAATAGAGTGATAGCTCTGAGAAAGAAGTCTAAGTCTTGGGTCATAATGTAGATAGAGGCTATGCAGTTGAGTGCACAAAGGCCTAGGGTAGAAGTCCACAACTGAGTGCGCGAACCCCTGCAGCTGTGTGCGCAGGGTGGACAGAGTCTGTAACACTTGGGAGATATTAATAAAATGAGTTATTCTGCAATTTTTGTGTCTTTGCTCCGTTGATGGGTTTGGATATATTATGTATTAATTTCCTTTATTATTCTTATATGATGAGCGAATGAATGCAATTATATTGAATAATTAAACGCAATTACGAATATCTGATTACGTGGTGATAACTTTAAGTATTTGACAAGATAAGAAAATCACTTAGGATAATTAAGGAATCTGTACGACACGTTGCAATATCAATGCGAAAGTACCTGAGCCACAGGTTAGGGTTGTGCGAAGGTTGACCATATACTTTCGTGAAGGTATTGAAGGTCAGAATAGAGGGTTTGTCTTACAAGACCTAGAGCGAGACTACCTGCACGAAGGGAGGGATAGAAGAAATCAAATGACATCACAACCATCTCAGGGGGCGGAAACTTGGTTCCAACATCCCCCCATACTGCTTCGGGTGAGACTTTAGTCCGCGCTCTGCGGGCTGATGCCAAAAGGGTCAGTAGTGTAGGGATTTGTTTGGCTAATTAACGCTGAACCTGGGTCAGGCCCCCTCAAGCCAACACTTCATGAATGTAGGTGACGCATGATCATCTAGGAAATGATTTCTTTGTGCCACTACAATATTCTTCTGCAACTCATCAAATGATAGATTGATCCATCATCGAATCATCATCAAGGAAAAAATGCTCTCCTTGTTTGCTCGAGACTGGTTCTGATACTAGAGGTGGTGGAGACTGAGAGGTGATCTCGGGTGCTCTCTGCATGAGGTCAGTTTCTTGGTCCCGTGGCTCCTTCCCCAACTCCATGTCTGTCACTTCGATCCATTGCTCAATATGCTGAGCAAGTTCCCAATCCTGCATCTCCTCACCCTCGTCTTCAATTGCTGGCTATTCTGACTCCTCAACCTGTATGGGCACAATTTTCTCTATCATCATGTCTTTCCTTTCTTCTTCCTCCTATTTCTGCTTCTCTTCCCCCTCTCTCCTTCTGAGCTCCTTCTCTTCCTTGAACTTCTTCCTCATTTCCCCATCTTCTTTTTTTCTTACTTCAACCTTTTCTTTTCTTTCTTTCTTAGCTCTATCCTCTTTATGCATTTTTGCCTCTTTTCCTCCGCTAAAAAGTTTCTTTCTCAATGAGAGGATCTTCTTTGAGCTTTTAGCTTTTCGGAACCTCTCGGTCCTCGGTAATCTTCCTCTTACTCTTGTCCTGCACTGGTTTTTTACTCATTACTGCTATTGTTGTTGTTGCTTCCTACAGTGCTTCTGCCTCCAGAGAAAATATACATGATATGGCTATATTGAACTATTCATTGAGCTTGGAGGAGTTATAACAGTGCCTCAAAGGGTCCTCCTCTACCCAATGAAATTTCCCGTGGATCCATGGATAATACACCTTCGCATAGTGGTTCTTTGCAAATATCGTGGGGATCATACGGATTGTAGTCTATGATGCCGAACTCAAACTTCACTATTTCCTTATCTTCGACATCAACATATTTTAAGTTCTTAATATCGTACAATCCGATCGGCAATGGAAGGGCGGACCATGGTTCCTTCTTCTTCCTATGTAGTCTTGATGATAACCCCGTGGAGAGGTGATATGAAACCTCCTACATGACCAACTTGTCTGTGGCATACCTTGGTAGAACATGTAGAAGCTTCTCTTCGCCAAACATCCCGATGAAGGTGCCATCGGGTGAGCCATACCAATCTACAATGTTAAGTATTGCCTCCATCACTTCTTGGGACATGCAAGTTGGATCCTGCTCAAAGATCAACTTGTACACCGGGATGATGAAATGGTCATTCAGCCTCGCCATAACTCCTCGATAGCTGCAGTCGGAAAGAAACTTGCAATAAATGTTGACGACCATCTCTTTTGGTGTCTATGTCCAAGCTATGCCAGGAAACTGATGTTGGGCACAAATTGCATCAAGTAAATAAAGGAAACATGTAGAATTTTTCTTTCTCATCCTTGGGTGGATTTTGGGCATTAGTCACATGGAATTTCAACTAAAGAGCCAACAGATCCAACTAGTTGAATGACCTTCCATCATTCACCAATTGGTCCAACACAACCACCCAATTTTCTAGAAAGGTCTCCGTGTTCTCTTGACCATATAATCGGCATGCAAAGATGATCAAGAACTGGTAGGCCTTCCTGAGTGAATTTGTCTTGTAAACATGATTGGGTGTCGCCCTGAACTTCTACGCCTCTTTCACCCAATGCTTTACAATATCTCTGGTGTTCACAAAGTTGTGGGTGGCATAGAAAAGTGCATCCATGTGGTTCACTGGCTGAGGTAAATGATACATTTGTTGATAGTTCTCTGCCCTGAAGTTGGCAAGTTGTATCCCACTGGCACTGCTCAATGTCATAGTCTCTGGATATGTGTGTGAGACAATCTAGTGGATGATTTCTGCACATGGGAAGGTGGGATACCTGTATGCAACCTTATGTAAGCATGAACGATTGACATTGATATAAACCCGCCGATCCTCTAGATATTCCTTGAAGTCCCCTCCAAAGATATCCTTGATTTCTTTCCATGTTAATTTCATGCCCTTCTGAATGAAAAACTGAGTGTCTACATAAATTGGAAAATTCACTAACACTGGCTCAACTTCTTCTCGAGTGCTCTCGAGAGTATCCTTTAATGTATCTCTCTTGGAACCCATGTTACCTATAATTGCTGGAGAGTTGCTCAACAACTGTTGTACTTGGAGACAAATAGGACACTCATGGCATGCAAATGTTAGCTTGGCAACTACTGGGAAGGATTGCATAATCTTGGCTCACAGAGGTGACTGACTACCAGCTGGAACTATGCATTGTGCAGTCCCAAAAACTAATGGGGAGGTCTTGCTGACTGAAACTGTGCAATGCGTAGTTCAATCTGGGTAGAGGCCAAGAGAGACTGTGCATTGCGCAATCTCACTGGCCAAGGCTCAGAGCTGACGCCTGAAACTATGTAGTGCGCTTTTGGATCCAGGCTTGGGAAACCTCTAAGAAATTCCATAAGCCAAGGTAGATGCCTTGAGCTCCAGAAATGTGTAGTGCATGCTCAGGAAGACGAGATTAAGGCAAAAGAAGCCCATATCTGCCCAAGGGAAGTGAGAAATCAAACATATCTAAAGGATTGAATGATGTTGAATGTAGATCTAAGTGAATGATAATGCATGTGATTCAAACGAGTGTAGGAATCAATCAAACTGAGGGAAAACAAAGCATGTGGAGAGAGTCGCCATAACGATGACAATTAGTGCAAAAACTAGGTAATGCATGCAACACTTGCGAAAGGAAATGAAAAACTTGAAAAAACACTTCTAGAATCTAAAACAAGTTGAAACGCCAGCGGTCGTTCAACAAAATGAGTGAAACAACACTCACATAAGCTAAACAAGCAAAAGTGGCCGAAAACACAACAAAAGACTAGAAAAGCAAGACTTACCCAGAAAAGCAACGATGATCACACCAGAGGTTCCTTAATCTCCTTTGGAATGCAAGAGCTCCAAGATGGAATTTACAAATGAGATCTGACAACATCCATTAAATAGATTTGGTTGATTTGCAGTTTATGATGCGAAGGCCAAAAATCAAGGAAAAAGCAACATTGGCGGCATTTTCCAAAATAACTCAAGTGTCTCCTCTAGGATGTTAAAATAGATCCCTATTTTCTAAGGATGCTTTTTTAATTTTTACTTATTTTCTTTTTCGGGAAAATCTGCCACGCATTTCCCAGAGAGATTGCGCAGTTCTGGGAAGAACTATGCAACCCACTGGCTCATGCACTGAGGAACTTCTGAGTAGGAAGCTTCTGCGGAATTTATGGTCTAAGTGGCTCTGGGCTGCCTCTCATGCTCTGGTAGTTTTCTAGCTGAAGATAGGCTGTCAGTTGGCTCTACATAATTCTGGAGTTGAAGGCTCACTGTTAGCTTGGACTGCACAATTCCTGAGAGTAAGGTTGGTTTCTCTCAAGGATTGCACAATTCACTAAGGCAAGCTTGGAACCGGGTTCAAACTGAGTCAAGAGATTGGCTTGTGGGTTAGAAAGTAAAGCAAGTATGAAAACACAAGCCATAATGCGAAAGATAGAGCTCCATCAAAGCACAGGTACCTGGGTCAATGCGAGATGAGTTGGTGTGATTTAGGAGGGAGGCTCCAAGACGAAGTATAAGAAACATTATGGAGGGTGGTTGTAGCCGCTACAACACAATATTAAACTAACAAAATAATAACTAAAAGAAAATATTGTATATCAAAATTGCATAAATAACTTACACAACCATAGAATCTGGTTCACATAGCATGTGTGTGGAAACAATTTCAGCATAAGTTTCCTTTCTCCTAAAATCTCTTCCTTCTCTTTGATCTTTTACAACCTTTCTATCTTTGCAGGAGTTTTTTTCCATTTTGTTTCCATAACCTCCCATAACAAACAACCCTTACTGTTAATGCAAGTTAACAACAACTTCTTCTCCTTAAATAATACAAAATAAATTATTTGTTTGTAATTTTTTCCAATCAAATATTCCAACCTAGAAAACCTTAAACCTTCTTGTATTAATTCTCCTATGTCATAAAATAAGTATTATAATTATTATTTTACATATTGTTAAAAAAAATGAATAAATTCACTTTTATTACCTCATCAATATCTCTCTAGAATAATCATTTAAATACGTTATATTTCCTATAAAATAATTATATTATTGTTTAATTTTATCTCCATTAAACATTCGTAAAAAAATTAAAAAAATATAAAATGTATTTCATGTGAACAAAGCCAAAAATTATATTTCTCTTTAATAAACTTACAAAAATAAATTAACCATTTTATTTTTTTTGTTAACATAGAAAATCTATTCACATAGATTTAATAAAGAAGAAAATAAATCGACTGAATTAGTCTTGGTTTATTATGAATCATTTAAACAATAGTATCTAGGTAGATTAAATCCAAACCATGTTTATGAAGTTGAAATTACCCTAACACTTTTCAATTTTCTCTTTTATGAATAAGGATGTCAATATTTGATCTAGAATTATATATTCCTCTCATTTCATTTATTTTATATTATTCTTTCATGAGAATTTGATTGATAAAGGTTCTTGATATTTTAAGTTAGATTTTGTCATGTGGAATTATTTAAAACTCTGTTGATGGGGAGAATTTGATGTATTTCTAAAGGATTTACCTTCCTAGGAAAGCAAATAAATCATTTCACAATGCATTACATGAGAAGGATGTTTAAGACTTAGAACCAATATGTGAATGCAATGTGATCCAATGACCAATATTTACCTTGATCGATGACGAGATTTACATCAGGACATGAGGCGAGAGAATATCTTAATTGAGAGTTGAGAGCTGATGGTATCTAAGGGCTTGAGAGTTGAGAGTTGAGGGCTAAGGGCTTGTATTTATTTTAATGGACGATCCTCCTCTATATCGTATGGGAAATTGTGTGTGAATTAGGTACATCTATGTAAATTGGGCCTTTCATGAATAATATTTAATAATCTCTTATAAAGTGACTTTCACACAAACCTAGTAAATAATATTTTAGTGGGAGTTTAATAAAGTTGAATATATGTGGTTTTAAACTTTATGATATATGTTCTTGTTTTTTAAATAGTATGCCCATCGGAATGTGAGAACAGAGAACTTTGCGTAGAAAGGTAATATCCAGTGGGATCCAATAGATAGGGTCAACCTTCATTGATGGTTCTACTTCATATTAGATGGAAAATTGTTTGGACGTTAATATTTTACTCAACTTCGATGGGATTCATTCTAGTAAATAATATAAAGTTTTATAAAAATGTTTTTTAAATTTTAGATTTTCATGTTCTTTAAAATATTTCATAAATTTCGAATAAATGGTTTTTAAATTTTATATTATACATAAATATTATTGATATTGGAAAATTTCGAATAAATGGTTTTTAAATTTTATATTATACATCAATATTATTGATATTTGAAAGTTTGTTGTGAGGGTTTAAATTTTGGAAAATACTCTTCAATGAAATCAAAAGATGAAAAATTATTTGGTGAAAATTAATGAGTTATTTATTTTTAAATTTCTATATGATATTATTTAAATATTTACTCACATGTTTTATATCATGATTTAATTTATATTAACTTTTGTAAATATATGTTTTATATATAACATATGTTTTTTATTTTTCAACGAAATGGTTATGGGATTACCGAACACAATTCGTTTATACGTTTTTTTCACAATTTTCACCAAGTAGAGCATGTCTCTGGGGATTTGAACCCACCACTACTAGAAACACAAAATGTGCCTCTACCACTTGAGCTCAACTCCTTCGACTTTATATATAACATGTATTATAAAGAATGTATATCATATTATTTTTGGGAAAGTCAATTCTCCTACGAGTTATGTGAAACCTTTTACTTAATATAACTCATCATATAATTCCCTTTTTTGAGCATTATCCCCTTTTAATGGATGTTCCCCATTTTGTGGGCATCATTAGTTATTGATATGTATATTAATGATATAGTTAGTAATGTTAATCATTTATACTAAAATGGCCATTATTTAAACTAATGTTAAACCAAGATGTGGATATATTAATATATCAATGTTATTATTATTATATAATAAGACAAGTATATAATACTTTTCATATTAATATGCATTTCTATTGATATGCAACATTAGTTTAATATTTCCCATTATTGTTGTCCAAAATTAACCCTCAAATGATTCAAATGTGTTCAATATCATTGTTATGCTTTGATGTTTCAAGGAGTAATTGATTTTGATTAGAGAGTTTGAGAGATGCGGCTAGAGGTAGGTTACAATACCGGAAATGAATTTTGATAAATAGAACAAGGCTAGTAATAACAGGATAAAGATACATGTGAGGTAATATTTATAGAGATATCCTAGTCTTTTTAAAAAGGGTCAAATTGGGCTACGATAGAGAGAAAGATTCTTGGTATTTTGATTAACACACTTTCTCTTCTAAATAAATGTCATATATAGTGAGAAAGGCTTAACCATTCATTTCAGGGCTAATATATTATGGACCTCTCTCCAACTCATGAGCATTAAAGGAAATACCAATCATTGTTTTTCCTTTCTCTAGGCATTCACTACTACAACGAACCAAACAATGGTATAATAATTGCCAATTTGAATGTCCTTTTAAGCTTCAATTTTGGCCAAAGAGATGTGCAATTTTTGACATCAACAAATTTGTTCACCATGGTTAGCTATACCAAGATGGGTGTTCAATATCATTGTTATGCTTCGATGTTTTAAAGAGAAATTGATTTCAATTAAAGAGTTTAAAATATGGGATAGAGGTAGATTAGGATATTGAAAATAAATTTTGAAAAACATAATAAAAATCGCAATAACAGAATAAAAATTCATATGAAATAGTATTTACATAAATAACTTAATTTAAAAAAAATACTATTAAATATTAAACATTATTTTTAAAATATAGTTTTCAATGTTATTAAAAAATGCAAATAATTATCTATGTAAATAATTAATTAAACTTTTTAAATTTTTATTTATGAAATATTAAACATTATTTTTAAAATATAAATTTTAATATTATTAAAAATATCCAATATAAAAATTATTAATAAAAAAATTTATAAGTTTTAAGAAAAATATATAAAGCTAAATGCTTCTAGCTCGGTCAACCAACCCTCCAAATTTTCATCACACTCCATCTGTTTCGATATTAAAATTTTATTTTTTAATTTTAATAACATTTTTCAAATTACATAACAAATTTTAAATCAATATTAATTATTAATAAAAATAAAATATCTTATCCTGAATATTTAAAAAATAATAATTTATTGTTTTAATTACTTATCGATACTATAACAAAACAATTCAAATAAATTAATATAAGGATGAAGTATATCTATATGGCACACGCAGGTATCATAGAAACGACAATATATCGAAATCTCCCTTTTTCAACGTGCCATGTTTTAGAGAGAAACAAAATAACCGCAATTTTCAAAGCTGATACGTTGCAGATGCTACGTGTCATAGAAAAACACCTTCAAACCCGAGAAAGTAAGTCGGTGATACAACGGCAAGTGCTATTTCATGGACTATAGCATAGTAAATGCTCTCTTAACAGAGTCTAAGGACAGTCTTGGGAGACGGGTTCTGACATCGCCTTCGTTCTCCGGCTAACAGATTCCGATTGCATAGTGATGGAAATATGCATGATGCCATCGTTGTTTGTATTCATGCCCATCGAAACGACATAGGGTATGAAATAGCACTTGCCTTCATCCCATACCATACATGTGATGTTGTCAGTCGTCCGTGTGACACCTTCATCCCATACCATACATGCATCAAGGATTTGAATTTTAAATTTTGAAATTGGGCGCGCTGGTTATTCCATTACTTGACCACCGCTCGTAATTCTCCCACAGACGGGAGTGAGACGTTCGCACCTACGGCACCCAGCTTCGAACCGCTTGTCCTTGGTCATGGGTTCCAGTCTCGAATCACATGGGAAGGAGATGCTGGGACTGTGAACGAACTGCAGACCATGTAGTGATTAGAGAAAGGGGAGCCTGCTTACCTCCAAGCCAAGAGCCAGCTTGCACGATTTCTCTCTCGACCAGGACGACTCGTTGTAGAATGAGAAAGGCACCCCTAAGGTTGCCCTCTTAATTTTTTAGAAACTCAAGTAGATCAGAGCTTTCACTCGTCGAATAAATAGAGTACGTCGTCACAAATATGGTCTGGCCGGGAGAAAAGTGCCTCAAGTTTGATTTTACCTTATGTTATTTTATAAGTAAATCAGTGCATCATAAATTTGTGATTTTCATTAATGAATTGGATTGAAACACAGCAGGCGCTCCTTCTGACCAGTACAAGTTACATGGGTAGTTTGAGGGTGCAAATCGTAGGTGCAAAAGGATACGTAGAAGCCAGACAATTTTCTAAGTATTTTGTTCACTGTTTCCCTGAGATGAACGAAGGTTTTTTAAGTATTTTGTTCATCGTTTCCAGGAAATGAACTAAGCTGCATGAATCTGAAAAAACCCTTTGGTCCTTATCGCTATTTTGGTATTTGGAGAATCATTTTTCTATTTTTGTCGTGAAAAGTTCGGTGAGGTTGACAAAGTTATTATGTTTTAATAACATTGTTTATCATTTAAAAAAAATTAAGCATTCATGGATACATCAGGGAATGTTAATTTCATTGGTAGCAGGTGCAGGGCTTACTATCTTGATGAGGAAGCTATTCATGTTAATTTTATTGGCCGTCGTTGCGGGACTTACTATCTTGGTGAGGAAGCTATTTAGGTTAATTTCATTTGTAGCATGTGTGGGACTTACTATCTTGGTGAGGAAGCTATTTATTTCTAAGTGCAGTGAGTTTAGGCTTAGTTTTAAGCTCATTTTTAAAGTCATAAGATAGAAAGTTATTTTAATTTTATTTTTACCTATATATATTTTTTTCATGAGTTCAAAGAAGCTTTTTGAAAACAAAAATTTAGTTAATCATCTGCATTTCATTTTAGTTTTATTTTTTAATATTAAAAACAATAGCTCATATCATTTGTATTATGGGTAGGTAAGTTTGAGTAAGGAAATAATTATATATATTAATTAATAATTTGAATTAAACTACATATTAATGATTTTGAATTAAACAATTTTCCAAATTAACTTTTAATTATAAAATAAGAAAATAATTTATTTAATTTAATAATATTTAATTTATTTATTAATATATTTATTTTATATTAATATTATAAAATATGCACTTGAATTAATAATAACACTTTTTATTATTATGAATTTATATATATTTATAATAATAAAAAATAAAATATTATCAATTTTTTTTAATTTATTTTTTTAAATATATTAAAAGTCTTTTTTATGTGTTGTTTGAATTTTTTTTGTTGCTATTAATAATTTTTTTTTTTTCTAATAATGTTTCTGGTAAATATTAAAAGTTATTTTCTATATATATAGATAAATGACATATGGGAAACATTTTTTTGTAAACTAAAGTAGCACCTTAAATACATCATGACAATAGGTAAATAAGTCCTTAAGATATTTTTTACTCAAGAAAAACTTTGTAGGGGAAATTAAGATATGGTTTCCCACATTTGTGTCAATCATAATTGTGCTTACTAAGTATCTAATAACATGAACAAGGTAAATAACATGGACAAAAAGAAGCTTCCCAAAATAGTTTCAAACTCCAACCAAAACAACACATTGACATAATTATGCCAAGACATGGCTAAGTTATCGAAGAATAAAAAGAAGGCATTCTGCGACATAATGTTAATTAACATTCATGACAATAGGTAAATAATTCCTTGAGATTTATTTACCCAAGAAAACCCTTGTAGGGTGAATTAACTCCTTGAGATTTATTTACCCAAGAAAACCCTTGTAAGGGGAATTAAGATATGGTTTCCCACATTTGTGCCAATCATAATTGTTCTCACTAGGTATCTAATAACAAGAGCAAGGTAAATACCACTAACAACAAGAAGCTTCACAAAATAGCTTCAAACTCCAAAGAAAACAACACATTGACATAATTATGCTAAGACATGGCTAAGTAATTGAGCAATAAAAAAAGTTATTCCACAAAATGATGATAATATTAAAAATGTAATTACAACTAAATCTAAAAAAAATTATGATGCGATAAAGAAAGTGGTCAACCCTAATCTAGAAGATAAAAAATATCTAAATATTTTGACTAATGTAAAAAACAAAATCAACATTGCTAAAATAAGAACATGCTTTTATCTTTGCATTTACAACCCCAAGAACTTCTTATTACTATGAATTAGATATGCTAGATATATACTTATAATGATTAAAAATGAAATTACTATGAGATTATTTTAATTTTTTTTTTAATATATTAAAAAAAGTATTTTATGTTTGATAAGCCTTTTCAAAATTTAATTTTCTAGTTTTTTTTTTTGTGATTAATAATTTTTTTTCCAAATAAAATTTCTTGGTAACTTTTAAAAGTTCTTCTCCGCACATATATAAATAGATGACATTGATGTTCACATTATGTCATCTATAGATGACATCGATAGTACTTTACATTTATGTCATCTATAGTATATATGTCATCTATATGTAAGGTACTTGTTGATATTTTTCAACCCAAGAAAATATGTTAGGGGAAATTAAGATATGGTTTCCCACATTTGTGATATGGTTCCCCATATTTATTGATGCTACGATTAGTAAATTTGTAAACTTGGAATATAATTCTTCTTCCAAGTGGGTTATAATGTAATCCTTTCCAACACAAAACTAGTCAAATATTTAACCACATTGACAATATCCTATTGAAATAAGAGTTTCATTAAGTTATTTAATATACTTAAAGTTGAAATGGATTTATATTATCATGAAAATTTAATTTTGTATAAATATAAGCATTTAGATATTAAATGTAAGGACATGTCTTTGTAAATTCCTTGTTATTTAAAATTGATTGGATAGTGAGAAGAAATAAAATAAGATCAACTACTAGTAAAATATTTAACCACATT